>JAHZTW010000001.1:387870579-387905044 GCA_020283515.1 Alliaria petiolata
TTTTTTCCGTGATAATCGTGCAATTTCTTTCATTCATTATTTTACGAATCTTTATTTGTTCTTCAATTTCATATTCTTTTCATTTGTCTAAATTTTAATATTATAATCATCTTAATTTTTTTCAATTTACCATTTTGAAGATTTATTTTACATATCTTGCATTGAATCCATATTTTTTTGCATGTTTTAAAATTTTGTATATTTTTGTATATATTCTTGTTTTTCTTTATTTTTACCTTCTTCTCTATATTTTTTAATATAATTTGTTATCTTCTCGATTTTTAATTAAATATTTTGTTGTGTCTTAATATTTTATAGGTTGTAGTTAACTTCTTAATTTATTCCATATCATAATTTATTTTCTGTTATACCAAAGTTTAATTATCGTAATTTATTTTAAAATAAAGATTACATCACTCAAAAAATATAATGATATATTTAAAATTATGTATTATATAAGATTTATATGTTTTTATTTTTTAAATTAAATTATTATTTCATCTACTTATAATAATTTTAAAATAGTTGATTTCAAATTTAATAGTTTTTATGTATAGTTAATTTTACTTATGATAATATTTATTTATGTTACTTGACGTTTTAAAAAATAAAAATTACATTTTTCAATCTATCATTTTGAGTATTTCTTTATTTATGTGTTTGGGGCATAAGTCTATAACTGATATACATATAAACTAAAAAAGTGCTTCTAATTTAATATGTAAAATATAGAGACAATTTCATAATTTTTATAGAGTGTTGTCAAAGTACTCATGACATAATGGAAAAAACAAATTCTTTTATTGAGAGGATTATGAGTCTAAAACCGTATGAAAGCAAATAAGAGGAAAAAAAAATTTGTTTGGTTAAGATTTAAGGGGGAATTACTAAAAATAACCTAAAACTTGATTCTTTCTCCAAAACTAGACCCCCTATTGCATGTTTGGCAAAAGTAACTCACAGGGGTAGTGAAATTACAACCCTCACCCTTATGACTAAACAAAAAACGTTCGCGATAATGATAATTTTACCCTAGAGAAGTCTACTACGAGAGAGTAGACTTCCCGCGTAAACTTCTTGACCTCTCCAAGAAGTCTACTTTCTTCTCGAGTAGACTTCTCGAGTAAACTTATCACATGTAACTTATACTGTAGAGTAGACTTCTCTCAAATAATTTCCTTAGAATTAATTTAAAAAATGATAAAAAATTAATGTTATAAAAAAACTTTGATAAATAACCAAAACATATGAATTTTCCATCTATTAAAAATAAAATTTCAAAAAATGAATCAATTTAAATCAACATAGCCAAATTAGGTTAGAAACTAATACATCTAGAAGTCTACTAAATCACTAAATTTCAAATTTTAATAATAAAAATTATAAAAAATAATTTGGTAAAAAAATTATGAACACAATTAAAACATAGACAATTGGCATATATATAAAATAAAATTTCATGAATATGAATCAATTTATAAGTTTCATGTGTATTCGATTTAAAAGGGTTAGGGTTAAGGTTTAAAGTATAGGGTATAAGGGTGTAATTGTTAGGGTAAGAATTTTTTTTATATGAATTCATAATTTATGGTTTGGTTAATGGTTTAACGTTGATATCTTTATTATTTTAACTGTAATTTGTGAATATGTTAAGTAAATTAATGTTTTGATATAAGTTTTAATCGAAGATATTTTATTTAGGGTTTAGGGTAAGTAGACTTCTCTCGAATAGAATTATACTACACAATAGACTTCTCTAGTAGACTTCTCGAGTAAACTTCCAAAGTAGACTTCTCTCGTGTGACTTATACTGCATAATAGACTTCTGGAGTAGACTTCTCGAGTAGAATTCTCTCAAATAATTTTTTGAGAATTAATTAAAAAAATTATAAAAACTTTATTTTATAAACTTAGATAAATAACCAAAACATATACATTTTCCATCTATTAAAAATAAAATTTAAAAAAAATGAATCAATTTAAATCAACATAGCCAAATTAGGTTAGAAACTTTTTTTTATAAATTCATAATTTGTGGTTTGGTTAATGATTTAGCGTTGATATATTTATTATTTTAACTGTAATTTGTGAATATGTTAAGTAAATTAATGTTTTGATATAAGTTCTAATCAAAAATATTTTATTTAGGGTTTAAGGTAAGTAGACTTCTCGAGTAGACTTCGCCAGTAGACTTCTCTCGAATAGAATTATACTACACAGTAGACTTCAATAGTAGACTTCTCTAGTAGACTTCTCGAGTAGACTTCATAAAATACAGCGGGAAATCGAAATTATTTAACAAATTGGGCGAGAACTTTAATAAATTGGGCGGGAACTTTAACAAATTGGGCGGAACTCAATTTTACTGGTTAAGTAGACTTCTCGAGTAGACTTCTCTCGAGTACACTTATATTACATAGTAGACTTCTCGAGTAGACTTCTAAAGTAGACTTCTCTCAAATAGACTTATTAGTCATAGCAGACTTCTTTAGCAGACTTCTCGAGTAGACTTCTCTCGAATAGACTTATACCACATAGCAGACTTCTCTCGAAAATTTTCCTAAATATATAAAGAGAGTTTAACCTAATTGTGTTAAAAATAAAGTGCCTCTCTCTCTGTCTAAAATAACGCCTCCTCTCCTCTCCCTCCTCTCTGGCCATGAATCTCTTCTCCTTTATTTCTTGTAGTCATTCTCATCTCTATCATATCTATCTCACCTTCAATCTCCTCTCACTTGCTGGTTATGGTAGTGGTAAGCAAATATGTGTTTTTGTGTTCCTCTTTTTCTTTGCTTTGTGTTCATATTACAAATTTGAGCTTATTATTACAGATTTTAAATTATTATTGTAAATTTGGGTTTATTGTTGCAGATCTAAACTTATTATTGTATAAATTTGGTAGATTTTGTTGCGGATCTGAAATTGCAGGTATATTTTTTTCTTCTCTCTTTTTCACAATCAAAGATTCAAAGGTACTACTATCTTATCTTCAGTTTTGAGTATTTCTCAGTTTTCAGTAATTAAAATTTAAATGTTCATTAGTTATGCTAACTGTATTTTAATTATAATTTGGGTTTGATTATTTTTTTTAATGTTGGATTAGGTTCAGACTGAGAAAATGGGAGAAAGAATAAAGCTGCTTCAAGATTTTGTGCCTAAAATAAGGTAGAAATATATGTTTAATTTTAGTTTTGGACTCACTGCGCTTAATTAAATTATTTGCAGTTGATTTTCTAATATTTTTTTCAGATGATTCCATCAAGAAGCAACCGGTTACATGAAGCAGGACTCCAATCAGAAAAGTCTTTTACAGTATTTTTTTAATTGATAATGTTAAACGTTTTGAATGTAATTTTTTTTATCTCATTGTTGTTGGATCTAAGTTCATCTTTGGTAATAAGACAAAGCTAATAATANCTAATCCTTGGAAGACCATTTTTGGCAACTGCTGGAGCTATAATTGACGTCAAGAATGGCAAAATTTCATTGCATTTGGGCAAGGACGTCAAGCTCAACTTCGATATTAATGAGGTTTTGAAAAAACCGACGATCGATGGACAAGTCTTCTACATAAAAGCTATGGATCTTTTAGCTGATGAATTGCTAGAAGAATTGGGTCAAGAAGATCATCTACTAGTGGCACTGACAAAGGAGTGTGGAGAGTATGGTTACCTAAGTGATCAGACCCAAGAATACATTCGCATCCTTGACTCTCGCAAAATTGTCAAGGAAATCGACAAAGAGATCGAGCCACTCACTCGATCTGACGACAAGATCGACAAGCTGATCGACCAATCTACACGATCCATGCAAGAGATCGACCAGCCGACACGATCTCCTGCCCGATCAAAGCAAGATCGACTGAGCCAATCGAGGGAAACAAGTCGATCCGCAGCAGATCGACTAGCCATTAAGGGCCTTTCACCATTACTTTGCACTCATAGGATTCATTTAGATGATGAGAACACTTCTTCAATTGAACATCAATGGCGCTTGAACCCGAATTTGAAAGAAGTAGTTAAAAAGGAAATCCTTAAACTCTTAGAGGCCAACGTGATATACCCCATAAGTGATAGCACTTGGATCTCACCGGTCCATGTCGTGCCTAAAAAGGGGGGTATCACGGTTATAAAAAACGAAAAAGATGAGTTAATTCCTACTAGAGTTATAACCGGCCATAGGATGTGCATTGACTATAGGAAACTCAACAAAGCCATTAGGAAAGATCACTTCCCACTGCCATTCATTGATCAAATGCTAGAAAGATTAGCCAACCATCCCTATTACTGTTTTTTAGACGGTTATAGTGGCTTCTTTCAAATCCCGATTCACCCCAATGACCAAGAAAAGACAACATTCACTTGTCCTTATGGAACATATGCATATAGGAGAATGCCTTTTGGTTTATGTAATGCTCCTGCTACATTTCAAAGATGCATGATGTCTATATTTTCTGACTTGATTGAGGAGATGGTTGAGGTATTCATGGATGATTTCTCCGTGCATGGCTCTTCCTTTGGTGTTTGTTTGTCTAATCTGTGCAAGGTACTCAAGAGGTGTGAGGAGACCAATCTCGTGCTCAATTGGGAGAAATGTGGATCATCTTTCTAGGATGAGAGTGGATCATCTTTCTAGGATGAGAGTGGAAGAAGTCCTACCTTTAGACGACTCACTCCCTGAAGAGCTGCTCATGATGATCAATACCGCGGTATGTGCAAAGCTAGAAGACAAACTTGAAGAAGTTTTGAGCCTAAAAGAAGAAGATCTCCCATGGTATGCAGATATTGTCAATTTCTTGGCTTGTGGGGAAGAGCCTACTCATTTGGACCGTTACCACAAGAATAAATTCATGAGAGACGTCTCACACTACTTCTGGGATGAACCTTACCTATACAAAAGGTGTGTGGACAATATGTACCGAAGATGTGTCACAAGAGAAGAAGCAAGAGACATACTTCTACATTGCCACGGTATGACCTATGGGGGTCATTTTGCGAGTTTCAAGACTGCTACAAAGGTTCTCCAAGCTGGGTTCTGGTGGCCTACACTCTTCAAAGATGCGCATGAGTTCATCAAGTCATGTGAAGCATGCCAAAGAACCGGACACATCACCTAAAGAAACGAGATGCCACAATCACCAATCTTTGAAGTAGAGATCTTCGACGTGTGGGGGATCGATTTTATGGGCCCATTTCCATCATCATATGGCAACAAGTACATTCTTGTAGCGGTAGACTATGTGTCTAAGTGGGTGGAAGCCATGGCCTCACCAACAAACGATTCAAAGGTGGTAGTTAAACTTTTCAAAACGATCATATTTTCAAGATTTGGAGTTCCTAAGGTGGTGATTAGCGATGGAGGCAGCCACTTCATCAACAAAGTTTTTGAAAGTCTCTTGAGAAAACATGGTGTTAAGCACAAGGTGGCCACGCCCTATCACCCTCAAACAAGCGGCCAAGTGGAGGTTTCGAATAGACAAATCAAGGCTATACTAGAGAGGACCGTGGGAGACACTAGAAAGGATTGGTCTAGCAAGTTAGATGATTCTCTTTGGGCGTATAGAACTGCATACAAGACTCCAATTGGGACAACGCCTTTCAACCTCCTATATGGCAAGTCTTGTCACCTTCCTGTGGAATTAGAGCACAAGGCTCTTTGGGCCGTGAAGCAACTCAACTACAATTTCAAAACGGCTCAAGAGAAACGGTTGGTGCAACTTCAAGAGCTCGATGAGATAAGGATGAATGCTTATGAAAGCGCCAAAATTTACAAGGAAAGAACCAAAGCCTTTCATGACAAGAAGCTGGTGCGCAAGGAGCTCGAAGAGGGAAGCATGGTTCTTCTCTATAACTCAAGATTGAAGCTGTTCCCCGGAAAGCTCAAGTCTAGGTGGTCCGGACCGTATGAGATTAGAGAAGTACTACCATATGGAGCCATAACTTTGCTTGGAAAGAATGGAGAGAACTTCACAGTGAATGGGCATAGAGTCAAACCCTACATGGCGAGTGACTGCAGCAAGGAGAGCACCACGTTGCCTCTCCAAGACCCTCCACTAGCCTAACCAAGTAAAGTCAAGCTTAGAGACTTAAAACAAGCGCACTTGGGAGGCAATCCCATGACTATCATTATATATATTTTATTTCAATTTTATACTTTCTGCTTTAAGTGTGTAGGTGCAAGGAAACAGGAGCAAAGAAGCAAGCTAATGTGTTCTACAAAGAAAGAAAAAAAAAAAAGGGGGGCAGGAGGAGACGATCGAGTGTAGGATCGAGTGAAAACACTCGATCGCGAGCCAAGATCGATTAAGAGATCGACCAACCACTCGATCGTAAGCCAAGATCGATCAAGAGATCGACCCAATCACTCGATCACAAACAAAACAAGCTTAAAACGAGGACTTCAGTCGATCCACGCCTCGATTTAAATCCGATCGACCGACCAATCGAGCTAGTAACTCGATCAGAGTAAGTTGGGCAAGAGATCGAGTGGTAGATCGACCAAACCACTCGATCGTCTGCCAAGGGAAGTTTTTCAAATTTCCCCCTCTTTCTCATTCCCTCCATCTTTTGAATTTGAATTTGAATTTGGTCAACCAGGCTCCTTTGAACTTTGATAATTGAGCTTTTTCCAAATTTAAAAACCCACTTGCATGCATAAGTCCAAAAATTCCCTTCTCTATAAAACCACACATCCACTCTCTCCTTTCCTTACATCAAAAAAACGAGTTTTGCAAATTAAAAAGAGAGAGTGAGTTTTTTCTAGTTTTCTAAAGAGGAAGAGCATCTTATTCTCATCAGCTTTCAAAGGTAATTCGAATTTTATCATGCCATATTTGGATTTTTGAAAATTTCCTTTTTAAAGTTATATGGTTGCATAATTTGCTAAGGAAAAGGATTTTACTTTTTAGAAATATCTAAATATTAGGGAATTTTCTTGATTTATTCTTATCTCAAGAGATTTTTCATCTAATATTTATTGATAAATCCAAAACTTTTCCCAAAAATAAAAAGCTTGAGCAAAAATCTTTTTAAACGTCTAAGCCTCTTGAACTTGTGTTCTTCTCTTTGCCGTGCTCTTCACTAATTTTCTCTCTAAGGTTTTGAATTTCAGGTACTATCACACCAACGAAGAGAAGTAGAGCTATGGCCGCACAAGAAGAGACACAGCAAGAGGTTGAGGAAACGGCTAAGTGGAGCAAAGAGGAAAAGAAAACAAGGAGGAGGCTAGAGAGGTTGCGTTTTGAGCCCACAAAATTTGCAAGTAGGGAGTTCTTGCAAAGGCTAGGATTGTTGGAAGGGTTTGATGAGCTGCTCACTAACATGGGGCTTGCATGTCTTTCACGGATGGACTGTCCCACCTACCCCGAAGCCACGCTTCACTTCTTCTCCACCTTGGATTGCGAATATGAAGACCTCAACATCCCAACTCCAACCGAAGGTCTTATCACATTCAAAATCCGCAAGCAAGCCTACCGTCTCTCTATCCCTGAGCTATGCCAAGCTTATGGACTCAATGCAGCAGCAGACCTTATGGAGTTCCCACAATTCAAATCCGCAAGCAAGCTATGGGACTTGATTAGCGATGGAGACTACAAGTCTAATACCGCCAAAATCAAGAAGGTGCGAAACCCTTTGCTAAGATACACTCTCAAGCTGCTAGCAAACACATTCAGTGGGAGATCCACGACACCAACAGTAACAAAGAACGAGCTGTGCTTCCTTTTCCAAGGGGTTAAACATGTTCTATGCGACAGCGAGAGGAGTGATGAACCGATGGAAGATGACCTTGGAGATAACGTTAACTATGGATGCATCCTGGCTTCATCCTTGCTCAGGTACAAAGCTTGGGCCATCAAGTGCAAAGCCACATCAGCGCTCATTGGTGGCTTTCTCACGCCACTGTTTGTGCAAGCGGGAGTACCACTTACCGAGTTCACACCATGCGCGGAACGTGCCTACATGGATCAAGCCTACATGATCAACACCGATTCCTTGGGACCTACTCCAGCTCCAGGTTACTATGCATACCTATTCTACAATGAGGAACATGAGAAGAAGACGTGCATCTTACTTTATCCGGAAGAAACTCTCGCTAATAGTGTTGGCAACATCGAATTCTTGCCAAACGATGAGGAATGTTATGCACCTCTTGGAGGCGTTCCAGCAGCACCACAACTTGCCCAATCATCACCAGAGTCTCCTCCCAGTGATGCTAAAATGCCATCAAGTTATGATCTCCCGAAGATGGACTATGAGCCGCGCACCAAAACAGAGAAATTCCTTGCCTCGGTTGTGGAGATTCAGCGCAAAGTAAACAAATGGCAAGGCAAGATGATCAAGAAGCTGGTGAGGAAGGTCAAAGTCCTTCAAGGGAGAAGCTCTTCAGAGCTAACTTTGAGTGATGAGGTTGAACAAGTAAACACCACGGCGGCAAGACACTCAACCGGAGGTATACAAATCCGAGAGCCCGAAGATTTCCAAGCTGGACGTCCTTCTCTTCAAGACCGTCCAACCAGAACCAAGGACAAGGGAGTACACCATGACACGCCAAGAAAGAGCAGGAGGACCGTAGCAACCTCAAGCTCCGGCCATCTCTAGCTCCAAGGTACCAAAACGCCAAACTTTGTATATAACATGCATTCTTATTTTTTTTATTTTTGTGTGTCTTCTCTTGAATTTGTTTAACACCGAGACGGTGTCATTCAAGTTTGGGGGAGGAAAGTTTGTGCTTTGACATATTTTATTTGATATTATTTTCTGTTTTTGAGTCTTCTTTCATTCATAAAAAAAAAAAACTAAAACAAATATCAGAAAAATTCATAAAAATTTCGAAAAAACTCATATAGCTTGCATTTGCATTATCAAATATTGTAGGATTGAGTCTAGATTTTTATCATATAGGTTGCATCACTCATATGCATAGGGGGCAATGATGAAAAATTTCCTTTAAAAAGTGTTTTAAGCTCATGTATTAGTTCAAGGCCCTTGTTAGTAGTTCTTTGATGCCTTGTACAACTTTGAAATTAAGTTCTAACCATGCTTGGATCATTTGATTTGATTTTCTTGGCTTAAAGTTGAAAAAAGCATGAATTGAATCAATACTTAAAAATCGGAACCTTAAAATGAACATCTAATTATCATGCTTGTGCTTTTGAAAAAGAATACATGGATTACAAAAATATTTAGGCTTTATTATTCACTTCACCAATCTTTGTAAGCCTAAATAGAAAACCGCACCTTGACCCTTGCCTTATTGCAAGCCAAATTTCGTGTGTGATTGCAAATTGTGAGGCCTTATTTTCTGTTTAAACTTAGCATAAAGTGTTAGGTTTTGTGCGACATGTTTAGGCTCTCATATTGCTAGCTTTGCATTTTGAAGCTAGTTTTAGGCTTGTTTGGGAATTGAGAGATCACAGGTTTGAGAATAAGAAGGTGTTAAGGAAAAAGATGAAAAAGGGATACATATTTCTAGTGGTTAATCTTGATTTGTGATAAGAAAAAGCTCAAGCAAAGAAAAAGAGCCCTAGAGGCCAAATGCATAAAATAAATATTTTTAGAAGAAAGCTATCAAAAGAAAGAAAAGAGCTAATATTTATGGTCATACCACTAGCCTTAAGCAAAGTTTAAGAAGTTTCCCTTAGAAAAGAAAGTATTTGATGGAGTTTTTGTGGGTTTAAGCTTGGCGTGAATAGCCTTGTTGATTTGGGTAGTTTCTAGAGGGTAAGTGAGCTTGGAAAATATAAAAATGAATGAGAGAGGGATTAGGATCATTGTTAGTATACTTGGGTAGATGTGAGTCTAGTCATGTATGCATGCATTGCCTTTTACCTTTAGCATTATGTATAAGTTCAAACATTTTTGAGAGAAACCATTGCTTGGAGTACCCATTTAAATGAGATCATTTTTATCTCATAACCTTAACCCTTGCCAAATGTATTCGGTTTTAAAAGGCACAAGTGTGATTCACGGTTTGGAGCTCTTAATGAATGTTAAAGGTTTTGATTCTTGGATTGCTTGGAATAAACAAGTCTTGATTTGAATTTCGATTTGTGATGATCATGGCTAAGTCCTTTTGAGTAAATGCTTGTATACTGCATCCTAGAACTGAGACCAAGGACCTTTGAATTGAGCCCCCATTTTTGATCCTCTCTTCCTAGCTTGAATTTTGTTTGCTTGAGGGCAAGCAAAAGACAAGTTTGGGGGAGTTGATATACTCATATATTTCGCATATTTAGCTTGCATTTAGAATAGGTTTTTCATGCATACATCATTCATAATAGACTATTTTGCATCATTTGTACCATTTTAAGTCCTAGAACACTTTGCATTAGCATTTGCATGGTTTCTTGCATATTTGCATCTTTTTCAGGCTGTTTAGAGTACTTGGAGCTGTAATGGATGCTGAGCATTAACAAGAAGATGAAAGAAGAGCATAAGAGTTGGCAGGAATCAAAAGGAAACTTGGACAAAAGAGAAGGAGCAAAGATCGACTTCAAGATCGACCAAGACCAGTCGATCCAGCTGAGATCGAGAGGCAGATCGAGCAGAACTACTCGATCTAGGAATAGATCGACCTCATGATCGACCAAGATGAGCCGATCCGAAGTAGATCGACTAGCCGATCGACTGGACCATCCGAACTAAACACTGATCGAGTCAAAGATCTACCAACTGACTCGATCCAAGACTGATCGACTGACCGATCGACCCAACCACGCGAACAATGAGGAAGCTGAGTCATAAAAGTTTTTATGCTTTAAGTAAGTGGGATTAGATAGGTCCCTTGTCTCTTGCCCCTTAACCCCTCTTTTAAGGCCAAGAGCCATGTTTAAAACACTATATAAGGGGTGTTTATGTGCTTGTAAAATTCATTCAGTTTTTCATCAAGTCTTTCTATTCTCTCTTATAAGTCTTCTTAGTGTTCTTGTAAGTTTTCCTTTGTTCTTGAGTTCTATAGTTCTTCTTATTTAGTTCTTTAAAAACTCTTATTTTTATTATCTATATTTCGTATTTAAGTTATTCTAAAGTCAAGTCTTTCTTCTTAATTCTTGTTTAATCCTTTTGTTAAAATCCTTATTTTTATTATATATCAAGTGTTTAAGATATTCTAATGTCAGATCTTTCTTCTTAATTCTTACTTAGATCTTTGTAAAAACTCTTGTATTTTTATAGCGAGTATCTAAATAATTCTGATTTCAAACTTTTTCTTCTTAACCTCATCAATCATGTTCTTTAACTCTAAACTTATGTTTAAAAGAGATAAGAACATGATTTGTGAGTAAACCGCCTAAGGTTTGAGGTTGGGATGATTAAGGAGGTTGGAGATTAAAATCTTGGTTTTGTTTTTATCTTGTTCTTCATTTAAATTCTCTTCTTGGATTTGGGGGTTTTAAGGTCTAGAGATTCTCCATGGAGATCTCTTTAATCTAGGGATTTCCTTATCCTAACAAGACTTAGGAAATCCCTTAAAACCAAATCCAAGAGACTAGCTCATCCTTTCCCACACATCATGGATGTTTAGGGAGCTAGTTAAACCATTTCTTTTAAGATCCATTCTTAATGTTCTTCACCTTTTCTTTCCACCACACATCATGGGTTAGGAGGAAAGGGTGAGGAAAGGATTTATACCACACATCATGGATAAATCTAAATTGGTTTCTTAAGGTTTAGAGAAATTACTAAAAGAGTAAACTCAATGTTTTTAAACCCCAAGTTCGAATCTTCAACCTCCCTAAGAATGATTCCCAACCTAGAATCTGTTTTTAATATTTTACAAACCAAAAACCATTTCCCTTTAGTTTTGTGTTTATTTATCTTAATTAAATCTCTCATAAATAGTTTAATTATGCAATATAGTTTTATAAATTTGTAAAATTGTGTTTTTTACTATTTTTAGTATTTTAGAAATTGCTTAGAGTCTTATTTTACTGTCTAGCGTTGATTTGGTAATTGTTTGATTTTTAGAAATAGTTTATTTTAAAATCTTGCTACTCACCATCAAATCTTTCTAATAATCCGGTTTTAGAATTAAATTTTATTTAATTAGTAGATCGGTTGTTTTATTGTTTAAGAGTCATCTAATACTTATATAACCCTTCTGTAGGGATTGTAAAATAGTTTTCGTGTCTGTTTCATGACCGCAAGTATTTATTTTAGAATTTTGCACCCATTAAACTCGAATTTTGCTTAGCTTCATAAATTTCTTGTATTCTTATTATCTTTCACCCCAAGGTTGGATTGACATCCTAAAGTATTACAATGACATGACTATGCTTAGGATTTGATAATCACTGAGAAAAAGCTAGTTATCAGTGATCGCTGGAGAAGAGCTGGATTCTAAAGAGCAAGTGAACAAAGTGGCTGTTCAAGAGGCATTAGCTGAAAATTCTGAGAAAGTTGTGGAGCTTGAAGATTGGAGTGGAAACAATCATCTCTACAGGACTACGGGCGAAGATGAGGGTCTACTCAATGCCAAGTTGATGGAGGAAGACGTTTTCATCATGGAGACAAGGATTGTAGAGCAGAATTGGACAAAAAGAGCCGAGATTCGATCTACTGGTATGGTGTCGATCGACACAATTAGCATCGATTGACACCATCCGCGGATCACTCGAGAAGATGTCTCCAAAGCTGCAACTCCATCATCTTTGGTCCAACAGATGCCTCCACATCCTACATCCCAGAAATCTCGAAGGAAGCAAATGTACACATTTCCTGGAATTAAATCCAAACCCCCTGATCTTATCAATAAAAACTTTAAATGTTTAAATGCTGCACACTTATGCAAGCCACGTGATTCTCGTAGAAGGCTTGGTGTTTCTTTTGATGATGCTGCAGGAAAACGAAGTCTCCCACCCGAACTAAAGTCCCACCCTGCTGCTGTTCCTCAATTCCTTGGTCGCTTTCATGCACCTACTGCCTATACACCACCATGGATGAGAAGACATTCATCTGGGAAGCATTCGATGCCACCCTCTGATCCACCAGATGTCTGAATTCCTAACTTTGACAACCGTGACGTCCCTTGGTAATAACAATAATTGGTATTACATAGCTTGCAAAAAGTGCAATAGGAAAGTTTTTCCTTATCCTGATAGGTTCGACGATCTTGATCAGCCTGTTTGGAAATGTTTACATTGCAAAAAAGATGTCACCAACGTTGTTGCTAGGTATTTGATTATTTATAGTTATCTTGAATAGATCTACTGTTGTCTTGAAATCCTTTTTATGCTTTTGAGATTTACGTTAATGTTTTTGATCTATGTGTAACTACTTTCTTGTGCTGGAAGTTTCGGACGCGTACGGTGGTTGGGCGAGTTTCTTAGTTTTCAATCCATTGGAGAAAAAGCTTATTGGAAAAACTGCCGAGGAGTTGTATGACGAGGTCGTAGAGGTTAGTTCTTTTTGTTCTAGACAAATAGAAGATTAGTTTTATGGTTTTTATGCTAATGTCTCATTGCAAATGAAATAGGATGGTGTTGTGGCCCTGCGTCCATCCTTGGCCGGTCTGATAGATAAGGAGATGCTTTTTAAAGTCGCTGTTTCTGAGGCTAATGTGAACAAGGTTAAGTCGTCGTTTGGTGTTGATCTTAATTCAAGAGATGGTGATATTATCGACAAGTACCGTGACGAAATTAACTCGCATGTAAATCTGTTGTGTGTGTTAGTTATGGTTGTGTCCATTTGTATGTTTGTTGTCGTGACACTCTTGTGTTATTTTGTAGCCACCTATTATTGTTGAGGAACGTGTGGATTCGGGTGATGATTCTGATCTCGCAGCAGATTGTTCACCAGAATCTAAAAGGCATCGAATCGAGCATGGTGATCGTGTTGTCACGGATCAAGATACGCCTACTAAGCCTAATGTCGTTTGAAGAATTCTATACAATTTATATTTATGTTGCTTTGGTTTTATTTTTTATTTTTTGGGTTTGTTGTGATTGATATCGAGACTTGTGCGAAGTATTATTTATATTTCGTATTCTAAGGTTTTCGCGGATTATTTTTTCCGGGATTAAGAATATTGCTTGGATTCGTCTATAGTGCTTCTGTGGCCCTTTTATTTTTTTGTTTGTCCAAATACTGACGTTGATAAGCCCATTTGGGTATTAAGTTTCGGTTTAGTTAGACACAAATTTAGGTGAGTTAAGTTAGATATAACGAGCCGGTTTCATCTAAAATCATGTTTAGATGTCATCGGAGCAGTTCATTCTGTCGGCGAAGTTTGTTTTGGTTATGTTTTTATTTGGTGTCATTTTTTTTTTGTATTATTGCTCTGTGTTACAACATAGGTGCGATTTTACCGTGTGTGGCACGTATATCTAATCCTTTTTAGTTTCTCGATGCGTAATCGTCACTAGCGTGTTCGGTGGTATCATTCGGCGTGCTACATTTTTTGGGAATTAATGTTGTTTTTGTTAAATATCGGGTTAATTTTTGTTTGTGGTTCGAACTTGAAAGCCACATTTTTTTCCTAGGCCTTTGGATGTAAGTTCTTTAGTGTGTATATCCATTTTCATAGTTGTTTTGGATTTCTAATATGTCGACCGACATGTATAATTATTATTCGTATTAGTTGCAATATTGATATTTGTAAAATCTTTTGTTGCTAATATTTATGTGTCATGCGACTAATATTAGAGAGGGTTATTAATTAATAACGTTGCACCGTAGAACAAGGAAACAGTTTTTTAACAAAAAAATCTTAAGTTTTCTAGAACAAGAAAATTTAAAAAGGGAATAGCAACGTATAAGAGTGTTTGTTTTTGTGTTA
Source organism: Alliaria petiolata (assembly GCA_020283515.1). Taxonomy (NCBI): domain Eukaryota; kingdom Viridiplantae; phylum Streptophyta; class Magnoliopsida; order Brassicales; family Brassicaceae; genus Alliaria; species Alliaria petiolata. The sequence continues at coordinate 387,885,352 of JAHZTW010000001.1, forward strand.
GTTTTGTGATATATGAATTTAGTTTATTTATTTACGATGTTCGAGGCTTCAATATTTATCAAAATGTTAATCACTGTTTCTATTGGATAGCTAAATTTTGTTAAATATGAAACTTTCCAAAATAAAATATATTTGTGATTGGGTACCGTACTTTACGTATAGGTTTAGCTATAATGATTGCACTGACATAATATCTAAAAGGGAATAAAGAGATTTTTTTATAATTTAAAGGAATTAGTAGTTATATTATTTGGTTAATTATGACGGAGTAAATATTTACCCTAAACGGCATGTGTATTAGGTATTAGTATAAAGTAGTTGACACCGTTTCGCTACCTATTAAAGGCATTGTCTATAGAAAAGTGTCAAAAGGTTGCAAAGAGAAATCTTAAGTTTTCTAGAACAAGAAAATTTAAAAAGCCTAAGACCTCTAAAGCCGTGCTTGCGATATCTGAAGATATGGGGTCTTATCATGCTCTCGCCGATTTGGAGGTTGGAAAAAAAGGATGTATTATCTCTGTATAACTGATTCGTCTCTGGAAGAAGCACAATGATTTTGGAGATACGCTTGAGATGGTTCTCGCCGACTTTAAGATTTTTTTTCTACTGCCTTTAGATTAGGATGTTCGGGTTTATTATTAGGAGCAGTTTTACAAGATTGCGTTGATTTACAATATTAGATAAACCATCGTATCCTTTTATAAAAATATTTTACAGTCATTCAGTTTTTATACCGCCTTCAACTGGACAGAACATCATATTGTGTTGTTTTATGAAACTCTTAGTTGATTGTTTTTAATCGTGTTTAGGGGTTTCAGATTTCTGCAACTGTTATGCCCGATCTCCTAAAAAATACGAGACGGTCTTTAAGGAGGGGCATTGGTACTCTCTTCGATACTTTGATGTCAAGTACGTGTTTGGCGCGGTTCGGTTTGGGTACTATAATGTAAGGATCGAGGTTTCGCATGGTATGGATGTCAGGCCCACTTGGACGGGTACTAAAGACTTGAATCTTAACTGCTCTAATTTTTTCGATATCTTGACGGGTGCTCTTGACTTTTGGTATGTAGTTGGTGAGTTTTTTTTACTGATTTAATATATTTATTCATTGTTGTTTTTATTTTTATTCGTTTAGTGGTTGGTTTGGTATTTCGTAATCATGTGGATTTTATGATCAGGCTTATTAATCTGTGTGTTATTTTGGGATTTAGATGCTATCGGTTCAGTCCATTCCGTTGGAAAACTAGAGGAGATCGATCCTGAGGCCTATGATGATTCGCGTTTCTACTTACGCTTCGAGTTGCTTGACCATACGTAAGTGTAGTTTTTTTATTTATGTTTTTATGTGATTCGTTTAGATATTTAATACGCGTGTTATCTTTTTTAACAGTAAAGAAAGAATTTTGCCGTGCATTGCCCGTGGTCAGTTTGCCAAAGACTTCGAAAGTGCTTACAAATTGGCTGTAAATAGGCCAGTCATCTGCGTGCTGAGGTTTTGGCAGATAAGCAAAGCTCGAGGTATAATCTTTGATTATCTGGTAACTAATACTGTCGTTTTAGTGGAGATTGTTTTTGAATTTTTTGTGTTCATAGGTGATGAGGTCCATTCGCACATGCTTCGTTCTTATGATCCATGTTCCCAGTTTACATTCAAGCACGATGGTGAGGATGTCAAAGAGTTTAAACTGAAGTGAGTGATTTAATGTTTTTCTTTATAATTATGTTTTGGATAGTGTTTGTGTTCTCACAAAATTATATTTAAATATGTTATAGGTTCTCTCTCTGTGGACGAAACTGATTTGTTGGATGTGCCATGCGTCTATCCAATAACTTTTAGTTCTATTTTTTTAATATGCATCGGCTTTTGATGTTATTTGAAACTCATTTCTTTTATGCTTATGACAATGTATATATTAAGGTCCGGAACTTACTCTACCTTGTTTATTTAAATCTATGCTCTACTTTATCTATCATTGGTGTTTTGCAGTTTTAAAATTAGTTTTTGGTTTGGGATGTAACACGACTCTTCTAATAATTTCAGGTGTTGGGATTAATTTAGATGGTCTGTTTAGCTGCTATAATTGATTGCACCGGGTACGCGCGGCCATATACGTTCCTATAGTTGAATGTTTTGACTTCTTTTGTCTAGGCTGTTAGCAATCAATTAATATTTTTCGATTAAAAAATTTCGTGGTCATTGAGTAACCGGTAACATTACGATGAAACAAATACTTTCGTTTGTAGAAAATTAATTTTATAATTTGTTGGCGTTAGTGGGAAAAAAACGCTCTTTCTAAATCATTGGTTTATACGACATGAATAAAATGTTGCTAATCACCAATGGTGGTCAGCATTATAATTCAAGACGTTTCAATTTTTCTTTTCTTAATTTGGTTTACATTTACTATGTCAAAATTTAATATGTGTTGGTGATGTTTAATCTCTCACTGTATTGGTCAATAACAATGGATGTGTAGATTTAATTCATTAGTGATAATTAGTGCACATTAATTGCTGTCTTTTTATATTACTCTACCATGTATACAGTGTTTCTATTTTTCAACGAATCAAAAAGCTATAAGGTATAACGCCATTGCTGGCCCAAATGTGGGAACTATAAGAAGAATTTCTATGGACGGAATTTAACGTTTCTAATGAAATATATTGAAGGGTGCTGAAGTATTTGGCGATCCAGGATTTGTAGGTCCGGTTTTAATTTTTTTTTTTTTTTAAGAAGCATTTTATTTGTATTCGATATAATCTATGCTTCTGTACAGATTTGCGCCATTTTGATATGCATCGATCACAAGTAATGTTGTTGTGTCTTTTTCACGAATGTCTCGGTTGTGGCTAATGATTTCTTGCTTGAAATAGGATCGATTCTGTAATAGTTTGGCTGGTAGCTTATCCAGTATTTTTGATCACCTATATATTATTTTTAAAATATATACAGTATGTATTTTTGACACGTTGTGACTTGGTTAGGTTTGTAATGATGAGTGTTTTTGAACATCCATCTGTTCGAAATATTTCTCGAGATTCCGCTTGTGGTATTAATGGGCTCATCTTTCTATGTTTAAATTAACATTTTCTGATTTACTTAGCGTTTCCGTAAAACAGAACCAGGTTCGATACTTTTCATTCATTCTCAAGATTCATGGAGAGAGTTGCTAGGGATACACTGGACGATTTGTATTATGTCGGGACGGTTTACGCGGTGGATGTAAAAATTCTTCAACTGTGGCGTGTACCTTACACGAATGGTCGCGATGGTATCGAGATGACTGTTCAAGACGAAAATGTAAGTTATTGAGATCCCTATTAGGTGCATAAGTACTGTAGATTTTATACAAAGTTAAGATGAGAATTTTGATTACTAAGTTAAGATGAGCATTAGATTCACGCAATTGTAGATTGCGATATTTGATCTTGATAGTTTTGATTTAGGGTCGGCGAATTGGTGCCTCGATAATGCCTACGGAAGTAGCCATTTACGAAGGGAGGATCAGAGAAGGTGATTGGAAAATCTTCTTTGGATTTCGCGTGAGACATTCTGTTGGTATCTTGAAAACTGCCAGTCATAAGTACCAGATTGTGTTTAAAAACTCTACTATCGTCGAGAATGTTGCTCCCAAAAACGATTGTTTTTTTCTGGATACTCGGAGTTTTCAGGATGTTCTGAACTTCAAACTAGACCCTACTGTGTTAATTGGTTAGTGGTTAATCATACATTCAGTTTAAGTTAATCTATACTCCGCCGAAATCGATGACCAATTTCATTCGTTTGTTGTTTGGTATTTTTAGATTTGATCGGATGCGTGTCTTCTGTCGGGTATCATTTTGGAGGTGGTCAAGAAGCTTACAAATTGGCGTTCAGTCTTATCGACGACGAGTAAGTTTATATATAGCCCTTGCGGATTTTAGAAATAGTTTAATTGGTAGTTCATGTTTTGGATTGATGATATATCGTGGTAAAATCTTTATGTTCTCTAGCGGTTACATCGTTTCATGTAACACATCTGGGTCAATGGCTAAGGAGATCTACGATCGGTGGGTATTGGACAGACGGTACCCTAAGATATGTGTTTTACGATTCTGGAAGGTCCAAGTATATACGTGTAAGATAGTATTGTATATGTTCTTACACAGCTATGTGCTCCTCTTATGCTTAGTCATGACACACGTTCTATATTACTGTAACATGTAGGTGGTGGTGTCACAAAAATTTGTCTAAAATCGGTCCCTGGCTGTTCAGAGTTTCACTTGGACCCACCTGCTCCTGAAGTTACGGAGTTTAGAGACACATAAGAAATATTTGTTAATTTGTTAGTTGAATATCTTTGATCTTGCTCTGGTAATGCTTTGAAATTTTACAATACTCTTATATTATTTTGTAAATCGATCCTTGCAGGTTTCTACTCCGTACCGACGATGGTTCGGTTATTGATTGATCGGTTGTGTGGTTCCCCCGCAATTGTTGCATTAAAAAACTGAAACGTTATTGTTTAATGTATGTTTTGTTTGTATTCGGTTATTTGTTAGAAAAGTGTGTAATGAACAAACAATATGTGTGCGTTGAAAAGTTATGTGTACAGTTTGTATTTTTACGAATTCTTAGAGCATGTGCAATGCAAAAATACCATGAGAGTATCTTAAGAAAATAAAATAATAATTTTTAAATAATGAAAAAATCTAAACCAATTAGGAGATGACACACAATAAATGAGTTTCTTAAAAGTTAAGATTTAGTTCTTAAATAAAAATTTAAGAACCACTTCTTACTCTTATCTCTTACTTTTTCTTATTTTATTATTTTTTTTGCTTAAGAAACTTAGTTAAGAAACTTGGGTTGAACATGGTCTTAGTTGCCGCCTCTATGCAATGTCAATTTTTTTGTTGCCTTTGTATTGGACATGGAAAACATATATGGTCTTTGTAAAACATATGTGTACGTTTTACATATATGGTCTTTCTATACACCAGTTTTGGAATTATAAACAATCTTTTATTAGGCCCATAACGATTTATGTAGTAGCCCTATAGCCCATACTATATAGAGGTATTATAAAGCCCATATAATATAGCTATTTTTAATTACTTCCAAGCCCATATAGCGACAGTTCAGAATCAGTTAGATAGTTGTTTGGCCCATAAAATTTTAATACAATTTGTGAATCGTTGGAATTTTGGATCGTTGATATCTCCCATTGTATGGACGTAATAGTTAAGAGCAAGCCCATTAGAAAACCTCATGTTGAGGTTATTAAGCATATTTTATTATTAAATATATTATTAACCTAGGAAAAAATTCTTATTAACAGAGTAGCCCCATTTATATACAATATATAATATCTTGGCTGATTCGACACTAATATCTAATTTATATGGATAATAATATCTAATTTATATGGATAGGAATGAATAAGGAGAATATCTAATCAAGAATATGTTAATATTGACAAATTCGTGATATACATTGTGTGGGTTTACATATATCTATAGATCGCAATATTAGACCTAGGGTTTTACGTATATATGTAGTTCTCGCTATAATCTCTTTTGTTGTGTTATAATCCACGCTGCGGCCATAATGTCGAGGACGGGTAATGTATTCATGGCAGAAGGTATGTTTTGTAAACAAATTATATAGTTAAAACAACATTAGTTATTGGTTTAGGTTCTTGATGTTGGTAGTTGTTAGCTTTGACACAGGATATTAAACTCATGTTTGTAAATCGTGAGTTCTTTTGGGATAACGTCTACGATTTGTTTTGTCGTCGGGACTAATTATAATATGATCCATCTCTATGCAGCAGGTGTAGATAGTTTTCTAGAAAAATACTCTCTTCACATGTGTGATAGCGTGAGCAATGTCAAAACCGCAGAAGCAGAGTTTGGGACCTATGTGAAGAGCCTAGATAAGGTACAGGGGTGCGTGCTGTCCAACGAGCAGTTATATGGTCATGGTGTTGAGTGTTTGGTTCCAATGAGATACGCAACGACGATATTCGTCAAGATCCTACGTGTATGGACTTACGCTACAAACCCTATCGGTAGAGTTATCGAGCTCATCCTATGCGATGAACATGTGAGTGGTGGATTTAGTATTCAATGTGTTTGGAATTTGTACATATGTTAATCTATTGTTTATAATGTTGGGGGGTTTATTGTTTTTACTAGGGCAAGCGAGTGCATGCAACAGTGACGAAAGATCTTTATGGAATCTTTATTGATAAGCTTCGTGAAGGTGACTGGGTTAGTATACAGAAATTTGATGTGATTCACCAGAAGTCTCCAGGTGGTTATACATCGTTTTTTCCAAGAATGTACTTCCTTGAATCCACTAAAGTCGTATGTGTGACGGCGAAGTGTGGAAGGGATTTTTTTGATTTTGTTACGTTCAATGACGTCCTTGCTCCATCATTTGAAGCTAACTACTTGGGTGGTATGTTTTCATGCTATTATCGTAACTTCGAACGTGATGTGTAGCATTAGAACTGATTGAATGATTTGCAGATCTGATCGGAGAAGTTATTAATGTCGGTAAATTCAACCCCAATCATAATATGCTTACCGAGAATTTCGAGGTCTTAAATATAACTTTCGAGATAAGAAACTCCAGGTAGTCCAGAATTGTATACTTGGGAATTATTATTTATTGTATGCATTTTTGGGCAGATACCAAACTCAAACTTCTTAACGTGTGTTGTGTTTTAATCGTAGTAATGTTCATATACCGTGTCTCTTGCATGGAGATAGGGCTCTGAAATTCTATACTGATATTAGCAATTGTGCTGGTGGCCCGAACGTTTGTTTGATTCGGTGGGGTGTCATAAAGCTCTTCTCAGGTGATTGATCTGGCGTTTATGCAATTCGATAGTGTATCGAGTATTTACGGATTTTGTTGTTTCTGTTTTTGAATACTTGTTTATTTAGTCCTTTTTTCAGGGAGGAGGAAAGTAACTTCTGATTATCCAACCCATATCATTGTAGAACCTCCTATAAGAGAGGCATTGGATCTCAAAGGAAAGTAAGTTGTTGTATTATCGATGTGTTGTTTTGGTTGGTGTTTACGATAAACATATGTTTCCTATGTGATAGTTTTTCCTTTGTCTTGCAGTTTACCGAGTAAAAGGACGAGAAGGGTAGCAAGGGCGTGATGATGTCTAGGTCCAGCAACCCAGACGAAGATTATGACATAAAGGATTATTTATTTTTATGAAACATTGTTATATTGTTTCGCTCTGCGTTTGAGACGAAGTCTTAGAATTTTTAATTATTGTTTCGTTATAATCCAAGTTTTGGTTTTGCTTTTTGGCATGATAGCGTGTTCGCGTGAGAAATTTTAACCCTAAAAGAATAAAATGTTGTGTTGATGTAACCTGGAAAATTAAAATACTGGTTGTTGGAACCGATGCCAGAGTCGGTGTTGCAATGACAATGCAATAGTCATGTTGTATTTGCGACCGCACTAACTATCGGTAATTAGGGTAAAATGTAGCCACGTGATGACCACGAAATTCATAGTAACTTCGAATGAGTGTACGAATACGTATTGTATGAGTATTTTATATACGATATTTGGGTAGGTTGTGAAATAATTTATACACGATAAATAGAGGTAGGCTTGATGAAATGTCAAAGTTTGTTAAAAACAACTTAGCGCGATAACGTGAAAAAGAATTAGACATCTGATAAAGAATAGATAACATTCTTTGCTAATTATTTGAAATATGATATTTTCCTAGGATTCTTATATGTAGTTATCTGATATTCGTTCGGTTTTCGAGATTTAAAGTTTTTATAATATTCAATTCAATAGAAACTGCACTTGGAGAATATTTAATTTATATTTGGTTCTAATTTATGTTACAATAATGTAGAGTTTTGGATTTAGTTGCGTACTTTACGAACTACAATGTTAGTTTTAAGTATGCGATAAAAATGTCAATTTTCTATTTTGCGAAAAAAATATATAAGAGATATTGGTTAAATCCATCTGTTACTTTATACCATGCGAGAAAAAAGTTAGATTTTGATTTAGCGAAGTAAAAATGTAAATAGATAATACCTAAGTTTGTATTCTATCCAAATCTTTACTTAATTGCTTTAAATTAAACATTCTATAGCAAGTTATATTCGTTCAATTGTATCCCTACGTATATAAGTCTTATTATTAACCCTAGCGATGTAGAGGTTAACTTAAAGAAGTTCGCATTTCACGTTATAGCTTCAAACACGTTTTGTAAAACTCTTATTAATGAAGACCAAGCGGCATTATACCCCTAGGAAGAAGAAAAATATTGTATCTCCATCCGCGACTTCCCATGTCCCAGACTTACGTAAGTATTGTTTCTTTTCGTTGTCTTATTATTAACCCTATCATTGTATTAACGTTGTCGACTTTTAGGTGTGAACACAACAATGCATAGGTATGCTCCTCCCGATATGATTGCCAACTACATCACTCATCAGGCGATTAGTAACCAAGCCATTGTTAATGTTGATTCACACCAGCATGAATGTCGTCTTGCGAGACAGAAAAGGATGTCTTATATATGAAGGATAAGGGCCGAGAATCGAGCTATAAGTTAAGTAATTTGTAAAATTGTTTTGTTAGCATGGATTGTGTAATAAGCGCTTAGATACTAATTTTTTTTTTATGTTTTTTAAAAAAAACTCTAGAGATTTTGAACGACTCTATCAACAAAAAAAGATTTATTTGCTTTGATGTAACCGATGATGAAGATGGTGATGGTTCAGAATCCAACGACGATAATCCTGGGAAAGAAGCCCACCTGAGGACAAAGGCCAAGGCACGTAGAAAGGGTAAGGTGACTGGTGACCCTATGAAAGTTTCCTATGAAGAGTTAACTAGGACGGATTTTAAGACAAGCATTGATCCCGGTTTGACAAATAAAGGTAGTGATCTTAGTTTGGATATAGATGTAGTCCTTAGCATGTTATTATTGTTCGTTAGATATTGTAACAGTTGGTTATTATTTTGTAGGTTACTATGACGATGGTGATCCTGTTTACGTGTGTCGGAATTGTAAATCCTATATGTGGTACTGAGAAAGACTTGGAAAAAGATTTTCACAGTCGGTACCTTTGTTCTCGATGTGTTGCGGTCAGGGAAAAGTAGTACTTCCTCTCTTAAAAACTCCACCGAGGACGTTGTTAGTATTGTTATACAATACTGGTGAAGAGAGGGATCATTTTCTTGAATATGTGAGAGCCTATAACATGATGTTTTTTTTCACTTCCCTTGGAGGAAAGGTTGATCATTCCATCAACAATGGCATGGGGCCTTTCTTATATAGAATGTGTGGAGAGAACTTGATATATCATGGTTTTTACCCACTTTTGGACCATGATATAAGTATTTTTATAGAGTCTTTTGTTAGTTTTCGAGTCCTATTTGAGTCTTTACAGGATGGAGAGCACTTGGAGCTAAATGGGAGAATCTGGAACTTTTTGGAGCATTTTGGAGAAGCAGCCGAAGTGATGAAGTCGAAAGAGTATATTTACGCGCAAGGTGTCGATCGACACCAGACGAGATCACCAACTTTTGCCGACTTCCATTGGAAAAAGAAAAGAGAGCAAGTTTGAAGAAATTACAAGTCTGCCCCTGGACGAAAAATCTCCTTCTATAAATAGATTTCAGGCATTGTTTAGCCACATACCTTTTCATAATTTATTGTTTTTGAGACTTAGAGAGAGATTGATCCTGAGCTTTTGGGGAGACAATTCTATCTCATCTGAGCCAGATTTTGAACCCCTGTATCATTCTCTATTCTTTTTATGCAATTTATTTCAGCAATGATTTGTGTTTTCATCTCTATGTCTAAGTAGTTTGCTAGTTAGGTTAGGGTGATTTAGGGTTTGATGATGAGTTTGTAGAATTATTATTATTGTTAGGAAAATCACTTGGATCTTCATCTTGATTTGTGCTTAACTTGATTTCTGAAATTGATCACTTAGAAATCAAACCCTAGGTTGTTTAATAGATGCGAGAGCATTATTGATAATCTGACCTAATCATTGATGAGCAAAATATCTATTCGCAAAGAGATTTGGTTTAGGTGTTTTGTGAACAAATCGAACCTGAACATTAATGCTTGTCTAAATTGTTTGAACTCGCAAATAGATTTGGTTTTCTGGAATTTAGGCATAGATAACTTCTGCAACGAGAGTTGATTAGTTTTAAATTATCGTTTCGAGTTCTAAACGGTTCTTAATTATTTCCTGACAAAATAATATCTGCATTCTCTGATTCATCCTGATAATCATCTTTGCCTAGCGCCTTCGTCTCCTGAACTTTAATCCGAATTAATCTCATTTACCTATTTCGCCTAGCTTAGTTTACTTTCATATCTATTTGACTTAGCATAATCTGAAATTAGAAACCTTAGCGTAGCATCTACTTCCCTTGGGATTTCGATACCCCTTATACTACGATTGCTTTTGCTGTGCACTTGCAGTAGTTTTATTAGTGTAAAACCTGAGCCCTATCAAGTTTTTGGCGCCGTTGCCGGGGAAGTAATAGCTGCCTACGGAATCTAGTATTAGGATTTTGACTAGGTTTTGTTTTTATTTTTTTGTTACTAATTTAGTTTCTTATATTTTGTTTCAGGTGCATGCCCAGTACCAGAAGCAACAAAGAAGAGGAACTAGTCGCACTTAACCAAGAGCTTGGCCGTTTGGAACATACAAACCGCAAATCTGCTAGAACGTCGATCGACACAACTAGCATCGATCGACACCCAACCTCAGCATCGATCGACACTACAAGCATCGATCGACACCTTGCGCAGACTACAATGGCCGAAGCTATGGTTGTGGTACGCGACGCAGAAGGCAACCTATTCGACCTAGAAGGCAATAGAAGGAATGCCCTAGGACATAGACTTGATGAGGCTGGCGCCGTCATCATTGAACCAGCGATACATATCGCCCATGCAGAAGCTGGACGTGGAAGTTCATTAGGCGAGTACAACCGTCCAGACCAGTTCTATGCTAATAGAGCTGCGATCCGTCCTCCTGCATTCCAAATGAATGACTTTGAGCTGAAGCCTGCTTACTTCACATTGGTGGCTCAGCATCCCTTCCATGGTCTTCCTAATGAGCATCCTATGGACCATATTGAGAGGTTCGAAGATTTAGCTCCAAGCATCAAGGCCAATGGAGTGACCTACGACTATCTTTTCTGCAAGCTCTTCCCTAACTCGCTTGCTGGAGATGCATCCTACTGGCTGAAGCAGTTGGATCCAGGCTCACTAACCACTTGGGAAGAGACAAAGAATGCATTCTTATGCAATTTCTTTGANCATCGATCGACACTACAAGCATCGATCGACACCTTGCGCAGACTACAATGGCCGAAGCTATGGTTGTGGTACGCGACGCAGAAGGCAACCTATTCGACCTAGAAGGCAATAGAAGGAATGCCCTAGGACATAGACTTGATGAGGCTGGCGCCGTCATCATTGAACCAGCGATACATATCGCCCATGCAGAAGCTGGACGTGGAAGTTCATTAGGCGAGTACAACCGTCCAGACCAGTTCTATGCTAATAGAGCTGCGATCCGTCCTCCTGCATTCCAAATGAATGACTTTGAGCTGAAGCCTGCTTACTTCACATTGGTGGCTCAGCATCCCTTCCATGGTCTTCCTAATGAGCATCCTATGGACCATATTGAGAGGTTCGAAGATTTAGCTCCAAGCATCAAGGCCAATGGAGTGACCTACGACTATCTTTTCTGCAAGCTCTTCCCTAACTCGCTTGCTGGAGATGCATCCTACTGGCTGAAGCAGTTGGATCCAGGCTCACTAACCACTTGGGAAGAGACAAAGAATGCATTCTTATGCAATTTCTTTGATGACGCGAGATCAGAAGAGCTAAGGACGAAAACCACTACATTCTCCCAAGGACCCACTGAAGCATTCAAAGCTTCTTGGGTGAGATTCAAGGCATACCAGAGGGACTGCCCACACCACGGTTTTAGCGAACCGCAGCTCCTTGGTATCTTCTACCGCATGATTGATTGGAGGTATCAGATGACCTTAGACGCAGCGAGCAATGGCAACTTCAACACCAGATACCCAGGAGACGCAATGGTGCTTATAGAGAATTTGACCTCTTGCAACAACACCAAGAACGCAGACTTCGAAAGAAGACAACACGCTGGAGTAACTAGAGGAAGCCAAATTGCTGAGGTAAATAGGAAGCTGGATCTTTTGGTGGGGAAGAAGCAAGTCCACTTTGCTAATGAAGTGGAGACATTCGAACCAGATGAAGGATGCGAAGAAGAGGATGTCAACTACATCAATGGAGGTGGCTTTCAAAGCCAAAGGTTTGGGAATCAGCAAGGGAACATAAGTTTCAATGGAAATTATTAGAAGAGCTCCTTCACAGGAAATCAGAACTCTTCTGGTTATACTCAAAAGCCCCCATTCCAGAACAGCAACAGCAACTACACAAGGAGCTATGGAAATTCTTCTTACCAGAAACCACCTGCGCAAGACAACAAAATGGAAGCTATGTTTGAGCAAATCTTGCAAGGACAGCAGAAGATGACAGTGGACTTCAATGGGAAGATTGATTCACTGTATTAAGACCTGAATGGAAAGATTGAGAGCATACACTCTCACATGAAGAAGCTGGATGTTCAAGTTGCTCAAACCGCAGAAGCTGTTAACAGGCAAGAAGGATTCCTTCCAGGGAAAACAGATACCAATCCCAAACGCCATGTGAATGCTGTCACATTGAGGAGTGGGAAGAACCTTCAACCTGTGCAGAACAGAAGGCTTAACACTGAAGAATTCGAGGAGCTCGAAGATGTAGAAGACGTTGCGGAGCCAGTGTCGATTGACACTACTGTGTGTCGATCGACACCCGAGGAGATCCACGACAAATCAGACGAGCTCGACGCGAAGGATTCGACTTCAGAGGCAAGTCTCGATTGACACCCAACGCGGACTACACCAGATCAGCTCACAACAACGAAGGTTGCAGCAGAAAGGGTTTACAAACTAAAGATCCCTTTCCCCTTGATACCAAAGAAGTCCAAGAAGGAGCTACTAGACGCTAGATGCAAGGCGATCATGGATAGACTAGTGGTTGAAATTCCTTTGATGGATGCCATTAGAACTACTCCAGTTATAAAGAGATACCTGAAGTGGATGATGACCAAGAACATGGATATGAAGGAAGGAGTAATGATGATATCAGTGCAAGTTAGTGTTGTCATTCAGAACAGGCTACCAGAGAAACTCTCCGATCCAGGAAGCTTTGTTCTTGATTGCTCCATCTTTTCAGACAAGTTTGGGAGATCTCTATGCGACTTGGGTTCAAGTGTAAACTTGATGCCTCTTTCAGTTGCTCTTAGGCTGGATATGACAGACTTCAAGGCCACCAGAATCTCCTTAGTCCTTGCTGATCGTTCTGTCAGGATCCCTGAAGGTGTCTTGGAGGATGTTCCTATCAAAGTGGGAGATTGTTTGATTCCCACAGACTTTGTGGTATTAGCTTATGATGAGGAACCCAAAGACCCTCTCATACTTGGTAGACCATTCTTGGCTACAGCTGGAGCCATCATCGACGTGAGGAAGGGCAGGATTGCGCTGAACATTGGTGATTTGGTGATGAATTTCGACATGGAGAAGCTGATGAAGAGACCCACGATTGATGGACAGACCTTCTATGTCGATTTCCTCACTAACCTTGCTGAAGAGATTTTCCAAGAGGACCATCCTACAGACCCTTTGGAGCGAGCATTGACTACTTCTACAAAGGACATTGAGCACTTGGACGAAGCAGCGGCAGGTTACACAAAACTATTGGATGCTAGTAAGCATGTGCTGCAGCTAGTCGCCCAAGAGGACCTGTGTCGATCGACACCCTGCGAAATCAGCCAAAGACGCAACGTTAGGTGACTGGAGTGAGGACAAAGCACCTAAATCTGAGCTTAAACAGCTCCCTGCCGGGCTAAGGTACGCATTTCTTGGTCCTAATTCAACTTATCCTGTCATTGTAAATGCTTCCTTAAACAACGCAGAGCTCACTTTATTGCTAAGCAAGCTGCGCAAATATCGCAAAGCTCTTGGGTATTCTCTTGATGACATTTCAGGTATCTCACCAGACTTGTGCATGCATAGGATTCACCTTGAAGATGAGACTAAGTCATCAATTGAACATCAAAGGAGGCTGAATCCGAACCTGAAAGAAGTTGTCAAGAAAGAGATCATGAAGCTATTGGAAGCTGGGATCATCTACCCCATTTCAGACAGTGCTTGGGTCAGTCCGGTTCACGTAGTTTCTAAGAAAGGGGGTCACAGTGGTGAAGAATGAGAAAAACGAGCTGATTCCTACAAGGATTGTGACTGGACACAGGATGTGCATTGACTACAGGAAGCTGAATGCCGCGACCAGAAAGGATCACTTTCCTTTGCCTTTCATTGATCAGATGCTGGAGAGATTGTCGAATCATCCTTACTACTGCTTTCTTGATGGCTACTCAGGGTTCTTCCAGATTCCTATCCATCCGGATGATCAGGAGAAGACCACTTTTACATGTCCCTATGGCACATTTGCATATCGCAGAATGCCATTTGGATTTTGTAATGCTCCTGCTACCTTCCAGAGATGCATGATGTCCATCTTCACGGATATGATAGAGAAGTTCATGGAGGTCTTTATGGATGACTTTTCTGTTTATGGGTCATCTTTTAAAGACTGTTTGGAGAACTTGTGTGCTGTACTGCGGAGATGTGAAGAGAAGCACTTAGTCTTGAACTGGGAAAAGTGTCATTTCATGGTCACAAATGGGATTGTACTTGGACACAAGGTTTCAGCTGAAGGAATCGCAGTGGATCGCGCCAAGATTGAAGTGATGACGACTTTGCAAGCACCTGATTCTGTGAAATCAGTGAGGAGTTTTTTGGGTCATGCTGGGTTTTATAGAAGATTCATCAAGGATTTCAGCAAGATCGTGAGACCACTCACTGCTCTTCTCTGCAAAGACGTGAAGTTCGAGTTCACTGCAGAATGCCTTTCAGCCTTTGAACAGATCAAGCAAGCCTTAGTGAGTGCTCCAATTGTTCAACCTCCAGACTGGGATTTACCTTTCGAGGTGATGTGTGATGCCAGCGACTTCGCAGTGGGCGCGGTTCTAGGACAGAAGAAGGACAAGAAGCTTCATGCCATTTACTATGCCAGCAGAACGTTGGATGATGCTCAGAAGAACTATGCAACTACGGAGAAGGAATTGCTAGCTGTGGTCTTTGCCTTTGAGAAATTTTGCCAGTATCTTGTTGGCTCAAAGGTGATTGTTCACACTGATCATTCTGCATTGAAGTACTTGATGCAGAAGAAGGATGCCAAACCAAGGTTGTTAAGGTGGATTCTACTTCTTCAAGAGTTTGACATAGAAGTTAAGTACAAGAAAGGAGTTGAGAATGGAGTAGCTGATCATCTCTCAAGGATCAGGATCGAAGATGACGTACCAATTGATGATATCTGCCTGAGGAGAATGTTTATCTTGTTGAGAGCCGTTTCCATGATGTGAGTTCGGAGCAGACGAGCCTAGTGTCGGTCGACACCAAGAGAGTGTTGATCGACACCGTGTCCGAAAATTTGAAGATTGGCAATTACCCAGTGTCGATCGACACCCGACGCGAGCTTCACTTCGCAGGATCTTAGATGATGTGTTTCGACAGCCAATCTTTGCCATTAATGCTGCTGTGGTTCTTAAGCTGTTCCAGACCATCATTTTCCCTAGATTCGGAGTGTCTCGGATTGTTATAAGTGATGGTGGTTCTCACTTCGTCAACAAGGTATTCAACAAGCTGCTGAAGAAGCATGGTGTTCAACATCGTGTGGCTACTCCGTATCACCCCCAAACGAGTGGACAAGTCGAAGTCTCCAACAGACAGATCAAGCAAATTCTGGAGAAGACAATGGGCAAGACGAGAAAATATTGGGCCGCAAAACTGGATGATGCACTTTGGGCTTATAGAACTGCCTATAAGACGCCACTTGGGACTACACCTTTCCAGCTGCTCTATGGCAAAGCTTGCCATCTTCCAGTGGAATTGGAATACAAGACGCATTGGGCTATCAAGAAGATGAACTTTGACTTGAAGCCAGCTGCAGAAAGGCGCCTAGTGCAACTCAATGAGCTCGACGAACTACGCCATCACGCTTATGAGAACTCGAAGCTCTACAAGGAGAGGACAAAGGCATATCATGACAAAAAGATTGTCTCCAGACATTTCGAACCAAATGACCAGGTACTTCTATACAACTCTCGTTTGCAATTGTTTCCTGGTAAATTGTGTTCACGTTGGTCAGGTCTTTTCACCATATGGAGCAATCGTCTTGACAAACTCCAAAGGAGAAGAGTTCATTGTGAATGGGCAGAGGGTGAAACACTATTGGGCTCAAGCCGAGATTCCAGACAGACACATTCTGTCTCTGGATGATGCACCCACCGCCTAAACGCGTGAACAGTCAAGCTATTGACGTTAAACGAGCGCTTAGTGGGAGGCAACCCACTGATAGGTACTTAGTTTATTTTTCATTTTGATTTTGGTTTTACTAATTATTTTGGCTTTTATATAAAAAAAAAAGAAAAAAAAAGAAGGGGAGGTTCGATCATGCTCAGTGTCGATCGACACCCTATGGGTTTTCTTTTTGCTTGCAGATGCCACCACGAACCAAGAGACCCAGGGAAGCTGAAGCATCAAGAACTGCTAATGATGCAGCAATCCCCTCTCTCCCTCCTTGGCCAAAATGTGAAGGTGCAAGGATTCAGATTGAGCGAGATTGGGAAGACTCACCAGCTAAAGAGGTCGCAAAGGACCTATGCATTCTTCGAGGCATCGACGAAGCTTGAGACGACTATGACACGCTATTCTACAATGCGTGCTGAAGGTCGAGATCTCACCGACTCGGCTTGCATGTGAGAAGACGATGCGAGAGTTGGGCATCAAAGACGACATCCTACAGCTGATGAGCAGAGTTGGGATGAGCACTATAGCGACGCGGCAGTATGACCTTTATCCAGACCTTGTCCGCCAGTTCATTCCCACAGCGCGGGTCTACTACAGGAATGAGGTTATCCGAAATGCTTTGGAAGGCACATTGACCTTCCTTATCCGCGGGATTCGCTACAGAATTCCACTTCCAGAGCTTTGCGGGATCTATGGGTTCGCAGATGAGCATGCTACAGGAGTCTCTCTTCAGACGCAGCTTCCGGACAACCAGGATTTCTGGTCACACTTTGGAAATGAGAGGTATGATTCTAAGACCTCCACACAGACTGACATTCGCCATCCTACCCTTCGCTACTTGGTCCGCATATTCGCCACTACACTTCTGTGTAAGCATGAGCCAGGGAAGATGCGAGTGTCTGAGTTGGTATTGCTGTATCGCGCCCTTTGGTCTGACATTTATGAGGCGTCTGACGCACCAGAGAGCGCGAACCTTGGCGCGGTATTTGCTCATCATTTGGCTTCCTTGAAGACGAAGCCTTTCAGTGGTACGAAGAGCAAGCCTGAGACTGTAGGAAGTCTTCTGACTCCTATCTTCCAGCACTGCGGGATAGACACTTCTAGCTGCACCATTGATACATCGCGTGCTTGGGTTGATATGGATTACTTGCGGAGGGCTCACTGGGTGAAGCCAGAGAGGCTATGGGTCTTCAGCGACGAGCAGAGAGTGCAGCGCATGGTCCAGTTACCTGACATGGACCTTACTCACATCACTGGCGATCCAGGCCGCCTTGCATTTCAGCCTAGTCCGAACAGGCTGAGGACTGCTCCCGTTGCCAGACGCAGAGGTGCATCCTCCCGACCAGCTGAGGATCCCACACGCCCTTCATGTTCGAGGCGCAGCAGAGCACCCTTGCCTATTGGTCCTCATCATCTTCCAGATGCTCCTGAGATCCCTATGGAGCAAGCTGCATTTCAGAGATATGTGGTGCAGAGCTTCCAAGCCATTTGGAACGCCATTGCTACTGTTTCCAGCTGCAGCTGCGTTCGCCCTCCCACACCACCACGCTCTTCTCCACCACGTTCTGATGACGACGAGTGATTCTCCATTCCTTTTAGTATTTTGAGTCAGATTTTCTTTTTCTCTTGAGTCTGCATTTTGCTTCCATTTGCTCCAGTTCTTTGTTTCTAACTTGTTGAACTCATTGAGTTTATTGGATTATTTTGTGCTTTTAACGGTTTGTTTGAGTTTTCTAACAGTTAGGATGACTCTAACAACAATCTGACTTAGCAACATTCATGTTCGAGTGGCTGAACTTTGACTTCGGACAGAGTGTCGATCGACACCATCTGTGTCGATCGACACCATGATCATACACATCAACGATCGACACCATCTGTGTCGATCGACGCTGCACACTCAGTCAGGTAATCCGATTTTCTCTCTTTGTTTTATAAAAGTTTAGCACTAATTTTTTCTATCCAAACTCATTCTTAATAACACTGGGGACAGTGTTGTTCAAGTCTGGGGGAGGTAGTTGCTAACATGGTGTTTTGTTTTGAGAGTCTGTTTTGAGTCAAAAATTTGTTTTATTGAGTCAAAACCAGTTGGAACTTTCAGTTTTTCTAGGAACTTAACCACTGATTGTTGACACTTGAGGGACCATTACTTTAGTAGTTGATTACAGGTCTTACTAAGTAGAAAGCTGCAAGTTGATCAATCTAACAGAGAGAGTCCAGGTCCCCTTATAAGAACTAGGTATGCGCAGAACTTGATTCCTCTTTCAGTCTGAACAAATAGAAAAATTGCAGTCTCTCCTTGATCTTCCCTTGAGAAAGAAAAAGAGTCTAAGTCTGGGAATAGTGCAATGAACCTCATGAGCCTGTCTCCTCACAAGGAACAATATTAGTGAGTGCTCTTGAACCTGTCTCCTCACAAGGAACACAAGTAGAGAGTAGCACTATTTCCCGAGACTTCAAAAGAGTAAGAAGAGTCAATCAAAAGATCTTAGAACACCTTGAAAATGGGCAGCAGTTGACTAAGGGAAGAGAAAATAGGAGAGCTGTACAAAGAGAGTCTTGTTCAGGCACTAAGGAAGGGAAAAGAATCTGGAAAGTTTTGTGGCATTACCACTGTTAGAGTTCAAAAATTTTCCAAGGAAAGGATCTGGATTCAAACTGGGAGATTGCAAAGCTTGTGGTAAGTACACTGAACTTTCCTAAGGTTGTTTTTACTGCATGTGGATTCAAGAGTGTTAACAAGTTGTGGCGTTCTAAAGGATAGCTGGAAGTTTCTGTTTTCAAACTTCTACTTCAATCTAAGTTTCTGTTTTGCTTGAGGGCAAGCAAAAGCTAAGTCTGGGGGAGTTGATATATCATGGTTTTTACCCACTTTTGGACCATGATATAAGTGTTTTTATAGAGTCTTTTGTTAGTTTTTGAGTCCTATTTGAGTCTTTACAGGATGGAGAGCACTTGGAGCTAAATGGGAGAATCTGGAACTTTTTGGAGCATTTTGGAGAAGCAGCCGAAGTGATGAAGTCGAAATAGTATATTTACGCGCAAGGTGTCGATCGACACCATCTGTGTCGATCGACACTAGACGAGATCACCAACTTTTGCCGACTTCCATTGGAAAAAGGAAAGAGAGCAAGTTTGAAGAAATTACAAGTCTGCCCCTGGACGAAAAATCTCCTT
>JAHZTW010000001.1:387912723-387950282 GCA_020283515.1 Alliaria petiolata
ATACTTTGGTTTCCCTGACCTGTTTATAACGTTCACCTGTAATCCTAAATGGCCTGAGATTACTAGACACTTAGACAGACATGGGTTAAAAGCTGAGGATAGGCTAGACATATGTTGCCGAATATTCAAGATGAAGCTGGATGACCTCATATATCAGTTGACGAAGAAGGAAGTGCTAGGAGGCGTTGATATATCATGGTTTTTACCCATTTTTAGACCATGATATAAGTGTTTTTATAGAGTCTTTTGGCTATTTTCGAGTCTATATAGAGTCTTTACAGGTTCAGGTACAATTGGAGATAAATTGGGGATTTGGATACATTTTGGAGCTTAGTGGAATGAAGTCGGATTGAAGAAACACGATGAGTGTCGATCGAGACCAGGATTTCCAATTTCCAGAAGCGAGAAGTTTCCAGTTTTTGAAGAAAAGGAAATCTCCAAGACTTTTCCTAATCTTCCAAGGAATTGAAGATGCGAACCTAGGCCGATAAATATAGTTGTCAAAGCCATTGTTTAGGCATAATCTCATACTTTAAAAATCATAGAAGTTTAGGATTTTTGGAAAGAAAAATCAAACTCCTTTAGAGCTGATTTGGAACTCCTTTATTTTCTTCTATTGATTTCTTTTATGCTTTCTATTCAAATTATGATTTGTATTTCATTAATCATGTCTGAGTAGTTTGCTTGTTAGGTTTAGGATTTTTCAAAGGTGATTGATGAATTGTTAGGTCGAATTTAATTCTTAGGATAATCATTAGAGTTCTTCATCTGGATTTGTGATTAATGCTTATTCTAGCTTCGCGACCTAGAATCTGATATTAGGTTAATTAATAGATGCAAGAGTATTATTAATTGCCTGAACTAATGTTAGATGAGCAAAATACCTATTCGCAAAGAGATTTGGTTTAGGATTTTGTGAACAATTGAACCTGAAATTAATGCTTGTCTGAATTGTTTGAATTTGCAAAGAGATTTGGAATTCTAGGGTTTAGACATAGATAATCTTCGCAGCGAGAGTTGGTTGATTTTACATTAGTGTTTCGAGTTCAAGAACAGTGCTTAATAATTCCTAACATTCTGTCTAGACCTGCAATTTGGATCACCTGAGAATTTCCCTGAACCTAGCGTTTCGTCTCCTGAACTTACATTGCTTTTAATTGCTTTCTGTCTTTTACTTTTAATTCTATCTTCTTAGCTTAATTCGAAATTAGAAACCTGCTGTGTCACTATCCCTTCCCTGTGGATTTGATCCCTAAATACTACACTGATCTCTTAATTTGAGAGAGTAGCTCTAGGGTAAATTTGAGAGCATATCAGGCGTGTCTGCTGGTAATATTTTTATTTTCGGTCCCTGGCGATTTTTGTTGAGTAGTTTGTGCTGCAATACGGATTTTTATGGATTGTCTTTTTATATATGTAGATATATACACAATCTAATTCCAGAAAAGAGGAATACCTCACGCACATATTGTGCTTTTCATGAAGCTTGGACACAAGCTACCCACCGGTGATGAGATCGACAATATCATTTGTGTGGAAATACCTGATAAGACGACCGAGCCAGAATTGTATGACGTTGTTAGCGATGTAATGATACATGGACCGTGTGGTGTACTCAATAAGAGTAATGTTTGTATGGCGGAAGGAAGATGTACAAAGTTCTTCCCCAAATCGTTCAGTACACACACTAAGATTGACGATGTGGGCTATCCTATATATAGGAGACGCGAGGATGGTAGGTCTGTTACCAAAAAAGGTTTCAATTGTGATAATGGTTATGTGGTCCCTTATAACAAAGACCTAACACTCCGCTATAGAGCCCATATAAATGTTGAATGGTGTATGCAGTCACGTTCTGTCAAATACCTCTTCAAGTGCATTCATAAAGGGGCGGATTACGTACGTGCCACTGTCGAGAATGATGACGATAACGACGAGATTAAAAAACATTTTAGCTGCAGGTGGATTAATTTCTTATTATATTGTTCTCCTTATTATGTTATTTTCTCTAGGTTGCTTCATTGACACGTTATTAATTTTTAATATTTTGGTTTGCCAGATATATCTCAGCTTGCGAGTCAACGTGGCGTCTTTTGTCTTTCGTAACACACTATCGAACGGTTTCCGTTGGGAAACTTCCGTTTCATTTGCCAAATCAGCAACAAGTTATTTTTAACGAAGATGATCTGGCAGAGGATGTGGTAAATCGTCGTTCGGCTGGTCATTCTAAGTTCATCGCTTGGATGGAATGCAACAAGAACTTTGAAGAGGCAAGGGTTTTAACATATGCGGAGATCCCTACAAAGTTCAGCTGGGTTGCAAATAAACGAATGTGGAGTCTAAGGGTTCGATCGAAATTTGCGCTGGGTAGGGTAACATATGTCCCTATGTCCATTGGTGAGGCATATTATTTGAGGCTTCTGTTGAACATAGTGAGAGGGCCAAAGAGTTACGAGGATATAAAGACCGTGGAGGAGACTCAATATCAAAGCTTCAAAGAAGCTTGCTATGCTTATGGTTTGTTGGATGATGATAAAGAATACATTGATGCTATTAACGAGACCGATGTTTGGGCGTCGCAGAAGTATATTCGTAGGTTATTTGTGATCATGCTGATTACAAATAGCATTGTCATACCATCGAGAGTTTGGGATGCGACTTGGCGGATCCTAGCGGGGGATGTTCTGTACCAGCTGAGGAAAGACACCGGGAACCGAGGTAGGGTAAATTCTAAGAGTGATACATATATACTATTCTTAGTCGGTGTTGTTAGTTATGTTAGCTAATATCTGCTAGGATTCGTGTAGAGTTGAGGCTTTCGGAGGATCGAATCAAGAACCTCGCCTTGGTTGAGATAGAGAAATTGCTACTTGCCAGTGGGAACTCTCTTGCAAATTTCATCCCTATGCTGTTCCCAGACGACATGGTCATGGAAACGCACCGTAACCCACTTATTAGAGACGAGGAAAGTTACAATCGCGAGGATTTACGGCGTAGGCACAATGAGTTGTTAGCAACTGTTACAGACGAGCAAAGGAGAATTTATGATAAGATATTAGCTGTTTTGCATAAAAACAGTGGAGGGATGTTCTTTGTGTATGGTTCTGGGGGTACCGGAAAAACGTATCTCTGGAGTTTGCTTGGTGTTGCTCTACGTTCTAAGGGTCCAATTGTTCTCAATGTTGCGTCGAGTGGCATTGTCGCGTTGTTATTGCAAGGTGGTAGGACTACTCATTCTAGGTTTGGAATACCTATCGTGGTCAACAAGTTTACAACGTGCTGCATTAAATCTGATTCTAATTTAGCATAATTGATTAGGAAGACGAAACTGATAATATGGGATGAGGCATTGATGATGAACAAAGATTACTTTGGGACTCTAGACAGAACCCTGTGCGATGTCAAGAAATGTGATAAGCCGTTTGGTGGTAAAGTAACCATCTTCGGTGGAGATTTTAGGCAGATCTTGCCGGTTATGCCGAATGCTGGGAGGGTGGAAGTTGTCATGGCAACTTTGAATTCGTCCACCCTTTGGCCAGACTGTGAACTGTTGAAGCTTACAAAGAATATACGGTTAATACCAGGAGATAATAGTAAGGAAATGCATGATCTGGCCGAATTTTCACAATGGATATTAGATATTGGTGACGGGAAGATAAATGAGAATTGTTTACGCGAATCTGAGATTGACATTCCAGAGGATATGCTGATTATGGACGGTGGAGATCCGATTAAAGCAATAGTCACCGAAGTTTATTGACGATCGTACGCGGGGAAAACAGATCCCAGGTTCTTCTAAGAAAGAGCGATTTTAAGTCCACAGAACGATGACGTAGAAGTCATAAATAACTACATGTTATCGCAGCTACCAGTTTTTTTTTGTTTTTTTACTTTGATTGTATTTTAAATTATAACAGTGTATTCTGAGTTTAAAGCGTGTATAATAACGATTGTTTTTTATACGCCAGGTGTCGAAAGAATCTATCGAAGTTGTGATAGTATTGACACGACCGATCGAGAGTTCGATAGTAACGAGACATCTGAGGTTCCATCCCTAAGCGTCGGGCCCGAAAATGAGTGTGTACCTGGTAATATGATCTATACCGATGAATTTCTTAATTCATTGAAAATATCTGGATTGCCAAACCACGAGCTGCGTTTGAAAGTTGGTACGCCGATAATGTTGCTCTGAAACATTGACCCAAAGAATGGTTTGTGAAATGGAACAAGATTGCTTATTACCCAGATGGCCAATTATGTTATCGAAGCTAGAGTCATTACGGGTGGTAAGGTTGGAGAGAAGGTTCTTAATTATACCCCGGATTTTCCTGTCTCCAACAGAAACGAGTCTCCCGTTTAGGATGAGACGTAAACAGTTTCCAATCATTTTGGCTTTTGCGATGACCATAAACAAGAGCCAGAGACAAACACTTGCAAAGGTAGAGGTGTTTCTGCCAAAACCGGTTTTACACATGGCCAATTATACGTGGCTTTATCGAGGGTAACTTCGAGGTCGGGGTTGAAGATCTTGGTAACGGATAAAGATAATAAGCCACAGCGGAAGACGTTGAATGTTGTTTACGAAGATGTGTTCCCGAAACCTTCTTAGCTCCCTAACAATAAATTATAATTATGTTTTTCTTGATGGTATTTATATTTTATTGTTTCTGCGTGCTTCTGCATTTTTATTTAAATGATGTAACTATGGTATTTATATTCTATTAGTTATCAGAAGAGAATGTACTTAGAATTGGAAGAAAATGTACTTAGAATTAGAAGCGTTTGTAGCATTTATCGTCCCAAAAAAAATATATATCCGAACGGTAAAAATGTAAATAATGTCGTTTTCGATAAGTGTATATATATATATTTACCATTCTCGCTATTATCTGAAAAAGGTAATTGTTTGTTCCCTGTATATATTGTTAAAATCGTAAATCGTAGATGGTAAACTTTGATATAATGCATAGGCTGTAAACTAAAATTTAGGTCATTGACGATACGCTTAAATTTGGAACTAAAGTTCTGGTTTTAGTTAATTGGATTATTATATTTAAATTTATATATAAGTACTGATATCTCTTTGTTCGTCTTACGGTATCTCTTCCTGTTTCGATACTAAGACTTCATGACTTTCACGGAAATCTCAGAATTGAATCCGTCGCGGTTTCCATGTCGTGTTCAGGTCAAAGTTATTCGTAAATTCAAGCATTCTTTTGGTGACGAAGCAACATTGGATATGGTATTGGCTGAAGATAAGGTACTATCAATAACATGTTTATATTGTTCTCTTAATTTTTGAATTTGTTCTGAGTAACGATTATGGAATTATCGATTGTTTTAGTTTCACGATTGGTAAAGAAATAGTCGGTACTCATTGCTATCCAATTTGGGTTGCAGGGTGATAAGATTCACGCTTCTTTAACTAGAGAGTTTATCTATCATTTTGCTTCCGAGGTCGAAGAGGGTGATTCGGTGGTTTTAGATGGGTTTGGGCTTATACCTGCTACTGGCGATTTAAGGCCTACCTTGCATGATTTTAAAGTCTTGTGGAACTCATCAACTTCTTTTGTTAAAATTTCATCCATTACTGGTGATAATTGTTTTGGTTTCGTTGAGTTTGGTGATGTTCATGCTGATCTTCGCGATCCTACCTTTTGTGTTGGTATATTTGCTATACACACTTCGTATTTTATATCCTTTTTGTGTGTGTTCTTTTGAATCGTTCTGAATTTGGTTAGTAATTTTGTGTTTGGTAGATTTGATTGGTCATATTGTGGTGGTTGGTAGTCGGACGTTTGTTCAAGACTGGAGAGAGGTGTATCTTGAACTTCGCATTTGCGCGGGCAGCCACCTAGTTATACTGTATTATACAATATTTTTTGGAAAATTAAAAAGGGAAAAAAGAAGAAGAGATAATCCAATCCAAACTAACTTAAAAATCAGATAGCTCCACAACAAGGTTCTTGTCCTCAAAACGAAAGAAAACAAAAAAAACAGAGCTCAGACTCACGAGAATGGACCGCTCGATATGTCCACGAGAATGGACCGAGACCACTTGTCGATGGACAAGCTTTCCCCTAGGACCTTTTGCCAGAAGGAGTATGGACCGGTACGTGACCACTTGGGGCACTTGGTTAAGCAAACCGTTTAGCTCCAAGCCACCATACCCCACAAGCTGTTACTATTGTTGTAATCGACAACTGTATATATACCCATGCTTTGATCTTTATAGATCCGATGTGGGATTAAAGTGTGATTTTCCAAACGATTAAGTCATTAAGCTCATGCCTACTAATTGTCTAACCGATCCCTAAAAAAAATTTTGTGAATCCGATGTAGGATTAAAGATTTAAAGTGTGATTTCCCCCTTACGATTTAAATTCAGTAAACTCATGCTCAAGTCACGTGATCCTCTCCCAAAAATGTCGAATTGAAAACCCTAATAATTTCTAATATTCACGGTCTTATATCTCGGGCGATGCCTCGAACAGAGGAGGAAAGAGATCATTTGTGTTTGCTTGGGAAGAAAGGAACCGCTTAGGGTTTTGATGGGAAGACGAGAGGTTTGCTCAAATTGGTGAGTGACCGTGATGTGTGAGGGTTTTAGAACTAGGTTAGACAAAGAGAAGAATATGCAACTTAATTTGTGACAAAGCATATCCTCTAGAGGAGACTAGAAAAGTGATTTTGCAGAGGAATCAGAAGAATGCGAAGGACCCATCCGTTGCTTAAAGCCAAATTCATCACAGCTCTGTTAACAAAAATGAGCACCAAAAAAATAAAATGAGCTCAGTATTAAGGCGAAATCTCGTCCGTAAGGAACAAAGTAGTGCGAAGGACCCAACCTTCGTCAAAGCCAATTTCTTCACAGCTCATCCACAACTGCACCAGCTGGGAATAACCGGGTCTGTACCGTGGCAGAGTACTATTCTACCACTAGACCAGTGGTGCTGATTGTATACATAAATTTCATTTTTTATTATATAGTTTATATTAAGGGCCGTTGTTGTTTGGTCTTTTTACTGGTTGAGGAAAATACACTTTTGATTGTGCCAAGAAAAGTATTACTGTTGCAGTAAATTTTTACAAACAAACATCTCTATTTAGTAAAGCGGCTTCAAACTTTTTTTTTTTTTCAACAACCTCGTACTTTTAGAACGCCCCAGATAGCCAGGTCGGTAGAGTTGAGTTTACATAGTGTAGATGGTAAAGGTAGTCTCTAGCACCACGTGCTAGTTTGTCCGCCTTTGTGTTCTGCGCTCTTGGAATTTTTGAAATTGAGAAAAACTGGAACTCCCTCCTACTCTTCTCATATTCCTCCAAGTGTATTGAGAATGTCGGCCACTCCGCTGGATTAGACACCATCTTCACCAGTTCGGAACAGTCTGTAATAAAAATCACCACCAATCTTCTATTATCGAGCATGCAATGCATTGCCCATATTAATGCATCTAGCTCTGTATGCAGAGGTGATATACTTCGCCCTACATTTTTTGCTCCCATTAAAGTATCCACCGTTCCGACTCCTTGACTGAACCAATCCAATCCTGCATTTGTGGCCCCTTGTTTCCATGAACCATCTATGTGACATATCAAGCCATCGCAACATATGTTTATATCATGTATGTTTGTTACAAAATCAACCGTTGACACCTCTATTTGAGCCTCCTCCCATGCCATTGCTTCTGCTGTTGCTAACCGGATTATCTCCCTTGGATCCCTGTCAATGTTTGAAAATACCTTATCGTTTCTCATTTTCCAAATATACCATAGAATCCATGGATACACCTTCATATCCTTGTGATTTGGGAGATGCCAAAATAAATTTGCCATATTAGAAAATATTGCTTTCGTTGGAAAGCTGTGCATCGGTGTGGGTATTGACGATAAGGCCCATACTTGAAATGCCGGAGGGCACTCAAAAAGGGAGTGATTAATAGTTTCCCTAGCTGCCCCACATCTGCTTCATTGGGGATCACAATTGACCCCTCTGCTGCGTAGCCTATCCATGACCGCCAGGCATCCCGATATAATTTGCCATAAAAAATGTTTCATTTTTGGTGGGCATTTATCCTTCCATACTTGTGCCTGAAGTTGACTCAAGTCCGGTCCAAACATTCGCGGACTGTCATCTTCTTGTTGATCTTTTTGGGCTAGTACATAACCCGATTTTACAGTATATCTCCCCGTTTTTGTAAAGTTCCAACCCCACTCATCTGGTCTTTGTTCTCGTGTAGTTGGAATCCCCGTAATTAATGGTATGTCCTCTGAAACAATTAACTGTTGAAGGAGTGGAGTATTCCACATTGATGTTGCGGGATCAATTAATTGATTAACTGTCAGCTCAGGATAATATACATATCCGTTGCTTAAAGCTGATCTCGGGCGTGATGATGGAATCCAAGGATCATTCCATACTGATATAGAATGTCCGGAACCAACTCTTTTGATGAGCCCTTTTTGTACCAGAGATCTAGCAGATGTAATACTCTTCCATCCATAGGATGGTGAGTACGATCGTATAGGATCCATCGGTGTTGCATTCCTGAAATAACGGCCCTTTAAAACTCTTGCAAATATGGAGTGTGGAGTTTCAATAAGTCTCCATAATTGTTTAGCGAGCAATGCCGTTTTGAATTCCTCAATATCCCGAAACCCAAGGCCCCCCTCCGTTTTTGGTTTGCATAATTTATTCCAAGCGAGCCAATGCATACCCCGTGTTTTTCCATTATTACTCCACCAGAATTTTACCACCGTACTCGTCATCTTTGTCGTTAACGTCTTAGGTAGCCTGAAACATGACATTACATAGGTGGGAACTGCCGTAGCCACAGATTTAATTAGAATCTCCTTTCCCCCTTTTGATAAAAACTTAGATGTCTAGCCGTTAACCTTCTTTTGTTGTCTATCCAATAATAAATGGAATATTTTTGTTTTTGCTCCCCCTAGACTTTCCGGGATCCCCAAATATGTACCCATACCTCCAATATTGGTTATGCCAAGCGTACTATGCATGGACTCCCTTGTCACCATATCAACTTTATGTCCGAATTGAACCGACAATTTATTAAAATTTATTTGTTGTCCTGATGCCGTTTCATATTGTTTAAGAAGATTTAATAGCACCATGGCCTCCTCCTTTGTCGCCTTACAAAAAAATAGACTATCATCCGCAAAAAATAAATGTGAGACCGCCGGGCTTGTCCGGGCGACTTTCATTCCCGTAAGTAGTTTCTCCCTCTCCGCTTTTCGCAAATTAGCTATTAATACTTCCGTACAAAGGATAAAGAGATATGGCGACAAAGGATCCCCCTGACGAAGCCCCCTTTTTGGTTTAATATTCCCCCTTGGTTGACCATTTATCAGAACTTTGTATTGCATTGATTCAATACACCACATTATCCACCTTATACATTTCTCTGCAAATCCCATTTTTTGGAGTAGATGTTCTATAAAAGGCCATTCAACCCGTTCATATGCTTTACTCATATCCGTTTTAACCGCCATAAATTCCTTCTTGCATGAATTATTTGTCCGTAATCCATGAAACATTTCTTGTGCTATTAAAATGTTATCCGAGATAAGCCTACCTGACACAAATGCTGATTGTGTTTTTGAGACAAGTTTGGGTAACAGAATCCGTAATCTTTGACACAGAACTTTTGATATAATTTTATATCCCACATTACATAGGTTGATTGGCTGTAAGTCCGTCATCCGAGTAGGCCTTTCCGTCTTTGGAATCAGTCAAATATTCGTCAGATTCAATCGTTTGTCAAAAGTCCCTGATGTAAGTAATTTATTTACCATAGTTACCACATCTCCCTTGATAATCTCCCTTGATCTCTGAAAAAATAACGCTGTCATCCCATCAGGCCCAGGGGCCTTTTCTGGATGCATCATAAATAACGCCCTTTTGACCTCCTCCTCAGATGCCATCTTAAGCAATTCCTCATTTTCCCTCTCCGTTATTTCTGGATGTATTTCCCCTAATATTTCCTCAAAGGTCATTGGAGAAGTAGTCGCGAATAGGTCATGAAAATAGTCCATTGCAACCTTTTCTACCTTTTCATCTCCATCTACCCAAATACCCTGACTATTATGTAATCCAATTAGTCGATTTATCGTTCGCCTCTGTTTTGTTGTTGCATGATAAAATTTTGTGTTAAGGTCCCCACATCTGTTCCATAGATTCCGGCTTTTTTGCTGCCAGAATTGTTCCTCCTCGCGGTATGCCTCTTTAAATTTTTGGGTTATTTCATTTAACTCCTCTTGAGTACGTCCGTCATCATTTTGTATTTCCTCGAGTTCCCGTTGTAACATTTCAATTTTATTCCTCTCATGTGATTNCCTCGCGGTATGCCTCTTTAAGTTTTTGGGTTATTTCATTTAACTCCTCTTGAGTACGTCCGTCATCATTTTGTATTTCCTCGAGTTCCCGTTGTAACATTTCAATTTTATTCCTCTCATGTGATTTGTTTTCTTGTCGCCAATTTGATATTGCATGTCTACATATACCAATTTTATCCACTAATGAATGTGTTGGATCTAGCGGACTAGTATTCCACCCCCGAGTAATTGCTTCCATCAAACCCTCCTGACCAATCCATCGCTTGTCAAACCTAAATTGGTGTCGCCTTTTTATTTTTCGTGATTCAATTGTCGCCACAATTGGTCGATGATCCGATCCAATCATCCGTAAGTATTATACATACGAGAATGGGAATAAATCATGTCATTCCTCTGTGGCAAGACCTCTATCTAATCTACATCTTACATTTTGGCAGCTTCGCCAACCCTTCCACGATAGTGTATTCCCTCGGTTCGAAAAATCAATAAAACCGCAATTGTCAATCATAGTATTAAATCCAAGAAATGTATAAGCCTGTCTAAATGTACCTCCTTGTTTTTCATGATTTCCTCGAATCTCATTAAAATCTCCGATTAGGAACCATGGTTCATTCCTTGTCAGGCTAATTCTCGTTATGGTTCATTCTAGCGGCTTCAAACTTCTAAAACCAAAAAAATATATATATAACAAAACCAGTTTTTGTCGTCTTTATTTCTAAAGGCCGTATTTATGAATTAACACAGTAATGAATTGTAAAAATCTGGACATACCTAAGCCTGAGTGCTACTAGAAATGGGACATGATTAGCAGAACCAGAAACGCAATTCTCATGCCTTCACTCTCTCAAACTTCGTTCGCACATTCAAAACATAAGTATTTCTGTTTTTTTTAGTGACAACGCATTGTTCAGATGCAAAATCTTCTAATTTTTAATAATAACTAGGAGAATATCCGTGCATACGCGCATATTATTTGTTTCTATATATTCTTTCAAAAATGTCTTATTTATATATTTCAAACCTTTTATGCTCACAACAATCAAAATTAATCATAATTTGATACATTATACCATTATATATTTATATTAAAAGAGTATACAATTTTTGTTTGTAAATGATTTTTGTTGGCCATGGAAAAATGGTGAGGCATTAAGTGTGGTTTGATTCTATAAGGAAATTTAGTCCAAATTTAAAAGGTATTAAAAGTCTAAATTATTTTTAAAATCAACTAAAACTCACATGGACAAAATGTGAAAAGAATGAAGACGGTAAGAGTCCTTCTGTCTTCCTCCACAACTTGTTCCATTCCCACAAACTCCATAAAGTTAAACAGTCGTATTTATAGCTCATATTTATTTTTCTCTAATTTAGAATTTTTGAAGTTTAATAAATGAGTTTTTTCTCTATCCTTATATTAGTTTTGATAAATTTCAATTTATAGATTTTTTTTGGATCAATTTTCACATATGATTGCACTTCGATTTCGCTATGGAGAATATAATAAACAAATATTAGACCACACATCTAAAGAAAAATTGGCGGGGATCTGTACATCCTCTATGAGGCGCATATTAAACGATATTCATCAAGCTTGTTAGAAGACGCGAATTTTTGATTTGGCTCTTGAGTAAGATCACATTCTCGTGATTGGAAATCGATGAATGAAAATGCTACCCCTTGTATCTATTTCATCCATGCGGGGTTTTCACATATCCAATTCGGAAGAACAGACACGGCTAACTTCACGAGCACAACTTGATAAATTGAAGAGGTTGTCTTTTTGGAGAAATTAATGCGTAAAATATTTTTGCCATATAATTAATTATGAAGGGATCAAAAATATCATGAACATAATAAATAAAAATTTGTTATTTCACTAATCAGAAATCTAAAGTTTTGACTCAATTCAGAAATCCAAATTTACATATAAAACTATCAAATTTGAAGTTTAAATGTGATCATACAATGTATTTCGCATATAAGTGCTTCCAATTGTTGTTAAAAAAATGCTTTCAATTTAATGTGTAGAACATAGAGACAATATCACAATTTTTTAGAGAGGATTATCATAACGTAATGGATAAAACAGTTGTATTATGTTGAATCCTCATAGGTGCAATATTTAATACAAATAAAATAAATTTTTGAAAATTAAATAATGAATGACACGTGTCATCTTCTGGTGTGCTGACATGTCAGAATGATGGAACACTACAAGAAAACAGTCAATTTGCGACGGACAGTATCCGTCGTAAATTTGTGATGGAAATGCGTGGACATTGCGACAGTACATAAAAACTGTCGCAAATCCGTCGTAAATGTGTCGCAATTTGCGAAAACTTTGCAACAGCATACCAAACAGTCGCAAGTCCGTCGCAGATTGCGAGGACTTTGGACGGAATATTTCCGAAGCAACATTTGTGACGAATTTGCGACGAGACAATTCCGAAGCAATATTTGCGACAAAATTGCGAGGGAACTGCGTGGAGGACAGAAGTAGGTAAACTACGTTTTCCATAAGTCTCACCTAACCTCACATGCACGAGTAAATCGTCGCTAATTAGTCGGCAAGCGTCGCAAATCTGTCGCAATATTGTAGGCTGCCGTCGCAACTCCGTCGCAAATATACTTGTGGTCGCAAATCTGTCGCTAGTTTCCATCGCTAATACGTCGCAAAGAAATTTAAGAATCTATAAATAGCTCACTTCTGATTGTTGTTTCACACATCCAGACATAAAAAAAAAAAAAGAGAGAAGAAAAAAGAAAGAAAAAAAAGGGTGATAACATAGAAAAGATTTTCCCACCTTCGTTTTTTGACGTAATAGAACATCTCCCAATCCATCTACCACATGAAGCAGCACTTGGGGGCCCTGTGCATTTTCGATGAATGTACCCGTTCGAGCGATACATGTGATATCTTAAAAGAAAGGCCAAAAATCTTGCAAAAGTGGAGGGATCGATCGTTGCTAGAAGTTTGACGGAGGAAACATCTCACTTCACGTCATACTACTTTAGTCCAACCGTGAGAACCAAAAATACCGTTCCTAGACGATATGATGATGGAGGGGAAGCAACTACGTACCACGTTGACGTCCCGGACATCTTCGTCCAAATAGGCAGATTTACTGGAAAAGTGAAAGAAGTTTGGTGGGAAGATCATGGTCATTGTAGTGCGGCGCGCAATTACATATTGCGGAATCGTGAGTTTGTGCAGACATTAGAGAGGTATTAATTTACGTTTCCTACATACATAATTATGATAATATTCTCCAATCCATATATATCTTTGACTCGGCCGGTGAATTAATGCAGATTATTTGATTCTCAGGTTCAAGAACACTTTCCTGATTTAGAAGAAAACGATTATGAGAAGTACAACGAACGTGATTTTCTTGGGTGGCTAAAATACTATGTAAGATCAATCTACACTTATTTTGACTTATAAAAACAGTTTTATTTATAAACACTTAATTAAGATTTAATATGTAGATAACGCAGGGATGTTCGAAGGAAAAAATGAATTAGGTATTGTCCCAATATAATCTGATGAGATCTCCCTTTTTGAGACCTCTTGCATTTTTGATTTTTGCCCATCCATTTCTGAGTTGATACGTACTGTTATAACAAAGTGTAACCCAATAAGATTTATCATTATCCTTAACTTCCACTTGAATACCATTCTGAGGTATCATAATTTCCATCTTTTTAGTATGTTTTCGACCTTCAATTTTGGTAAATTCAACACACCAAATCTAGAAAGATCAGTATCCGTTAACGTTTTTTCTATCATCATATTTTGATATATTGTACTAAATTTTTAACTGTTTTAGGAATATAACTTATCGAATGATTTCAGCAAGAAGAAATTGCCCATTAGTTGGTTAAGTTTTAGCTCGAATTACAAATTGTACCCACGACTTGTAGCTGATCTCGGGTGAGAAGTCGGAATCCAGCGATCCATCCATAAGGAGATTGAAGTGCCGGAACCAACTATTTTAATAAGCCTTTTTGTACCAGAGGTCTAGCTGATATGATATTCTTCCATCCATACGATAGCGAGTACGAGCGAATGAGGTCCATTGGGCTCCCCGTCCTAAAATATTTTCCTTTAAAGACCTTAGCAAATAAAGAATCTGGATGATCAATGAGTCGCCAAAGCTGCTTGGTTAGCAACGCCATATTAAAATCTTCAATGATACGAAAACAAAACCCTCATTCCGACTTATGTTTACATAACTTTTTCCAGGGCAACCAGTGTATTCTCTGGGATCGGCCATAATTACTTCACAAATACTGCGCTACCGTGCTCGTCAGTTTTGTAGTTATCGTTTTGGCAGTCTAAAACATGACATAACATATGTTGGTGATGCGGATGCCACATACTTAATTAACACATCTTTTCCTCCTTTGGAGAGCAATCTGGAAGTTCATCCGTTTACCCGCTTATGTTGTCGTTCAATGAGGAATTGGAAGATCTTTGTTTTTGTTCCCCCTAAGCTTTCTGGTATCCCCAAGTATGTTCCCATTCCACCAACAGTCATTATCCCTAGAGTTTGTTGAACCACGTTTTGGGTATCCGTCTCCACTGTGTGTCCAAATTGCACTGATGATTTACCAAAGTTTGTCTGTTGACCCAACATTGCTTCGTATTGTTGTAAAACACGTAATAATGTTTGAGTTTCCTCTCTCGTTGTCTTGCAAAAGAATAAGCTATCATCCACAAAGAACATATGCGAAACTGGTGGACTTGTCTGCGCCACTTTCATTCCATTAATAAGTTTATCTTGTTCCACGTTATTCAGATTGGCAATAAGGACTTCAGTACATAAGATAAATATGTATGGAGATAATGGGTCATCCTGTCTTAGCCCTCTTTTTGGTTTAATCTCCCCTCGGGATGACCATTAATTAGAACCTTGTATTGTACTGTCTCAATGCACCACATTATCCACAAGATTCATATTTCGGTAAACTCCATTTTCCTTAGTAATTGGTGTATAAACACCCATTTTAATCGATCATTTGCCTTGCTCATATCGGTCTTTACCGCCATATATTCTCGTTTGCAAGACGTGTTCGTGCGTAGTCCAATAAATATTTCATGGGCAATCAAAATATTAACAGAAATTAGCCGCCCTGGCACAAAAGTCGATTGTGTTTCAGAGATCAAACCATGTAAAATTTACCATAGTTGTTGGCACAAAATCTTCGAAATGATCTTGTACCCCCTCCCCCCCCCTCCCCCCCATATTGCATAAAATGATGGGTCGTAATTCCGTCATGCGAGTGGATCCGTTTTTCGAATGAGACATATATTAGTCATATTTAGACGCTTATCAAACACCTTGATGTGAGAAAATCATTAACCATGAACACTATATCATCCTTAATTACATTCCATGACCGCTGAAAAAATAAAGCCGCCATACTATCTGGCCCTGGAGCCTTCTCTGGGTGCAACATGAAAAACGCCGTCCTATCTTCCTCCTCTGTTGCTCCTTTAGTTAACATATTATTCTCCATTTCGGAGATTTTGGTCCTCACCTCTGTGAGTACATCCTCATATGTTATTGGAGAGCTCGACGTGAATATGTCTTCAAAATATTCCACTGCAATCTTCTCCGATCATCCAAATTTTATTTTATCATGTAGACCCACGATTTTGATGTTTGTTTTATTTTTCTAATTCAAAATTGTAAAAAATAAATAAAAAAACTATAGATAAAATATATTAACCAATTTATTCATAGAATTACCAATTTATTCATAATAACATATTTAGACCATCCAATATATTTGATAAATTATTATATTTATTTTGCAAATACATTAACCAATTTATTCATAAAAACCGGTGTTTTTACATTTATCCTCCACCGTTTACTTTGCATCATTTACTTCTTTTTTGCTTTTTTGGAAGGAACTATAAAAGTTGGATGAACCGTAATTGAAGTTGCAGGAACTGTACTTGAACTTGCACGAACCGTAATTGAACTTGCAGGAACTGTATTTGAACTGCTCGCTTTTTCCTTATCTGCTTCTTTTGCATGATCTGCTTCCTTTGCATGTGACGATCCATTGTCACCATTTGAAATTTTAAGTACAAATCTTAGAATTTATAAAAGGGGGAATTGCTAAAAATGACATAAAACTTGATTCTTTCTCCAAAACTAGACTCCCTATTGCATGTTTGGCAAAAGTAACTCACATGGATAGTGAAATTACAACCCTCACCCTTATGACTAAACAAAAAACGTTTGCGATAATGACGGTTTTACCCTAAAGAAGTCTACTACGAGAGAGTAGACTTCCCTAGTAGACTTCTTGACCTCTACAAGAAGTCTACTTTCTTCTAAAGTAAACTTCTCGGGTAAACTTCCAAAGTAGACTTCTCACCTGTGACTTATACTGCAGAGTAGACTTCTAGAGTAAACTTCTCCAGTAGACTTCTCTCAAATAATTTCCTTAGAAATAATTAAAAAATTATAAAAAATTAATATTGATAAAAAAACTTTGATAAGTAATCAAAACATATCATTTTCCATCTATTAAAAATACAGTTTCAAAAAAATGAATCAATTTAAATCAGCATAGCCAAATTAGGTTAGAAACCAATACATCTAGAGAAGTCTAATAAATCACTAAATCTCAAATTTTATTAATAAAAATTATAAAAAATAATTTGGTAAAAAAATTATGAACACAATTGAAACATAGATAGTTGGCATCTATATAAAATAAAATTTCATGAATATGAATCAATTTATAAGTTTGATGAGTATTAAGTTTAAAAGGGTTAGGGTTAAGGTTTAAAGTATAGGGTATAATGGTGTAATTGTTAGGGTAAGAAAAACAAATGATTTGGTTAATGATTTAGAGTTGATATCTTTATTATTTTAATTGTAATTTGTAAATATGTTAAGTAAATTAATGTTTTGATATAAATTTTAATCAAAAATACTTTATTTAGGGTTTAGGGTAAGTAGACTTCACCAGTAGACTTCTCCAGTAGACTTCCACAGTAGACTTCACTCGTGTGACTTATACTGCAGAGTAGACTTTGATAGTAGATTAAATCACTAAATCTTAAATTTGTAATAATAAAAATTATAAAAAATAATTTGATAAAAAATTATTATGAAAAAAATTAAACATACACAATTGGAATCTATATAAAATAAAATTTCATGAATTAAATCAATTTATAAGTTTCATGAGTATATACTTTAAAAGGGTTAGGGTTGAGGTTTAAAGTATAAGGTATTTTTTTTTTTTAACATCTATATCCCATTACTAGTCCACTGGGCTTTAAATTAAGGACATATATAATTTTTAAGAGAGAGTTTAGCAAGAGAATCTGCAGATACATTTGCAGTTCTTGGAATAAACGTAAAAAAGATAGATTCGAAAGAGAGAAAGAGCTGCTTGATATCAAAGAGCACTCCATAGATTTCTTTCAATTGATTCCCGAAGTTGATGGCTCCGATGACAATCTGTGAATCAGAGTGTATTCTGATTTTTTTTCCATTTCGCCTGTCTAGCCCTTCGCATGGCTGTATAGATGGTTATTGCTTCTGCCATAAGAGGAGAGGAGACCGAGAGTTTAACCTGCGATCCTTGATCCAGGATCGTGTCGTCTTTGTCTTTAAAAACCCATCCAAGTCCCGCTATTTTGAGATCTGATCGCCAAGCAGCATCCGTGTTTCCTAGGATCTCGTCTGCTTGGATCTGAGGGGTGAGTTTTTGAGTGAAGCGGCTGTTTGTCGGTATGACCACCCTTTGCGCCAACTGCCACTCCCTGGCATCACTTATTGCCTTGGTGATTGTTTCTTTTGCCGTGAAGACTCTTGATTCGAAAACCAGCTGATTTCGGGCAATCCAGATCACTTCATAGAAAACTATAGCGGGAAATAGAAATTTTTTTAACAAATTGGGCGAGATTGATTAATTACACCGGTTAAGTAGACTTCTCAAGTAGACTTTTCTCGTGTACACTTATATTAAACTTAGATTTCTCTAGTAGAGTTCTCGAGTAGACTTCTCGCGTAGACTTCTATCGGCTAGACTTATATAAGGAGTAAACTTCTCATGTAGACTTCTCGAGTACACTTCTCACTAAACCGAAAAACACTTTGGTTGAACCGAGCAATTTTACTAACCCATGATTAACCGTGCTATATATTTCATTTTACCATTTGTGCATTTACTTTTTATCGGACAAAACCATAGTTTCTCTGAAGTGGGAGATTTTCGCCATTTATGTCGCCTTCGCCACTCTCGTCGTCACCGTAGCCACTCTCGTCGTCGCCGTCGCCGTCGCTGTCGCCATACAGTGGTAATCTTTGTTCCGCTCTCTCACTTCTCTCACTTATCTCACTTTTTCATATGTATATATACCTTAATCGAATTTGTTTATCTCTTCTCATCACTGCCGCTTTTTTGCTCGTCGCCTCGCCCCTGCTGGATGTTTCTTCACTGTCGCCGCCAGTGGTAATTCTATCCTCCTTTCTCTTTGTCAGGCATATGTTAGATTCAAATTTTGGTATTTTGTTATCATCGCCGCAAATTTTGAAATTTCTGGTTGGATTTACAGATCTCTGCGACGCCATTGGTTGTCTCCTCCGTATTTCAGTGATTTTAGTGATCTCGAAGGTAATTATACGGCTCTTTTGGTCAGATTAAGTGTAACTAGTGGTTTATTTCAGACATCATATCAGACTTCTCAAGTAGGCTTGTAAAGTAGACTTCTTTATGAAGTAGACTTATGTATGAAGTAGACTTCTTTATGTAGTAAAATTCGAAAATAGACTTTTCGAGTAGACTTCTCTCGATTAGACTTCTCTCGATTAGACTTCTCTCGAGTAGACTTCTCGAGTATTGTTCTGAACTAGACTTGTGGGTTTTGCAGGATGGAGAAGGCCATGTTTCCAAGGAGATTATACACAAAGGGTGAGGAGCCACAGTTTGGAAAAAGTATAAGCTACTACAGCAACGATAGTAAGCTGATTCCGGCATTGGAAGAAGTACTAGAAGAGGATGAATGGGAAGAGCTTTTGGACTCGCAGCTGGGTATTTTTCTGAAGTTCTACAAATTGAAATTTGGCTGGGCATCGAGGGTGGTTCAGTATATACTCGGTTTTCAGCTGGTTTGCAATAAAAAGTACGAGATATGGAGTCTGGTAGATGCAAACCCCTTGAGGTTTTCACTGAATGAGTTTAAAGACAACATTTTCAGCGCCCGTTCCCGAGACAGCTCCCGCACAGCGTCCTCCTCCTCAACCGGAGGAACATCAAGACCAAGGTCCGCGTTGGCAAGATATGGATATTCGAGAGCTTCTCGAGAGTCTCGGTCATGACAGTCTGACACGCCTCGATCCAAAACGTCCGCCCAACACCAGATGGTATTTTAAATTATATTTTTTAAATATATTAAATTATAACTATTGCAAATCTTTTCCTTTCTAATTTTTTTTTGAGGTTCGATTATGATCTATCTGTTGCTGCTAAGGTCCGAGAAATATTTGAAAGAGATTTCAAAGAAGCTCATGCCAATTGGTCGTAAATTCCGAAAGAGACCATCAACCGGTGGTACAAACAATTTGCCGTAAGTATCATAATGTTTTTGCTATTTTTAATTATTTATTCATATGTTTAAGGTATTTTTAATCATTTATTTTTTCTAGCAAAAATATCATTGGGATTGGAGCATTAACGGAGAAGTCAGTGGAATGTTTGAGGCCAAGTTGAAGAAACGGATGACTGATGATATACTCATATATTTTGCATATTTAGCATGCATTTAGAATAGGTTTTCATGCATACATCATTCATAATAGGCTAGTTTGCATCATTTATCTCATTTTAAATCCTAGAACGCTTTGCATTAGCATTTGCATGGTTTCTTGCATATTTGCATCTTTTTCGGGTTATTTAGAGTACTTGGAGCTGTGATGGATGCTGAGCATTGACAAGAAGATGAAAGAAGAGCCTAGGAGTTGGCGGGAATCAAGGGAAAACTTGGACAAAAGAGAAGGAGCAGAGATCGACTCCAAGATCGACATCTCAGCCCGTTTCACCTTCAGATCGACTCCAAGATTGACATCTCAGCCCGTTTCACCTTCAGATCGACTCCAAGATCGACCAAGCCAAATCGATTCAACCAAGATTCTAGAGACAGATCGAGCAGAATGAGTCGATCCATGGGAGATCGACTAGACGATCGAGTAGCCAATCCGAACAAAGCACAGATCGAGTCCAGGATCGACCAAATCAACTCGATCATCCGAGCCAGGCGTACCAACCCCTTTCTAACTCATGGGATTGTCTTCTAGTGAGGGGACCACTTTGGTCTCAAAGTCTCCTATAAGACATGAAACCTTGTTTTAGGGAATGGGTGACAATTTCATATAATTTCCTTATGACTTCTAAGGTTCTTGTGTGGAAAAACCTTTATTTTCATTTTGAATCAAGTATTTTCGTTTTCTTAAGTCTAATCTTTCTTCTTGCAAAAACAGAGCATGTTCTACAACTCTAAACTAATGTTTAAGAGAAGTAAGAACATGATTTGTGAGTAATTCACTAAGGTTTGAGGTTGGGATGATTAAGGAGGTTGAAGGCTAAAATCTTGGGTCTTTTCTTGTTCTTCATCTAATTTTCTTCTTGGATTTGGGGTTTTTAAAGTCTAGAGATTATCAAAGGAGATCTCTTTAATCTTAGGGATTTCCTTATCCTAACAAGACTTAGGAAATCCCTTAAAACCAAATCCAAGAGACTAGCTCATCCTTTCCCAAACGCCATGGATGCTTAGGGAGCTAGTTAAGCCATTTTTTAAGATCCAAGCTTCATGTTCTTCACCCTATCTTTCCACCACACATGATGGGTTAGGAGGAAAGGGTGAAGAAAGGATTTACACCACACATCATGGGTAAATCTAGTAATGGCTTCTTAAGGATTAGAGATAGCACTAAAGAGTGTAAAATTATGTTTTTAAAACCCCAAGTTCGAATCTTCAACCTCCCTGAGAATGAATCCCAACCTTGAATCTTTTTTAAACTTTCGAAAACTTAAAACCATTTTCCTCTTGTTTAAAGTTTAATTATTTTCCCTAAAAATCTCCTAGATAGCTTAATAATGCAATAGAGTCTTCTAAATTTGTAAAATTGTGTTTTTGCTATTTTTAGTATTTTAAAAATTGCCTAGAGTCTTATTTTACTTTCTGGTATTGAGTTAGTAGTCGTTAGAGTTTTAGAAATAGTTTTTGAAAATCTTGTCACTTACCTAAAAATTGTCTAGTTTATCCGGTTTTAGATTTTGATTTTATAAAATTAGTAGATCGGTTGTTTAATCATTTAGAAGTCATCTAGTAGTTGTATAACCCTTCAGTAGGGATTTTAAAATAGTTTTCGTGGCTGTATAATCACTTCAAGTAATTTTCATAGGATTGTTCCCCAATTAACCCGAATTCTGCTTAGCTTTACTTGAACTCTTGTATTCTTGGTACCTTTCACCACCCCAATTTGGATTGACTCCTAAAGTACTACAACAACAAAAGAGACTTTAGGTTTTGATTAGAAAACCATGAAAAAGTTCTCTTATCAACTGACAATGTCGAACGTTGGAAGGAAAAGTGGGCAAGGCTAGGCGATGATGCGAGGCCCGAATGGATTGATCAGTTAGTTTGGGAAGGTCTTGTTACATTTTGGAATGAGCCGGGGAGCGTGAAGAAGAGCGCAAATGCCCGCAAAGCCCGATACAATGCTCCTGTTGGAGAGCAATCCTCTAAGCATCGGTCGGGTCAGATTTCGTTTAAAGGACGTGGCCGAATGATAGTAAGTATTTATTTTATATATTACAGTTTTTTTAATATATAATTTATTATAATCATTCTAATGTTTTCAACGTTTTTGTAAGCTGAGCGGACCGGAACAACTGTTCCAGATTTGTTAGCGGTTCTCCAGGAGACCAAAAAAAACCCTGATGGAACTTTTGTCGATGAACGCTCAGAGAAGCTATACAACGAAGTCACTACGACGATGCAAGAGATGTCTCAGGCTGATCCTGATGATCCAGAAAGCACGACATCTTGTTCACTTAGTACGGCCGAGAAGAACAAGATTTATATAGACGTAAGTAATTTCAAATTAATTACAATTTTAATTTATCTTTTTAGTTAATAACTTTTTAATTATACTTATATATATATTTTAAGGTCACTCCCCGTACAAGAAGGAGAATCTTCAGAGTGGGTTCTTTACAGTCGGATATTGAGGCTGCCACTCTTCCGACTTATTCTTCCACCGGGCCAGATCCCGCTCTTCAGGAGATAATCGAGACCCAAGCCCTTCTGATTCAATCGCAGAACCAGAAGATGCAGAGGTACGATAGGTATTTCGAGTTTCTGGCACAACGAGACTCGGCATTCGCAGAACTTTATTGCAGCTCAGAAACCGGTCCGTCGACCCGAAATGATGACCCGTCTACCGATTAAATTTAGTTTTTATTTTCTAAACAATAACTTTTTTATGTTTTATGAATATTAATTTGTAATTATAATTTTTTTTTAGAATTTAAATTTATATTGTAAATAAATTAAATTTTATTTTTAATATTAATTAATTTAATTTTCGTTAATAATTAATATATTAATTATTTATTAATTAATTTGCAACAGCATTGCGACGTCATTTTTGTGACGGCATTGCGAGGAGCCTCATTTGCGACGACATTGTGACGGAACAAATTTGCGACGACATTGCGACGACCGATATTTGCGACACGTTTGCGACGTCAGATTTGCTACGATATTGCGACGGCAAACTAGCGTCGGTTTTGCGACGACTCTTTAACGACCGGAATATTCCGTCGCTAATCTCTCGCAAATTTGCGACATATTTGTAGTATACTTTGCCGTCGTAAATTTGCGACGGATCTGCGATATTTTATTGCGACTAACGATTTACGATATTGCCATCGCAAATCTGTAGTTTTCTTGTAGTAGAGAGAGTTGGCCCTCTTTTATATAATAGATAAAAAAATATCCTATTTTTAAATCATTAAAAACGAAAATAACTAAAGAAGTACACTAGACCAACTTTTTTCGCCGCTTTTTTGAAAAATATAATCTTTCCGTCTTTCTATTTTCTCACTTCTAGCCATAATAATCCTAAAAATTATATCATAGAAACTTGTTACGTTATCATCATTTTCTATTCTATACATTTCTTTTATAATCGTTATTGATAATCCTATAATATTTTTTTATCATAATTTTCTATTTGTAACTTTTCACTTATAACTGTAATAATTCTATAAAATGTTTTGAAAAGGTTGCATCTTTATTATTACTAGGAGAGAACCCGCGCGATGCGCATATTTTATTTTAAATTAAGTTTAAAATAATAAATTTTTAAATCTATATTTTAACAATTTATTTTATCTTTTTAAAGAATTTTAATTTTTTACTTTTTTTCCGTGATAATCGTGCAATTTCTTTCATACATTATTTTACGAATCTTTATTTGTTCTTCAATTTCATACTCTTTTCATTTGTCTAAATTTTAATACTATAATCATCTGATTTTTTTTTTCAATTTACCATTTTGAAGATTTATTTTACATATCTTGCATTAAATCCATATTTTTTTCCATATTTTAAAATTTTGTATATTTTTGTATATATTCTTGTTTTTCTTTATTTTTACCTTCTTCTCTATATTTTTTAATATAATTTGTTATCTTCTCGATTTTTAATTAAATATTTTGTTGTGTCTTAAGATTTTATAGGTTGTAGTTAACTTCTTAATTTATTCCATATCATAATTTATTTTCTGTTATACCAAAGTTTAATTATCGTAATTTATTTAAAATAAAGAATACATTACTCAAAAAATATAATGATATATTTAAAATTATGTATTATATAAGATTTATATGTTTTTATTTTTTAAATTAAATTATTATTTCATCTACTTATAATAATTTTAAAATAGTTGAATTCAAATTTAATAGTTTTTATGTATAGTTAATTTTACATATGATAATATTT
Source organism: Alliaria petiolata (assembly GCA_020283515.1). Lineage (NCBI taxonomy): Eukaryota > Viridiplantae > Streptophyta > Magnoliopsida > Brassicales > Brassicaceae > Alliaria > Alliaria petiolata. The sequence goes on from JAHZTW010000001.1 coordinate 387,937,121, forward strand.
CTTTATGTTACTTGACGTTTTAAAAAATAAAAATTACATTTTCAATCTATCATTTTGAGTATTTCTTTATTTATGTGTTTGGGGCATAAGTCTATAACTGATATATATATAAACTAAAAAAAGTGCTTCTAATTTAATATGTAAAATATAGAGAATATCATAATTTTTATAGAGTGTTGTCAAAGTACTCATGACATAATGGAAAAAAAAATTCTTTTATTGAGAGGATTATGAGTATAAAACCGTATGAAAGCAAATAAGAGGGAAAAAAAAATTGTCTGGTTAAGATTTAATACAAATTAATATTTTTTTGAAAATTAAATAATAAATGACACGTGTCATACTTTCAGATGTTGACGTGGCAGGTCCTGTAGACAGCCATTAAGTTTTTGTATATTAGAATATAAGGATTAAATCACTCAAAAATATAATGATATATTTAAATTATGTATTATATAAGATTTATATTATTATTATTTTTTAAATTAATTTAGAATTTTATCTACTTATAATAATTTTTAGATAGTTGAATTCGAATTTAATGGTTTTTATGTACAATTAATTTTACATATGTTAATATTTATTTATGTTACTTGATGTTTAAAAAAAAATTGTTGTTTTTAATTTATCATTTTGAGGATGTCTTTATTTATGCGTTTTGTACATAAATCTATAATTGATATACATATAAATTAAAAAAAGTGCTTCTAATTTAATATGTAAAATATAGACAATAGCATATGTTTTTATAGAGGGTTGTTAAAGAGTACACATGACAGAATGGAAAATATGGTCTTCTTTTAATGAGAGGATCACTTTGAACGCAAATAAGAGGATTAAATGTTTTTTTGAAAATTAAATGAGAAAGTGTCACGTTACACTCTCTGATGTGGCACTCTCTCATGTGCTGATGTGGCAGAAGCAGGAGAGAGCCTTCTGCTTTCATATAGTAGTTTTTTTGCTTCATTTCACTAATACCTATTTTTAATAATCATACAAATAGTTTGAAAAATCGCGTATTTACATCATATTTTTGTAGTGTACATTTTCATATAGAACTTTTTTCAATACTACACAAAAAAGGCTATCTTGAAGATAGAGAATGCTTTTTTGTAGTGTTACCTTTTTTTTTTTTTTTTTGAACTTTCGTCTCGTGTTACCTTCTCACACTGTTGTTGTTTTTTTTTTCCCCTCAAAACAATTTTAATGAGAGCGAAGATTATATTCTTTGAATTATTGCGGTCAGATTTTAGACAAGCAAAATATGTCCTTTTCGTAGAGAGACCTAAACATGAAAGATGCAAATGAAAAGTTCCAGACTTGTTGCTATAATTAGATCGTGATAGGCTTGAGAAAACGATAAAGAAAGCCTTCTTGGTGACTTGCACTTATTTGGTTTCCTCTGAATTTTCTTATGTCTAACACTAGATCGGGCCGTTGATGCGCCATCCATAAAGTGTCTTAAAAACAAAACTTTTAAAGAATTATTCTCTTTATCGATGTTTAGAAAATCTCTCAAAACTAAACATAAGTTTGTTTTTCTCTTGATATCTTTGTCACATCTCGATAGTGATATATATAGGCCTACCACAACCTTTTTTTAATCCTATTCCTAATTCTACTAGTAAAGGAAAACTTCTCTTTTCCTATTACAACTTGAATTAGATAATTTTATTTTCAACCAAACGTCTTTAACCGACTTGTTAAAGGATGTCTTGGAATGCAATCTTCTAGAAGCTTACCCAACAATCACCCCTTTAAGCTTCGAGTCCTTCCTTGAGAGGTCTTGAACACCGATCAAACTCCTCATCGACTTGAACTTGATTCTTGCGAGGGCTTTTGTTAGAATGTCTGCGCATTGATCTTCTCCGGGCACAAACTCCACTTCGATTTGTTCATTGTCAACACATTCTCGGATGAAATGGTAACACTTGTGGATGTGTTTGCTCCTTCCATGAAAGAGAGGATTCTTGGTGAGTTCAATAGCTGACTTGTTGTCGATGCGTATGATTGTCTTCTCACAACTTTGTCCCATCACTTCGCTCACCAAGTCTTGTAACCATATTGCTTGCTTTGCAGCTTCCGTTGCCGCCATGAACTCGGCTTCACAACTAGATAGTGCGACTGTCCTCTGTTTTTGCGAGCACCACGTAATTGGTGTTTCTCTAAAGTAGAATAGATGACCAGCCGTGCTCTTACCGTCATCAGGATCCGTGTTGTGGCTGATGTCGCTGTAGCCAACAATCTCCCTTGATCCTCCTCGCTTAAACGCTAAGCCCAACGATAGAGTCCCTTGCAAATATCTCAATATTTGCTTCAATTCAACGCCATGTGACTCTCTAGGATCTTGCATATATCTACTCACTACTCCCACAGAGAAAGCGAGATCGAGTCTCGTATGCAATAAGTACCTTAAGCAGTCGATCATTCGGCGATACATTGTAGCATCTTCTTCGGGTTCTTCTCCTTGTGCCTTAGACATCTTTAACCCAAACTCCATTGGAATGTGAGTAAGGTTACATTTGTCTAATCCTGCCTCCTTTAGAATTCTCTGTGCATGTGCCTCTTGTTTCAAATCGATGCCATCTTTACCTTGAAAAACTTCAATGCCAAGATAATAGGTGAGTTTACCAAGATCTGACATCTCAAACTAAGATGACATGCTTGCTTTGAACTCTTGTATCACTCCCAACGAGTTCCCTGTGACAAAAAGATCGTCAACGTACACAACCACAAGGAGAATCTCTGTCTTCTCTACCTTGCGATACACTACACTTTCCTTTGAACACTTCTTGACGTAATCCTAAAAAAAAGGAAAATATTTTATTTTTAAAAGAGAAATAAATAAAATAAAAAGAAAGATTTCGACATGTGTCAAGTTTATCGATTTAGATTTTGACACGTGTCTCGATAAATATTATTTTTTAAAAAAAAAAAGAATTTCCATAAAAAAATGCTTAAAAATGTTAAATTTATAGATTTAGATTAAAGAGTAAAATAAAATAAAATTTGATATATTTCAATTTAAGAAAATAAAAATAAAATAAAATAATCTATCTCAATTTAAGAAAAGTAAAATAAAAACAAAAAGTAAATTAGATTAATTAGGATATATTTTAATTTAAAAAAAAGCTATTGATATGACATTAGATGATGATGAGCTCAATGAGAATGAAGATAGCAAAAATCACGTAGAGAGGCGTTTGATGCGAGTCTTGAGAAGCATAATTTCAATAAGAGAGGCGTTTGATCGTGACATGTGGTAAGTTAATCAATAAAATTTTGGCACGTGTCAAATTTATCGATTTAGATTTTGATGTGTGTCAAGATAAAATATTATTTTTAAAGAAAAAAAGGAATTTAAAAAAAAAAATTGAACCCGAAAAACCGAACCGAACCGGAACCGACCTAAATACCTGAATGGGTCCTATATTTCTATATCCGAAAACCCAGAACCGAAGCGGAACCGAATGGGTACGTGAAATACCCAAATATAATTATATATTTTAAAATATTTGTTGTATTTACACTTTAAATAACTTAAATACTCAAAATTGCAATTATAAACCAAATATATTAGTTATGTTTAGAATAAAATAACTAAAATATTCAAAATATTTGAAAATCTTTAGTTATAATTATCACATTTCACGTAATTTAGATAAATTTTAGATAATTTGGATATATGGAACCGACTTGGACTCGAACCGAACCGAACCCGAAACAAAAAAAAACAAAATACCCGAATGGGTTATATTCTCTAGAACAGAAATACCCGAACCCGAACAGGTACCCGAATGCCCAGAACTAAGAAGAATGATAGCAAAAATTATTTAGAGAGGCGTTTGATGCGACGCTTGAGAAGCATAATTTCTCTAGAGAGTAGAGAGATCATATACGTGAGATGAATGTGAAGAGAATGAGAGACTTTATTTGCTTGAAAATAGTTAATGCATGGGGAGATGATTATTTTTAAATAAATAAAAAATTCTAAATTTTTTTTTCAAAAATGTTAAATTTACTGGTTTAGATTTAAAAGGTAAAATAAAATTACCTATGATATATTTCAGTTTAAGAAAAAGAAAATAAAACAAAAGGATCTATTTCAATTTAAGAAAAGGAAAATAAAAACAAAAAGTAAATTAGATTAATTAGGATATATTTCAATTAAAAAAAAAATTGATGCTATTGATATGGCATTAGACGATGATGAGCAATATTCATGTAAAGATCATTTTGATGCGAGTCTTTAGAAGCGTAACTTCTCTAGAGAGCAGAGAGATAATATACGGAAGAAGAATGTGAAGAGAAAGAGAGGTTTTATTTTCTTAAAAATAGTTAATGGGAGATCGTTAACATACTCGAAGGATTTGAATTGCATACCCAAGTTTTTAACGCAGCGGAAAAGAAAAAGATAGTTGATAAAGTGTGTGAACTATATGAGAAGTATGATTAATTTGCTTAGGAACCGCAACAGATTCTGTGTTTTGAATATTTTAATTAAAAATAAATGAGAATTAAAATAAATAAATAATTCTTAGATTTAGATTTTGTGTTTTTATATATTTTTTTAATAGTGGCTCAATTATGTTTTATATTTTTTTAAAAAATATTTTAACGGGATTTAAATTTTATTATTATAAATCTGGGTATACGCGGATCTTAATATATATTTTAGTTATGATAAAACTAGGATAAATAATTCATTAAAATTTTAGAATAAATAATTATAATTATACATAGATAAGGCATTAGAAGTAAACATAATTCATATAAGAATATTAAAACATATATATTTGGAAATATTAATAAAATTTTATTTTATTTTTTTCTTATAGATTATTGGATTTAGTTTTCAATTTATTTTTACGAATTTAAAATATTTTATTAAAAACCGTCCTAGTTATATATACTTGAGTGGAGTGGAGATATTTTGAATTTTTAGACTAAAAAAAGAGCTTTCTACAACAAAAAGTGAGCTCAGTCACAAGACCACATCACATCCAAGGAATCAAAGTAGTGCGAAGGACCCAACCAACGCTAAAACTTATTTCTCCACAGCTCGAAATGAACCCGGTTTGTACTAACTGAAAATTTCGGGAATCGTGACGGGAATTTACAGGTACAGGACGGGAACGGGAAATTTAGGAATTGAAAAACGATTTCCAAAAGGGAATCCATAAGAACGGGACGGGAACGTGACAGGTTCGGGAAATTCCCTTACGTAAAATCTTTTCCCAAACGGGTAATTATTTTGGATAATTAGGAAAAATTTAGGAAAAATTTGGAAAAATTCGGGAAATTTGGGAAATTTCATGAAAATTTGAGAAATTCGGGAAGTTCGGGTACCCGATCTCATTTCCGTTCCCTTCCCGTACCATTTTCGTACTCGTTTGAAAAAATAAATTATCCCGAACGAGAATTTTTTTAAACGAAAATGGGAACATGATGGAAATTCGAAACGGGTACGCATGGAAATCGGATACCCGTCCCGAAATTTGCAGGGCTAGTTTGTACCGTGGCAGGGTACTATTCTATTACTAGACCACTGGTGCTATTTGGGACAATGTCTTACGTTTATTTATCTATAGAAAAATCTCAGCAAATTTGGCAAAGAACCGAGAGTATTTACAATTGTTATTGTTGAATGTTTTCTTCAAAACTTATGATTAAATTACTCTATGTTATTAATTATTATAAGACTTATTTGATACCTGTTTTGGTCCTCATGGTAATCATCTGCGATGTACGAGGATCTGCAAGAATGCCCCAAAATAGGATTGGACATTCGGGTATCCATTAAGGTTCGAGTTGTGTCTATTCGGGTTTTGGTTATTTCGGTTTTAAGCTGTATGTTCTATTCGGGTATTTTTTATTTTCAGATCGGGTTCGGTTCGATTCATGTCGGATCCGGGTTGGTACTGTATCAAAATTGAAGAACCGGATTTTATCCGAAAACTGATCGGTTACGGATCTGTTCGGATTTTTTAACCCAAAAGTAACCATAATTTTAATTCAGTTCGGGTAATTTCGGATATTTGTAACCAAATAAAGAAAAAATATCAGAAATGTATCCGATTGAGTACCTAAAATAACTGAAATTAGTATCCGAAAATACCCGATTTACCCAAAATACCTTAAAAATATAAAAAAATATCTGAAAATCTATAAACATAATAGATATATTCAGTTTATAATTATAATATTTTATATTTTTGTTATTACAAATCTATATATAAATAATATTTTTTTTGTATATAATTATATTTGATTTATATTTTTGTAAATCTCACAATCCTCGAAACTTATAATCTATAGCTCAATGTTTTGCAAGAACACATAAACACCAACCCAATCCTCCAAGTTTCAGTAATTACAGAGAAAACAGGCCATATATAACCTAAACCGGGGGAAAAAGATCGATCAACGATCATTTTTGTAAAACCATTGCCTAATCGCCTCATATAGGTTGTATAAGTCTATAAAAACCGCAAAATTTACCCAAACATAACCATCTACATCACTTTAATCCAAGATCATCTTGATGAGTTTGAACTTAAAAGGATACAAAACTCAAAAAGTACGAGACAATCATCATCCCTAATTCATGAATTCTACATAAAACGTATATTCATGTGTCATGTGTGCATGTCTCATACCTCAACACATATATCCTCACAACTTCATCCATAGTCTCAACTCTCAAGCTAAAGCTTATTATGTATTCCTCTTTCGTTGATTCACCTATTCGTCTTGTAATTTTGGGAACACACGTAATTCTAAGATAGAAAATGAATTTTGAACATAGATTTATTTTTATTTTAGTCAATTCGTAAGACAGTCAATATATGAATGATGTGGAGACACACATTAACCTTACATTATACAATGTTTTTGGAAAATTAAAAGGGAACAAAAGAAAGATAATCCAATCCAAACTAACTTAAAAATCAGATGACTCGACAACAATGTTCTTTGTCCTCAAAACGAAAGAAAAAAAATCCAACCACTCGAACCCAGGTATGCACATTGCTAGGGTACTATTCTACCACTAGACCACTGGTGCTATTTGCTAAACTTGTTCCCCTTTTTGTTATATATATAAGTAATAACTCAGCCATTGATATAGACTCGGCCCATTAATAGTTTTGTTTTGGTTCAGAAGGAAACCTTAATTTCCATTAATAGTATCGTCGTAGGTACTCCCACAGTGCAAGCAATCGAATTGATTTGAATAGACGACAATGTCTGAAACTCCTTCTGATTGGCCCAATCTTTCTTCCGATATTTTGCGACCAATCTTTCTTCCGATATTTTGCGACCAGTCTTTGAAGGCTTAATCTCTAAAGATTTTCGTCCAGTAAGAACCGTTTGCTCAAACTGGTATACAGTTTCGACAACATGTGTGCGACTTGTGTATCCATGGCGAGTTTTATTCAACGAGCATTCTACTTTCTTGTTCGATCCCGAAGAAGACAACATTCAAGAAATCGGACATCCCGAGCTCGACTTATTTAAAACTCATGTTATGGCTAGTTGCAGCAATTGGTTCCTGATTGAAGATGATGGTCTACATATTTGTCTTCAAAACGTGTTTACTCGCAAGAGGATCAAATGATCAATCTTCCATCATTACTTGCTGCTCAAGGTATGTGGCGATATGATCCCTCTCAGAAGAAAATTTGGCTTCTTGTCTGTGGATAAACGAGAGAACAAAAGATTATTTGGAGCTTGGAGTAGGGAAGAAGGCTTCTTGTTCTCATTCAAGAAAGGAGACGATTCCTGGTGGACTCATCAAGCATAGAATGTGAATACATGGCGTATAAAGATAAAAAGCTCTATGTGTATACATTTGATAGATGCATCAAGATTCTGGATTTTTATTGTTTATTATATGATTTTTGAACGAAATTTGTGTTTTACTCTTTGGTTGATAAAAGTTGGTGTTATTTAGAGAAATCTTACAGCCGATGATGCTCTTATACTCGTTTATTGAACACTAAGATTGCATTTTTCATCTTAACCATCTTAACGAAAAATGCGAATTGCTTACCGGTCATAAGTCCGCCCGGTTATAGCATTACGCCTCTCATACAAATTTTAAACGCATTAAGTATACAATAAAAAAAAATCAGCAAACTCATGTTCAAGTCACGTGATCCTCCCCAAATTGTCTAATTGGAAACCCTAACCATTTCAATCTTTTCAATTCACGATCCCTTTGATGTTTTGTCTTTGTCGTGGTAAAACCCAGTTTTACCTCGAGGGGAAGCCTCAAACAGAGGAGGAAAGAGAATATGTGTGTTTGCTTGGGGAGGAAGGAACCGTTTAGGGTTTTGGTGGAAGACGAGAGATTTCTCAAACGAGTGGCCGTGATGTGTGTGGGGTTTAGAAGTAGGTCAGGACAAAGAGAAGAAGATCCCAGTTTGATTCATGAACTATGTATCTTGCAGAATCTTAATCTGTGACAGAGTATATCCTCCGCATGAGGATACTAGATGACTCCACTGCAAGGTTCTTGTTCTGAAAACGGAAAAAAAACAGAGCTCAGACAAAGGGAAATCTCATCCACATGGGATCAGAAGAATGCGTAGGACCCAACCAACGCTATAGCCAAATCCTCATAGCTCACAGCAGCAGATGAGTATCGAAAGTACCATGAAAGAATAATATTCAACCACTAGACCACTGGTGCTGTTTGTGTTATCGGCTGACATTTAATTTATTTATAGACAAAAAGCTCAGCAATTTGGGTAAAGAATCGAGTAGATTTAACAATTGTTATTATTGGAAGGTTTTCTAGTACACTTATGATTAAATTACTATGTTATTATTATTGGACTGTAGTCTTGTTGTAATGTTTTTATATGATTACTTTAGAAATAAAAAACGTAAGACAGAAAAGGTATAAGATAAAAACGAGGTTGAAAAAAAAACTACAACCAATCTATGAAAAAATATAATATTTTGTGCGAAAAAAAATTAAGAATAAATTTTAACCGCGTTTACATGTGACCGTTAAACATATTTTATAAGTCTATAAATATCATTACATCATAACTCTCAGAGCCGTGTCTCATGTGTAATCAAAAAGACATTTGCTTCACCTCCAACATATATAAACTTTTAGAGTTTCCATTATTTTGAAAAAATTCGGTATCAAAGTGGTTTTATTGATTGAGTTTTTTAGCTAGCCCTGAAAATTTCGGGATCCGGGATGGGGATTTATGGATATGAAACGGGAACGAAAAATTTGAGAATTGAAAAAAAAAATTCAAAAGGAAATTCGATAAGAACGGGAGGGAAACAGAACGAGAACGGAACAGGTTCGGAAAATTCTCTTACCTAAAATCTCTTCCCAAACGGATAATTATTTTGGATAATAATCAACTTTGGTACATATATTTTGGGATATTTCGGGAAAATTCGGGAAAATTCGGGAAATTTGGAGAAAATTCGAGAAATTTTGGAAAATTTTGGGAAAATATATTTAATTTTTAAACATAGACAATTGGAATCTATATAAAATAAAATTTCATGAATTAAATCAATTAATAAGTTTCATGAGTATATACTTTAAAAGGATTAGGGTTGAGATTTAAAGTATATGGTATTTTTTTTTGGAACATCTAAATCTCATTACTAGCCCACTGGGCTTTAAATTAAGGACATACATAATTGTTAAGAGAGAGTTTAGCAAGAGAATCTGCAGATACATTTGCAGTTCTTGGAATAAACGTAAAAAAAGATATATTCGAAAGAGAGAAAGAGCTGCTTGATATCAAAGAGCACTCCATAGATTTATTTCAATTGATTCCCCAAGTTGATGGCTCCGATGACAATCTGTGAATCAGAGTGTATTCTGATTTTTTTCCATTTCGCCTGTCTAGCCCTTTGCATGGCTGTATAGATGGCTATTGCTTCTGCCACAAGAGGAGAGGAGACCGAGAGTTTAACCTGCGATCCTTGATTCAGGATCGTGCCGTCTTTGTCTTTAAAAACCCATCCAAGTCCCGCTATTTTGAGATCTGATCGCCAAGCAGCATCCAGGATCTCGTCTGCTTGGATCTGAGGGGTGAGTTTTTGACTGAGGCGGCTATTTGTCGGTATGTCCACCCTTTGCGCCAACTGCCACTCCCTGGCATCACTTATTGCCTTGGTGATTGTTTCTTTTGCCGTGAAGACTCTTGATTCGAAAACCAGCTGATTTCGGGCAATCCAGATCACTTCATAGAAAACTATAGCGGGAAATAGAAATTTTTTTAACAAATTGGGCGAGATTGATTAATTACACCGGTTAAGTAGACTTCTCAAGTAGACTTTTCTCGTGTACACTTATATTAAACTTAGATTTCTCTAGTAGAGTTCTCGAGTAGACTTCTCGCGTAGACTTCTATCGGCTAGACTTATATAAGGAGTAAACTTCTCATGTAGACTTCTCGAGTACACTTCTCACTAAACCGAAAAACACTTTGGTTGAACCGAGCAATTTTACTAACCCATGATTAACCGTGCTATATATTTCATTTTACCATTTGTGCATTTACTTTTTATCGGACAAAACCATAGTTTCTCTGAAGTGGGAGATTTTCGCCATTTATGTCGCCTTCGCCACTCTCGTCGTCACCGTAGCCACTCTCGTCGTCGCCGTCGCCGTCGCTGTCGCCATACAGTGGTAATCTTTGTTCCGCTCTCTCACTTCTCTCACTTATCTCACTTTTTCATATGTATATATACCTTAATCGAATTTGTTTATCTCTTCTCATCACTGCCGCTTTTTTGCTCGTCGCCTCGCCCCTGCTGGATGTTTCTTCACTGTCGCCGCTAGTGGTAATTCTATCCTCCTTTCTCTTTGTCAGGCATATGTTAGATTCAAATTTTGGTATTTTGTTATCATCGCCGCAAATTTTGAAATTTCTGGTTGGATTTACAGATCTCTGCGACGCCATTGGTTGTCTCCTCCGTATTTCAGTGATTTTAGTGATCTCGAAGGTAATTATACGGCTCTTTTGGTCAGATTAAGTGTAACTAGTGGTTTATTTCAGACATCATGTCAGACTTCTCAAGTAGGCTTGTAAAGTAGACTTCTTTATGAAGTAGAATTATGTATGAAGTAGACTTCTTTATGTAGTAAAATTCGAAAGTAGACTTTTCGAGTAGACTTCTCTCGATTAGACTTCTCTCGATTAGACTTCTCTCGAGTAGACTTCTCGAGTATTGTTCTGAACTAGACTTGTGGGTTTTGCAGGATGGAGAAGGCCATGTTTCCAAGGAGATTATACACAAAGGGCGAGGAGCCATAGTTTGGAAAAAGTATAAGCTACTACAGCAACGATAGTAAGCTGATTCCAGCATTGGAAGAAGTACTAGAAGAGGATGAATGGGAAGAGCTTTTGGACTCGCAGCTGGGTATTTTTCTGAAGTTCTACGAATTGAAATTTGGCTGGGCATCGAGGGTGGTTCAGTATATACTCGGTTTTCAGCTGGTTTGCAATAAAAATTACGAGATATGGATTCTGGTAGATGCAAACCCCTTGAGGTTTTCACTGAATGAGTTTAAAGACCTCACTGGTCTCAACTGCGACTATGTTTCGGCACTGGAGGATCAAGAAGTTACCCCTGAGATGAAAGTTTTATGGGAGAAGCTTGGCGTCAGTGTAGATGTTGGCCCGAGCGTTAACGATCTTACAGAAGCGTGTAGGCATGTTGGGGACTGGACAAGGGATGATAGGATTAGGTTAGTATTTTTATCCATCTACGCTGGATTCATTGAGGCAAAGAAAAGGGATTCACCCACACGGGTGGACTATGCAAGGCTAGTCATGGATGTCGGGTCATTTGCAAATTATCCGTGGGGAAGAGTGGCTTTTAAGTTCCTCATAGAGTCTGTCAAAAAGCTGATTTGACGAAGACATGTTGGATTTATGGGTTTGCTGAAGTGCTCCAGGTTTGGGCGTATTATGCCATGCCAGATTTCAGATCTGATTTTGGGAATCCGCTTCCCAACAACCCATCTCCACCGGTGCTGGCTTACGGCGGTTGTCGAGGACGAAAATACATCAAGGAGGCTATGCTGAAACAAGTAATTTATATTTGTAGACTTCTTTTGAATACTTCTTTGCATAGACCTCGGTAAAATATATATCCCAATTGTTTGCAGGTTAGCTTCAATAACTTTACTCTCCACTCCAATCGCATCAACATAAGATATTTTACATATTGATCTAGAGCAACAAGATGTAGAAGACATCATGAATGATTCAACTGAAAGCGCAGGATCGGACGAGTTCGATGAGACCGATGATGAAGAAGACACTGATGATGAGCATAGTGGAGATGAATCGGATTAGCCAAGACCAAAATGTGTGCTATATTTGTAATTTGTAATTTTTATTTTTTTTTATGGAAAACAAGCTTTGCGACATACTTGCGAGGGGTCGTCGCAAGTCCGTCGCAAATGACCCCTCGCAAGTCCATCGCAAAACACGAATATTTTCCAAACCCTATACCCTAAATTGGAATATGGTTTGTAAAGTAACTCATATAAGTATAATGCAAATAATACATGATTTTCTAAGTTGATATACAAATTATAAGAAAAAGTATAATTTTATATTTTTCATGAAATCATTTCATATAGAAGAATAGAAGGAGATGATGTTTATTCATAAGTATAAGAGTTTTGTAAAACTCACTTTAGACAAGAAGAATTTGTAAACTTTTGCATAAATTAAGATTTGTTACAATCTTATACTATCATAAATATTTTTTAATTTTCTAACTTTATTAAATGATAAAAAAACATTTACAATACCTAATTTAATAACATTTTAAATATACAAGTTTTGCGAGGGAGTTGCGACGACCCCTCGCAAGTCCGTCCCAAAACACGAATATTTTTAAAATTTTTGGTCTAATAAGTTCAAAGTATTTGGACGACAAATTAGGTTTTTGTTTTTTTTTTGCGACGGTATTGCGACGGTCCATCGCAAATTCGTCGCAGCCTGTAAACATTAAACCCTAAAAAACCTTACTTTCTCCTTCAACGATAATTTCTCTCTTCTTGGCCGCCGCCGCACCTCTCTCTCTCTCTCTCTCTCTCTCTCTCTCTCTCTCTCTCTCTCTCTCTCTCTCTCTCTCCCCCCCCCCCCCCCCTCTCTCT
>JAHZTW010000001.1:387957213-388043304 GCA_020283515.1 Alliaria petiolata
ACTTATACTGCATAATAGACTTCTGGAGTAGACTTCTCGAGTAGAATTCTCTCAAATAATTTTTTGAGAATTAATTAAAAAAATTATAAAAACTTTATTTTATAAACTTAGATAAATAACCAAAACATATACATTTTCCATCTATTAAAAATAAAATTTAAAAAAAATGAATCAATTTAAATCAACATAGCCAAATTAGGTTAGAAACTTTTTTTTATAAATTCATAATTTGTGGTTTGGTTAATGATTTAGCGTTGATATATTTATTATTTTAACTGTAATTTGTGAATATGTTAAGTAAATTAATGTTTTGATATAAGTTCTAATCAAAAATATTTTATTTAGGGTTTAAGGTAAGTAGACTTCTCGAGTAGACTTCGCCAGTAGACTTCTCTCGAATAGAATTATACTACACAGTAGACTTCAATAGTAGACTTCTCTAGTAGACTTCTCGAGTAGACTTCATAAAATACAGCGGGAAATCGAAATTATTTAACAAATTGGGCGAGAACTTTAATAAATTGGGCGGGAACTTTAACAAATTGGGCGGAACTCAATTTTACTGGTTAAGTAGACTTCTCGAGTAGACTTCTCTCGAGTACACTTATATTACATAGTAGACTTCTCGAGTAGACTTCTAAAGTAGACTTCTCTCAAATAGACTTATTAGTCATAGCAGACTTCTTTAGCAGACTTCTCGAGTAGACTTCTCTCGAATAGACTTATACCACATAGCAGACTTCTCTCGAAAATTTTCCTAAATATATAAAGAGAGTTTAACCTAATTGTGTTAAAAATAAAGTGCCTCTCTCTCTGTCTAAAATAACGCCTCCTCTCCTCTCCCTCCTCTCTGGCCATGAATCTCTTCTCCTTTATTTCTTGTTGTCATTCTCATCTCTATCATATCTATCTCACCTTCAATCTCCTCTCACTTGCTGGTTATGGTAGTGGTAAGCAAATATGTGTTTTTGTGTTCCTCTTTTTCTTTGCTTTGTGTTCATATTACAAATTTGAGCTTATTATTACAGATTTTAAATTATTATTGTAAATTTGGGTTTATTGTTGCAGATCTAAACTTATTATTGTATAAATTTGGTAGATTTTGTTGCGGATCTGAAATTGCAGGTATATTTTTTTCTTCTCTCTTTTTCACAATCAAAGATTCAAAGGTACTACTATCTTATCTTCAGTTTTGAGTATTTCTCAGTTTTCAGTAATTAAAATTTAAATGTTCATTAGTTATGCTAACTGTATTTTAATTATAATTTGGGTTTGATTATTTTTTTTAATGTTGGATTAGGTTCAGACTGAGAAAATGGGAGAAAGAATAAAGCTGCTTCAAGATTTTGTGCCTAAAATAAGGTAGAAATATATGTTTAATTTTAGTTTTGGACTCACTGCGCTTAATTAAATTATTTGCAGTTGATTTTCTAATATTTTTTTCAGATGATTCCATCAAGAAGCAACCGGTTACATGAAGCAGGACTCCAATCAGAAAAGTCTTTTACAGTATTTTTTTAATTGATAATGTTAAACGTTTTGAATGTAATTTTTTTTATCTCATTGTTGTTGGATCTAAGTTCATCTTTGGTAATAAGACAAAGCTAATAATAAATGATTTTGTTTTAATATGAGCTACATTTTTGTAAACATATTAACTCTTTAGATTGTAGAAATCTCCAAGAAAGACTTAAGTTTTGATTTCGGAGTAGACTTTTCGAGTAAACTTCTCGCGTAGACTTCCAAAGTAAACTTCTCTCGAATAGATTTATACTACATAGTAGACTTCTGTAGTAGACTTCTCGAGTAGACTTCTAAATTAGACTTCTCTAGAATAGACTTATACTACATAGTAGACTTCTTGAGTAGACTTCTCGAGTAGACTTCTCTAGATAATTTAACTCATTTACATATTTTTAATAAAAAGTGTGAACTTTCGATAAACTAAACTCCAGAGATAAGACAGCAAAAGAAAATATCTAAGATCACAAAAGAGTAAAGAAAACCATCAGAAACCCCAATTTTGAAAACACAAATAGAGAGAAATGAGTACTTAATGTCTTAAAAGATGTTCTTACAATCAAACTGAAACAAAAGTACTTAAACTTCTTACTCAGGCTTTTCCAGTAGACTTCTCCAATAGTCTTCATTAGTAGACTTCTTACTCAGACTTTTTTCTTGACACCTTATTCACTTATCACCATACTTATTCCTTGACATCTTACTCAGTCATCACCATCTTTAAAAGGTGGGAACTTTAATAAATTGGGCGGGAATTTTAACAAATTGAAAAAGTAAACTTTTACACTTCATTAGAAGTCTACTACTAATAAGCTAAATACCTAATAAAAGAAGAAAATTAATTAAAGCTCAATTATAAGAAACAAACATGTAAAACTCATACATAAGTAATACCAATAAATAACACAAACTCAAGAGTTAAAAAGTATTTTTTTTATTTAACATAAATTAAAGATAAATGAATTTTATTAAAAAAAAATTGAAAAAGTAGACTTCTAAACTTCATTAGAAGTCTACTTACTTCTTGGAGAAGTCTACTACTAATAAGCTAGATACCTAATAACACAAAAAATTAATTAAAGCTCAATTATAAGAAACAAACATGTAAAACTCATACATAAGCAATACCAATTAATAACACAAACTGAAGAGTCAAAAAATAATTTTTATTTAACATAAATTACAGATAAATGAATATTATTAAAAAAATTTGAAAAAGTAGACTTCTAAACTTCAGTAGAAGTCTACTAAGTAGAAGTCTATTTACTTCTTGGACAAGTCTACTACTAATAAGCTAAATACCTAATAACACAAAAAATTTAATTAAAGCTCAATTATAAGAAACAAACATGTAAAACTCATACATAAGAAAGACTAATAAATAACACAAACTCAAGAGTCAAAAAATAATTTTTATTTTTCATAAACTACAGATTAAAGAATTTTATAAAGAAATTAAAGAAGTTGACATCATATGAAGTCCGGAGAAGTCTACTTATCTTGGAGAAGTCTACGACTAATAAGCTAAGTACCTTGTAAAGCACAAAACCTGATTCCACCATCCCTATAAACTATAAACACGTATAACTGATATAGAGGTAAGAACACTTACTAACACAAGCTCATGACCAAGAAAATCTTAAAAATTCATTATATATTTGATAAAAAGCGTTTTTAAAAAAAATATAGAAAAGTAGACTTCTAAGATGGTTAATGAAGTCTACTAATAGTAGACTTCGTCAAGAAAAGTAGACTTCTTAAGAGAAGTCTCCTCCAAAAGTAGACTTCTGTGGACTTCTTACAAGTCATTTTTGCAATTGACCAAACTTTGACTTTATGGAGTAGACTTAGATAGTAGACTTCTCGGAGAAGTCTAATCCTAAAAGTATACTTCATACAGGTCACTTTTGCAATTGACCAAGTTTGACTTTTGGAATAGACTTCTTGAATCCTGAAGAAGTCTATTATGGATTAGTTTTGGGGTTGACCAAACAGTGAATTAATTAAAAAGTAGACTTCTTCTCAGGCCAAAAGAAGTCTATTTTTTAATTCAACTTTTTGTCACCCCAAAAAAAGTCTAGTAGACTTCTCCAGTTGTCTACTACAAAAGTCAAAGATTGGTCAATTGCAAAAGTGACATGTATGAAGTCTACTTTTAGGAGTAGATTTCTCGGAGAAGTCTACTATCTCGGAGAAGTCTACTCCAAAAAAGTTAAAGTTTGGTCAATTGCAAAATTGACCTGCCTTTAAAGAAGTCTACTAAGAAGTCTACTCCATTTTTTTGTTCTCAAAGGAAATGAAGTAGACTTCATCTGACTTGGAGAAGTCTACTTTGTTCACGCGGTCAATTGCAAAACTAACTTTTGCGTTGACTTAGTAGACTTTTCCAGGTGAGATGAAGTCTACTTTCGCAACCCAGATCTGGAAAACACAAAATTTGACTGAAAAAAATGACTTACCACTTGTTTTTAGCATCTTTTCAAGCTAAAAAATGGGTTTTTGGTGCAATTAAAGCTTCAAATTGGTTGAAAATGGTGGTTGGGTGAATTGATGATGATGGCATTTTCGTGAATAAGTGAGGAAGATGAGGATTATTTGGTCAATTGGATTTCCAAAAATTAAAGAAATTAATTTGAATCAATGGCAATTTCGTAAATATTTGAAAGTGAGAAGGATGGTTTCGAGAGAAAGTGGTTAATGTTGAAATGGAAAATTTGGTGGGTTAGATTTGCAATTGATCTCAATTCTTGAGACATTTTTACAAACCACCCAAGATTTAATACAAATTATTTTTTTTTTTGAAAATTAAATAATAAATGACACGTGGCATACTTTCAGATGTTGACGTGGCAGGTCCTGTAGACAGCCATTAAGCTTTTGTATATTAGAAAATAAGGATTAAATAACTCAAAAAATATAATGATATATTTAAATTATATATTATATAAGATTTATATATTTATTATTTTTAATTAATTTAGAATTTTATCTACTTATAATAATTTTTAGATAGTTGAATTCAAATTTAATGGTTTTTATGTACAATTAATTTTACATATGTTAATATTTATTTATGTTACTTGATGTTTAAAAAAAAATGTTGTTTTTAATTTATTATTTTGAGGATGTCTTTATTTATGCGTTTTGTACATAAATCTATAATTGATATACATATAAATTAAAAAAAGTGCTTCTAATTTAATATGTAAAACATAGACAATAGCATACGTTTTTAGAGAGGGTTGTTAAAGAGTACACATGGCAGAATGGAAAAAATGGTCTTCTTTTAATGAGAAGATCATGAGTTCGAATCCCTTTGAATGCAAATAAGAGGATTAAATGTTTTTTGAAAATTAAATGAGGAAGTGTCACGCTGCACTCTCTCATGTGCTGATGTGGCAGAAGCAGGAGAGAACCCTTCTGCTTTCATATAGTAGATTTTTTGCTTCATTTCACTAATACCTATTTTTAATAATCATACAAATAGTTTGAAAAATCGCGTATTTACATCATATTTTTGTAGTGTACATTTTCATATAGAACTTTTTTCAATACTACACAAAAAAGGCTATCTTGAAGATAGAGAATGCTTTTTTGTAGTGTTACCTTTTTTTTTTTTTTTTTGAACTTTCGTCTCGTGTTACCTTCTCACACTGTTGTTGTTTTTTTTCCCCCTCAAAACAATTTTAATGAGAGCGAAGATTATATTCTTTGAATTATTGCGGTCAGATTTTAGACAAGCAAAATATGTCCTTTTCGTAGAGAGACCTAAACATGAAAGATGCAAATGAAAAGTTCCAGACTTGTTGCTATAATTAGATCGTGATAAGCTTGAGAAAACGATAAAGAAAGCCTTCTTGGTGACTTGCACTTATTTGGTTTCCTCTGAATTTTCTTATGTCTATCACTAGATCGGGCCGTTGATGCGCCATCCATAAAGTGTCTTAAGAACAAAAATTTTAAAGAATTATTCTCTTTATCGATGTTTAGAAAATCTCTCAAAACTAAAAATAAGTTTGTTCTTCTCTTGATATCTTTGTCACATCTCGACATTGATATATATAGGCCTAACACAACTTTTTAATCCTATTCCTAATTCTACTAGTAAAGGAAAACTTCTCTTTTCCTATTACAACTTGAATTAGATAATTTCATTTTCAACCAAACGTCTTTAACCGACTTGTTAAAGGATGACTTGGAATGCAATCTTCTAGAAGCTTACCCAACAATCACCCCTTTAAGCTTCGAGTCCTTCCTTGAGAGGTCTTGAACACCGATCAAACTCCTCATCGACTTGAACTTGATTCTTGTGAGGGCTTTTGTTAGAATGTCTGCCCATTGATCTTCTCCTGGCACAAACTCCACTTCGATTTGTTCATTGTCAACACATTCTCGGATGAAATGGTAACACTTGTGGATGTGTTTGCTCCTTCCATGAAAGAGAGGATTCTTGGTGAGTTCAATAGCTGACTTGTTGTCGATGCGTATGATTGTCTTCTCACAACTTTGTCCCATCACTTCGCTCACCAAGTCTTGTAACCATATTGCTTGCTTTGCAGCTTCCGTTGCCGCCATGAACTCGGCTTCACAACTAGATAGTGCGACTGTCCTCTGTTTTTGCGAGCACCACGTAATTGGTGTTTCTCTAAAGTAGAATAGATGACCAGCCGTGCTCTTACCGTCATCAGGATCCGTGTTGTGGCTGATGTCGCTGTAGCCAACAATCTCCCTTGATCCTCCTCGCTTAAACGCTAAGCCCAACGATAGAGTCCCTTGCAAATATCTCAATATTTGCTTCAATTCAACGCCATGTGACTCTCTAGGATCTTGCATATATCTACTCACTACTCCCACAGAGAAAGCGAGATCGAGTCTCGTATGCAATAAGTACCTTAAGCAGTCGATCATTCGGCGATACATTGTAGCATCTTCTTCGGGTTCTTCTCCTTGTGCCTTAGACATCTTTAACTCAAACTCCATTGGAATGTGAGTAAGGTTACATTTGTCTAATCCTGCCTCCTTTAGAATTCTCTGTGCATGTGCCTCTTGTTTCAAATCGATGCCATCTTTACCTTGAAAAACTTCAATGCCAAGATAATAGGTGAGTTTACCAAGATCTGACATCTCAAACTAAGATGACATGCTTGCTTTGAACTCTTGTATCACTCCCAACGAGTTCCCTGTGACAAAAAGATCGTCAACGTACACAACCACAAGGAGAATCTCTGTCTTCTCTACCTTGCGATACACTACACTTTCCTTTGAACACTTCTTGACGTAATCCTAAAAAAAAGGAAAATATTTTATTTTTAAAAGAGAAATAAATAAAATAAAAAGAAAGATTTCGACATGTGTCAAGTTTATCGATTTAGATTTTGACACGTGTCTCGATAAATATTATTTTTAAATAAAAAAAGAATTTCCATAAAAAAAAAGTTTAAAAATGTTAAATTTATAGATTTAGATTAAAGAGTAAAATAAAATAAAATTGGATATATTTCAATTTAAGAAAATAAAAATAAAACAAAAGAATCTATTTCAATTTAAGAAAAGTAAAATAAAAACAAAAAGTAAATTAGATTAATTAGAATATTTTAATACATCAGATGATGATGAGCTCAATGAGAATGAAGATAGCAAAAATCACGTAGAGAGGTGTTTGATGCGAGTCTTGAGAAGCATAATTTCAATAAGAGAGACGTTTGATCGTGACATGTGGTAAGTTAATCAATAAAATTTTGACACGTGTCAAATTTATCGATTTAGATTTTGATGTGTCAAGATAAAATATTATTTTTAAAGAAAAAAGGAATTTCAAAAAAAAAAATCGAACCCGAAAAACCGAACCGAAGCGGAACCGACCTAAATACCCGAATGGGTCCAATATTTCTATATCCGAAACCCCAGAACCGAAGCGGAACCGAACCGGGAACCGAATGGGTACGTGAAATACCCAAATATAATTATATATTTTAAAATATTTGTTGTATTTACACTTTAAATAACTTAAATACTCAAAATTGCAATTATAAACAAAATATATTAGTTATGTTTAGAATAAAATAACTAAAATATTCAAAATAGTTGAAAATCTTTAGTTATAATTATCACATTTGAAGTAATTTAGATAAATTTTAGATAATTTGGATATCTGGAACCGACTTGGACCCGAACCGAACCGAACCCGAAACAAAAAAACAAAATACCCGAATGGGTTCTATTCTTTAGAACAGAAATACCCGAACCCGAACGGGTACCCGAATGCCCAGAACTAAGAAGAATGATAGCAAAAATCATTTAGAGAGGCGTTTGATGCGAGTCTTGAGAAACATAATTTCTCTAGAGAGTAGAGAGATCATATACGTGAGATGAATGTGAAGAGAATGAGAGACTTTATTTGCTTGAAAATAGTTAATGGGGAGATGATTATTTTTAAATAAATAAAAAATTCTAAAATTTTTTTTTCAAAAATGTTAAATTTACTGGTTTAGATTTAAAAGGTAAAATAAAATTACCTAGGATATATTTCAGTTTAATAAAAAGAAAATAAAACAAAAGGATCTATTTCAATTTAAGAAAAGGAAAATAAAAACAAAAATTAAATTAGATTAATTATGATATATTTCAATTAAAAAAAAATTGATGCTATTGATATGGCATTAGACGATGATGAGCAATATTCATGTAAAGATCATTTTGATGCGAGTCTTTAGAAGCATAATTTCTCTAGAGAGCAGAGAGATCATATACGGAAGATGAATGTGAAGAGAAAGAGAGGTTTTATTTTCTTAAAAAGAGTTAATGGGAGATCGTTAACATACTCGAAGGATTTGAATTGCATACCAAAGTTTTTAACGCAGCGGAAAAGAAAAAGATAGTTGATAAAGTGTGTGAACTATAAGAAAAGTATGATTAATTTGTTTAGGAACCGCAACAGATTCTGTGTTTTGAATATTTTAATTAAAAATAAATGAGAATTAAAATAAATAATTCTTAGATTTAGATTTTGTGTTTTTTATATATTTTTTTAATAGTGACTCAATTCTGTTTTATATTTTTTTTTTAAATATTTTAACGGGATTTAAATTTTATTATTATAAATCTGCGTATACGCGGATCTTAATATATATTTTAGTTATGATAAAATTAGGATAAATAATTCATTAAATTTTTAGAATAAATAATTATAATTATACATAGATAAGGCATTAGAAATAAACATAATTCATATAAGAATATTAAAACATATATATTTGGAAATATTAATAAAATTTTATTTTATTTTTTTCTTATAGATTATTGGATTTAGTTTTCAATTTATATTTACGAATTTAAAATATTTTATTAAAAACCGTCCTAGTTATATATACTTGAGTGGAGTGGGGATATTTTGAATTTTTAGACTAAAAAAAAGAGCTTTCTACAACAAAAAGTGAGCTCAGTCACAAGACCACATCACATCCAAGGAATCAAAGTAGTGCGAAGGACCCAACCAACGCTAAAACTTATTTCTCCACAGCTCGAAATGAACCCGGTTTGTACTGACTCAAAATTTCGGGAATCGTGACGGGAATTTACCGGTACAGGATGGGAACGGGAAATTTGGGAATTGAAAAACGATTTCCAAAAGGGAATCCATAAGAACGGGACGGGAATGTGACAGGTTCGTGAAATTCCCTTACGTAAAATCTTTTCTCAAACGGGTAATTATTTTGGATAATTCGGAAAAATTTGGGAAATCTGGGAAATTTGGGAAATTTCATGAAAATTTGAGAAATTCGGGAAGTTCGGGTACCCGATCTCATTCCTGTTCCCTTCTCGTACCCTTTTCGTACTCGTTTAAAAAAATAAATTATCACGAACGAGAATTTTTTTAAACGGAAACGGGAACATGATGGAAATTCGAAATAGGTATGCATGGGAATCGGATACCCGTCCCGAAATTTGCTGGGCTAGTTTGTACTGTGGCAGGGTACTATTCTATTACTAGACCACTGGTGCTATTTGGGACAATGTCTTACGTTTATTTATCTAGAGACAAATCTCAGCAAATTTGGCAAAGAATCGAGAGTATTTACAATTGTTATTATTGAATGTTTTCTTCAAAACTTATGATTAAATTACTCTACGTTATTAATTATTATAAGACTTATTTGATGCCTGTTTTGGTCCTCATGGTAATCGTCTGCGATGTACGAGGATCTGCAAGAATGCCCCAAAATAGGATTGGGCATTCGGGTATCCATTCAGGTTCGAGTTGTGTCTATTCGGGTTTTGGTTATTTCGGTTTTAAGCTGTATGTTCCATTCGGGTATTTTTTATTTTCGGATCGGGTTCGGTTCGATTCATGTCGGATCCGGGTCAGTTCTGTATCAAAATTAAAGAACCGGATTTTATCCAAAAACCGATCGGTTACAGATCTGTTTGGATTTTTTAACCAAAAAGTAACCATAATTTTAATTCAGATCGGATAATTTCGGATATTTGTAACCAAATAAAGCAAAAATATCTGAAATGTATCCAATTGAGTACCTAAAATAACTGAAATTAGTATCCAAAAATACCCGATTTACCCAAACTACCTGAAAAATATATAAAATATCTGAAAATCTATAAACATAATTGATATATTCAGTTTATAATTATAATATTTTATATTTTTGTTATTACAAATCTATGTATAAATAATATTTGTTTTGTATATAATTGTATTTCAGGTATTTTTGGTACCCGTTCGATTCTCGGTTCGGTTCGGGTTCGATACCGGTTCTTTGGATATGATAGTGTGGCTCCCGGTCGAATATTTACATCGATTCGGTTCGAGTTCGGTACCTAAAAATTCGGTTCATATTGGTTCAGTTTTTTGGATCCGGTTTTTATAACTAGGCCTACCCCAAAAACCTGTTAAGATATCGCAATGGCAAAAAGCAAAAAATGTTAACTTCAGCGTCTTTGCCACAACACACATCAGAATCAATCAAATGCTCTAATCTCTTTCCTTCAACAAAAAACCCAAAGAAGCACCAAAAAAAAAAAAAAGCTCAGTTACAAGGCCAAATCTCATCCGAGGAAACAGAATAGTAGTGCGAAGGACCCAACCATCGTTAAAGCCAAATTCTTCACAGCTCAAACACAAATGCAACAGCCGAGAATCGAACCCCAGTCAGTAACATGGCAAGATACTATTCTACCACTAGACCACTGGTACTGGTTGTTACATTGTTTTTCACTTTATGTATTTATAGAAAGCATCTCAGCAATTTGGGCAAAAATTCGAATGGTGTTAACAATTGTTATTATTGAATGTTTCTACAAAACTAATGATTAAATTACTCTATTTAATTATGATCAGACTTATTTGATACCTGTTTTGGTCCTCACGGTAATCTTCTGCGATGAAAGATATGATCAAGAGTGTACCAGGACCTGTAAAAATATGTCACAAAATCTGTTTAAGATTTCACAATGGCAAAAAAAGCCAAACTGTTAACTTTAGCGTCTTTGCAAGAACATACAACATTAGAATCAATCAAAGCTTAAATNGTATTTCAGGTATTTTTGGTACCCGTTCGATTCTCGGTTCGGTTCGGGTTCGATACCGGTTCTTTGGATATGATAGTGTGGCTCCCGGTCGAATATTTACATCGATTCGGTTCGAGTTCGGTACCTAAAAATTCGGTTCATATTGGTTCAGTTTTTTGGATCCGGTTTTTATAACTAGGCCTACCCCAAAAACCTGTTAAGATATCGCAATGGCAAAAAGCAAAAAATGTTAACTTCAGCGTCTTTGCCACAACACACATCAGAATCAATCAAATGCTCTAATCTCTTTCCTTCAACAAAAAACCCAAAGAAGCACCAAAAAAAAAAAAAAGCTCAGTTACAAGGCCAAATCTCATCCGAGGAAACAGAATAGTAGTGCGAAGGACCCAACCATCGTTAAAGCCAAATTCTTCACAGCTCAAACACAAATGCAACAGCCGAGAATCGAACCCCAGTCAGTAACATGGCAAGATACTATTCTACCACTAGACCACTGGTACTGGTTGTTACATTGTTTTTCACTTTATGTATTTATAGAAAGCATCTCAGCAATTTGGGCAAAAATTCGAATGGTGTTAACAATTGTTATTATTGAATGTTTCTACAAAACTAATGATTAAATTACTCTATTTAATTATGATCAGACTTATTTGATACCTGTTTTGGTCCTCACGGTAATCTTCTGCGATGAAAGATATGATCAAGAGTGTACCAGGACCTGTAAAAATATGTCACAAAATCTGTTTAAGATTTCACAATGGCAAAAAAAGCCAAACTGTTAACTTTAGCGTCTTTGCAAGAACATACAACATTAGAATCAATCAAAGCTTAAATCTTTTTCCTTCAACAAGAAATCCAAAGAAGATCACCAAGAAGCCTTCTCTGCAAATAAAACCAATAACTCACTCAGAGACTCTTGTGAACTACTACTATCTGTGGAGGCTTATGCCTTGAAAGCTCGTTACAAACCATATTAGCTTTCCTGAAGTAAACAGCTCCTCACATTCTATCGAAATCAAAAAAAAAATTTAATAATAAGCAAGACAAGACACCTTTTGAACTTGTCAAGGTCCCAAACCAAACAGCTCCTTATACTCTAAGCTATGAAAAATGAGTCTCACAATCCTCGAAACTTATAATCTATAGCTCAATGTTTTGCAAGAACACATAAACACCAACCCAATCCTCCAAGTTTTAGTAATTACAGAGAAAACAGGCCATATATAACCTAAACCGGGGGAAAAAGATCGATCAACGATCATTTTTGTAAAACCATTGCCTAATTCGCCTCAGATAGGTTGTATAAGTCTATTAAAACCGCAAAATTCACCCAAACATAACCATCTACATCACTTTAATCCAAGATCATCTTGATGAGTTTGAACTGAAAAGGATACAAAACTCAAAAAGTACGAGACAATCATCATCCCTAATTCATGAATTCTACATAAAACGTATATTCATGTGTCATGTGTGCATGTCTCATACCTCAACACATATATCCTCACAACTTCATCCACAGAGTCTCAACTCTCAAGCTAAAGCTCCTTCTCGGGTAAAAGCTTATGGTCCTTTGATTTCTCCATCGCCTGAACAAAGCCCACCAGGATTTTAGAATTCAAGAGAATAACAAAGGGAAAAACAAAAACGTTATGGGGTAAAATTTTGAGAAACAAAAAAGTTAAGGGACTTAAAAAAAAAAAAGCCGGTCAGTCAACCGTGCGACCACTCTAGAGAGGTTAGACCTGACCGGATAGCGATCGTCTACAGCCGGAAACCTCAAAAGAGAATCTAGCCGTAAATCACACGGCCATGATACAGAGGTACGAGCCTATAGAACAGATCCTGTTCAAGTAAGGTCGTGACCGTAACACCAGCCTCTCCGCTATATAAACTTCACAGCTTCTCTCTACATTACCGATGTGGGATAAAAAGAAACAACTTCAAAGAGCATAACCAACAACACTTGGAGCCCAAATCCTAGGTATCATTCTCACCTCAGAGTCTCCCTTTGAAAGTGTGGTATGAGTAAGAAATCAGAGATGAATGAATCTAGAAAAAATTTCTGAATCTGAATCATGAAAAGAAACATCATTTATTCATAGAAAAGAGATACAACTTTGTATACATTGTCTTGGGTATGATTGGTAACATTTTACGCTGAAATCTCTCTCTCATCACACTCTCTGATCAGGCAGACAAACAATGTTGATTGATATTGTTGTTTTTGACCACTTCTCTCAGCTGCTCAAAATAAGAGAACTCATTGCTTGGCAAACAATAGACTTCACTCCTCATCTCGAAGAAGTGAAACTATCAGAAACAGAGCATCATCTTATTGTACAGTTTTGATCACATCCATTTAGCTTCTCTGAACTGTTCCAAGCTTGGCTCCTTAAGATTCTTCTTATTTACTCCTTGCAGAGAGAGTTTCTAATTGTACAGTTTTGATCACAACAACATATCCATTTTTAAGATAAATCGAAAACCGTTTACCAGAAAAGAAAAGAGAGTTAACTCTCTCGCAGAAAACATAGTTGTTGAACCAAATTGATTAGAGAATTAAGAAACTATACAGAAGAAACAAAACAACAGACTCATCATCAGTTATCACCAATTGTATACATTTCAAAGAGAAAAACGAAATAGAAACAGAATCTGGAATATGCGTTTACATCTACATGAGAAACATATATCGAATACTCAAATCTCCAGGGTAAAGTTCCTTTGAGCAAGCCTATACTTGTGCATGTCGAATCAAGTAATCTAGCGTGGCTGGGAAGAGAAGCCTAATCCTGCAAATCACTTTACCTTGCATCTCTCCTCAGTAACCCTATACTCTTCCATTACCCAGGTCACATCAACCTCATCTTCTTCAAACTTGAAAACCGGTTTTGCAAATCTTGGTTTCTCGCTGTGACAGAACTCTAAAAACCTCTTGAAACCAAGAACCTCGTTGGTCCTCTTCGAGATGATCTCTTTATCATGTCTTATCATCCTCCAGCAACCGCCATCGCATCCATCGGTTCTACCACTAGTCTCTGTCTTGTTAACGAAGAAGTAGTGTCCCACGTATAGTACGAAAAAGGTATGTAGAGGCCACACAATCCTCCATGGCTCCACACCGTACACTTGCTCGCTTCGCAGGAAAGGGCTATGCCAATCGTTTCGATTATCATCGAGCAACAACTTCAGATAGGATGTGATTCTTTCATCCATTTGTGCGTTCTTTGCAAAAAGATCCCACCTCGGCAACAAACGTCTCCGAGAAAAGGGGGATATTATCAACTTGGTCAAGAAGGAGAAATGCTTGGCGAGCAAGGAAGTAACCTCGGGTTGGAGCAGAAGACGAATCTTGCAAATCACTTGATCTTGCTTCCATTTACTGACGAGCCTATACTCTTCCATCACCCAGATTCCCGTATCCTCGTCTTCTTCTTCTCGCTTCTTCTCCTTATCACAGAACTTGAGGATCTTCTTGAACCCTAGAAACTTCCCGGTCTCCTCAGACTTGATCAGTTTATCACGGCCCATGATTCTCCAGCAACCCGATTCGGATCCGTCGGTTTTACCGCAAGCCTCTGTTCGGCGTTTGACGAAGACGAAGTAGGTAGGGCTCTGAGTGTTGAAGAAGCTCCATGGATTCAGGTTGTACACGTGTGCTTCTAAGTCTCGGAGGAAGTGGTTAGGCCAGGATTTGGCGTTGTTGATCATCATATTCAGATAATATGAGATTATCACCTCGTCTTCTGGTTCGATTAGGTCATCATCATCTTCAGATGAAACAGAGTGATCTTCCGTGGCTTCTTCTTAATTAGGTGATGAGACTCGATTGATCGGAGAGAAGAGAAAGATTTTGCAGTGATGAAATGAATATCGTGATCGAGAGAGAAACAAGAAGGGCAAGAAGCAAAGAAGAGATGAAGCGAAGAAGAAGAAGAAGAAGTAGTATAGATGCTTTATTTAGTTAGTTGTTACCGTTACCTCTCTTTATTCCGTAACTATTCTGTTGTTAAAGGATAACTTGTTTTCACATACTAATTGGTCTTATTTCGATTAGTTGATAAACTAAATTAATAAATGTATGGAGGATTTAAAAATTGGATGTTTAAAAGAATGTACTTTGTTGCTAAAAAAAAAGGAATGTATATTTGTATCTGACATTTTTTCTTCTTCATATTTAACTTTTTTAATTAAAAAAAAAAATATGATCTTCCTCTTGACTAAGGTTTATGTTATTACTTGATATGATCTTTCTCTTGACGCCGTCATGTCAGAATGGCTGCTATGCTACCAGTGGAACTAAAAGGATCAATGCACAGGAGAAGAAGAGCCTCCACAATCAATGCACAGGTAAACTTCAGACCCGCTTTTGTATACTTTTGTCGATAATGGCAAGAAAAATATGATGGACTTGTATACTTGATTAATCACATGCTCTTATGTGACAAATGTAGTATTAATCCATCGCTGCATTACCATAACCAACTGAATGATTCACATGCCGGTTTCATAAAAAAAAAATGTGGCGCTCATGGGATCATATAACCGCTCGAATTGTCGAAAGACAAGCTTGCCCCTAGGACCCTTTGCCAGAAGTAGGGGTGGCCATTTCGGTTTAAATTCGGGTTCGGTTTAGGTTCGGTTCGGTTTGGGTTCGGTTCTTTATTTTTTATTTATATTTGTTTCCAACTAAATTTTATTAAATATTTCTAAATTTTGAGAATTTTGTATTCCTATATGAATTATGTTTATTTCTAAAGATTTTACTACTTCTATATGTATTTATCCTAAAATTTTGATGAATTGATTATAATATTTTTATTGTAATTATATTTATTTCATTAACCATAATTGACTTTCTTAATTATAAAAAATTATTACACAATCAAATAGAATTTTTTTGAGAATACGCGTGTCAATTTGATCAGCTTTTTTATTCCTAGAATAGGAATCGCATATACGCGAGTTTTAAATATTTTTTTTTAAACCGGTTAAAAAATATTTGAAAATAAGAAAAAAAAGAAATTTAAAAAGAAATATCAAATTTAGTTTTTAATATTATTTTATTTTTTTATTTAAATTTTATTAATATTTCTATATATGATTTTGATATAATAAAATAAATATTTATTTTTCTGTGAAAATACAAATAGAAATTTTCCATTCTCAAAAAAATCTATTTGATTGTGTCAAAATTTGATCGATAGACTTTAACACGTGTCGTGATCATATTAATTAGAAAATTTGAAACATCAAGGTTTATATAATAAGATTGTATATTTTTATAAATTGGAGTTAATTTTATTTACTTTATTTTTATTTTAAATTTCCAATGATATATATTTTTTTAATTTTTCCTTTTTATTTTAATCATTTCCTTTTTAGGATTATTATTTGATTACATAATTTTTTAATCTAAATTTTTATTTACTAAAATAAATATTTATTTTGTTGTGAAAATACAAATAGAAATTTTACATTCTCAAACAAAATCTAATTGATAGTGTCAAAATATGATCGATAGACTTTAATAATGGTCACGATCATATTAATTAGCAAATTTGAAACATCAAGGTTTATAAAATAAGATTGTATATTTTTGTAAATTGGGGTTAATTTTATTTACTTTTATTTTTATTTTAGATTTCCATTGATATTTTAATTTTTTATTTCTTTGTTTTGATTTTTAATAATTAAATATGTTTTTGATTATACAATTTTCTTAATATAATTAAAAAAACATAAGAGATACGTCTTTGCCTTTTTTATTTTTAAAATTTTTAATTTAAAATTTTTTGTTAATTTTTTTTTTTACTTTTGTGTTGGAAAACATAAGCGATGCGTATTTACCTTTTCGTTTTTAAATATTTAATCTATTTTTTTTTGTTTTGTAAAAATAAATTATTTCTTCTTAATTTTCCTAATTACTTTTTTGATTTTTAATCCAAAAATGTTTTTTGAATTATACAATTTTCTTAATATTATTGGAAAACATAAGAGAGTCTTATTTGCATTTTTATTTGTAAAACCTTTAATTTAATTTTTCTTTTAATCTAATTTTCCTTTTTGCATTTTTATTTTTAAAACCTCTTATTTAATTTTTCTTTTAATCTAATTTTTCTTTTTTTTAATTTTTTTTTATTTTATTTTTTTATTTTATCCTAAAATATGTTTTTTATTTATACAATTTACTTAATATGATTGGAAAACATAAGAAATACTTATTTGCCTTTTTATTTTTAAAACCATTAATTTAATTTTTCTTTTTGTTGGAAAATATAAGTGATACTTATGTACCTTTTTGTTTTTCAACCTTTAATATAATTTTATTTTTATTTTGTAAACAACTTTTAATCTATTTTTTAAATTTTTCTTATTTACTTTTTTGACTTTTAATTATTTTTTTTTTATTATCAGTGATTGATCATACAATTTTCATAATCTAATTGGTTAAAATTATGTTAAATCTAATTGGTTGATATTTTTTTACATGTGTCAAAATCGTATCTATTAATTTGAAATAGATTCTTAAATTGAAAAATTAGTATTTGAGTTTATATATTCCTAAACTGAAGTTAATCTTACTTACTTTTATTTATATTTTCCTTTTCTTTTTAGAAATATTATTTGATTGTAAATTTTTTTTAAATCTAAATTGAAGTTAATTTTATTTACTTTTATTTATATTTTCTCTTTTTTTTAGAAATATTATTTGATTGTAAATTTTTTTAAGCTTAAATTTTATCTTATAATAGATTTTAATCGAGACACATGTCAAAATTTGTTAGATTAACACGTGTCAAAATCTAATCGATTAACTTGACACGTGTCACGATCATGTTAATTAACAACTTTGACGCATTCTACTTTATATAATAAGATAAGTTATTTTCGATTTATATTGGTTTAGTAATCCAGCTTCCTTTTACTGGTTTAGTTAAATCAATTGTACAGATTTCTTGTATACGCATCCTTTTCATTTGAATGAGAAAATATATTTCCAGCTGAAACCATCTTCTCTCTCGTTCGTAATACGATGTGGGATAAATTAAAGATTAGCCCACAATCTAGATTAAGTAAAGTCATGCCCAACGCACGTGCACATCATCATCATCTCCTCCCAAATACTCTAACATTGCAAACCCTAGTTTCAACTTTCTCTCCTTTCTGTTTATCACCAAATTTTGCGACAATGGACAATTAGGGGTTTTTAAGAGAAGAATGGGAAAGACGTGTTGGCATAAGCTTGAAGATAGCTTGAGCGGAAAGCTATTCTAATCCTAAACCGAGTTATGGTTAAGACAAAAAGGAAAAGTATGTTTAGGAGTTATCTAAATATAAGTGTTTCCTGTTATGATTAGGAAAATGTTTTAAAGAGAAGAGGAAATATGTTTAGGTTCTTCTCTATATAAGGAAATGCCAATGTGTGGCATAACTAATGAGTTTTGGAGTTTAGTTTTGAGAGATTTTCTAAACTTAATAAAGAGAGTTATTCTTTAATCAAAGCTTGTCATTCTATAAGACGATGATGTGAAGAATATTGGAGAGGAGATAAATTCAAAAGCTTATCACCCCTTTTGTTTTCCTCTTTGGTTGTTGATTCACCTATTCGTTTTGTAATTTTGGAAACACGTAATTCTAAGATAGGAAATGAATTTTGATTCATAGATTTATTTTTTATTTTAGTCAATTCGTAAGACAGTCAATATATGAGTGATGTGGAGACACACATTAACCTTACATTATACAATGTTTTTTGGAGAATTAAAAGGGGAAAAAAGAAAGATAATCCAATCCAAACTAACTTAAAAATCAGATGACTCGGCAACAATGTTCTTTGTCCTCAAAACGAAAGAAACAAAAAATAGAGCTCAGAAACAGGGCTAAACCTCATCAACTAGAGATCAGAAGAGTACGATGGACCCAACCATCGTTAAGCCAATTCCTCATAGCTCATTGCTAGGGTACTATTCTACCACTAAACCACTGGTGCTATTTGGTAAACTTTTTCCCCTTTTGATTATATATATACTAGGTGGTTTCCTCGCACCTTATGCGGGGTTCAATCCATTTTGAAAAACTTAATAACAATGATTTATTTAGATGAGGAAAAATTCGATTTTACAATTTTCATGAGCAAGATATATTGTTTATATCTTGTTTTCTAATATTTTCTATTATCTGATAGAAACTCACATATATACTTTGTTGCTTTATTGCGTTTATCATAGAGGATGGATAATTGTCTTCATTTTTTTGGTATAAAATGACAATTAAGATTAATAAAAATCAAAGTTTGCACAAATAAAAAGAGAATAGAGCAATCCATAACCTTAATGTTCATTTCATATCAACCAAATAATATTATTTTTTTTAATCCTTTTTTGTTACTTACATTGTGATTTTGCCAAATGTTTGATATCTCGGATTATGATGTATATTTGAGCATAAAGGTTTTTCACATGAGAGCTCATGCCATATTTTTGTGATGTAATATTTGCATACACATGTGTGTTATTGGACCAAATCGACTTTGATATTAACGAACCATGACTCAAACATTATGGTCGTGCTCTTAGCAATTCTTCCTTTTTCTTTATCGCAAACTTTCTTTTTCTGTGTCTCAGCAAAAAGTATATCTTCTTCTCATTCCCCCCTCACTTTTGAACTATTCATCACTCTTGCTATTCTCTCTCTCTCCCTCGCTAGAACTCTCTCTCTCTCTCTCTTTGATCTCCAAAAGTGTATGACTAAAAATAGCCTTTGATCCTTATATGTCGAGTAACTCGTCTGCGCATCAAAAAAATATAAAAATATAAACAAAAGAAAAGACATTTGTTTCATAACAAAAAAAAAAAAATATTCTTTATTATCCATATGCGATGCTAGCTTATATTTACGAAATTACGATATCTTAATTTTTGAATTGTGGAGTCTTTAGATGTGTTTTCTTATGTTTTTCCTAACTTTNGATACTTGGAAGTGGCATGCTAGGTTGGGACATGTCAGCTTCAAGAAGAGTCAAAGAATTGGACGCTTGCGTGTGAAGACGAAATCCACTTGATCGTAAAAAAACCACACTTGGAACTTTGTTGCAGTATATGTTGACGATATACTTGTTTCGGGAACCAATACAAAGGTCATAGGAGATTTTAAGAAGGCAATGGCGTCGACATTTGAGATGAGGGATTTTAGAATGCTGATCTATTATCTTGGCATTGAGGTGTGCCAACACAAAGAAAGGGTTACATTAAATCAAAGACGTCATGTGTTGAAAAACTTGACGAAGGCTCTTAGAAGAATCAAGTTCAAAGAAATGAGGGAGCTTATGGGCGTGAAATACTTAGCTGAAGATGAAAACTTCAAGCTTAGGAGGGAGAATGTTGGCATAAGCTTGAAGATAGCTTGAGCGGAAAGCTATTCTAATCCTAAACCGAGTTATGGTTAAGAGAAAAAGAAAAAGTATGTTTAGGAGTTATCTAAATATAAGGGTTTCCTGTTAGGATTAGGAAAGTGTTCTAAAGAGAAAATGAAATATGTTTAGGTTTTTCTCTATATAAGGAGATGCCAATGTGTGGCATAACTAATGAGTTTTGGAGTTTAGTTTTGAGAGATTTTCTAAACTTAATAAAGAGAGTTATTCTTTAATCAAAGCTTGTCATTCTATAAGACGATGATGTGAAGAATATTGGAGAGGAGATAAATTCAAAAGCTTATCACCCCTTTTGTTTTCCTCTTTGGTTGTTGATTCACCTATTCGTTTTGTAATTTTGGAAACACGTAATTCTAAGATAGGAAATGAATTTTGATTCATAGATTTATTTTTTATTTTAGTCAATTCGTAAGACAGTCAATATATGAGTGATGTGGAGACACACATTAACCTTACATTATACAATGTTTTTTGGAGAATTAAAAGGGGAAAAAAGAAAGATAATCCAATCCAAACTAACTTAAAAATCAGATGACTCGGCAACAATGTTCTTTGTCCTCAAAACGAAAGAAACAAAAAATAGAGCTCAGAAACAGGGCTAAACCTCATCAACTAGAGATCAGAAGAGTACGATGGACCCAACCATCGTTAAGCCAATTCCTCATAGCTCATTGCTAGGGTACTATTCTACCACTAAACCACTGGTGCTATTTGGTAAACTTTTTCCCCTTTTGATTATATATATACTAGGTGGTTTCCTCGCACCTTATGCGGGGTTCAATCCATTTTGAAAAACTTAATAACAATGATTTATTTAGATGAGGAAAAATTCGATTTTACAATTTTCATGAGCAAGATATATTGTTTATATCTTGTTTTCTAATATTTTCTATTATCTGATAGAAACTCACATATATACTTTGTTGCTTTATTGCGTTTATCATAGAGGATGGATAATTGTCTTCATTTTTTTGGTATAAAATGACAATTAAGATTAATAAAAATCAAAGTTTGCACAAATAAAAAGAGAATAGAGCAATCCATAACCTTAATGTTCATTTCATATCAACCAAATAATATTATTTTTTTTAATCCTTTTTTGTTACTTACATTGTGATTTTGCCAAATGTTTGATATCTCGGATTATGATGTATATTTGAGCATAAAGGTTTTTCACATGAGAGCTCATGCCATATTTTTGTGATGTAATATTTGCATACACATGTATGTTATTGGACCAAATCGACTTTGATATTAACGAACTATGACTCAAACATTATGCTCGTGCTCTTAGCAATTCTTCCTTTTTCTTTATCGCAAACTTTCTTTTTCTGTGTCTCAGCAATAAGTATATCTTCTTCTCATTCCCCCCTCACTTTTGAACTATTCATCACTCTTGCTATTCTCTCTCTCTCCCTCGCTAGAACTCTCTCTCTCTCTCTCTCTCTCTCTCTCTCTCTCTCTCTCTCTCTCTCTCTCTGATCTCCAAAAGTGTATGACTAAAAATAGCCTCTGATCCTTATAAGTCGAGTAACTCGTCTGCGCATCAAAAAAAATATAAAAATATAAACAAAAGAAAAGACATTTGTTTCATAACAAAAAAAAAATTATTCTTTATTACCCATATGCGATGCTAGCTTATATTTACGAAATTACGATATCTTAATTTTTGAATTATGGAGTCTTTAGATGTGTTTTCTTATGTTTTTCCTAACTTTACTAGACGGAGGTGAAACTCTATGTATGTCTCTTTGATTTCTTGACAATAACTCTTTTTAAAAACAAATTCAACTAAGAGAAGAAATTTTTTTTTCTGAATCCTTGAGCCGCTCTTATTATGTTTGACTTTATATCATAATTTTCTTTTATCCAATCCTCATTTTCCATTTCTCAACGCTTTGATCCATGCTTTTAAGTTTCTTAGCTTTTCTTATGGTAATACAATTATGTCTTCCAGCCTTGCCTCTAATCATCATCTTCTCATAAACTTATCATTAATAAATGATATGAATGATATGCATGGGTTTATATAGATTAGAATAAATGAGATTGAATGAGAGAGATGGTTGTTATTTCTCTCATTTTTTTTCCAATTACTATCAAAACACATGCGAGTTTTCCTCAAACTGGTCAGCGAGTGTTTTTTCTCTCGCCTTCTCAACCGTGGACTTGTGGATGCCCTCCATAAGCACACGCTTGTTCTTGAATACGTTACCCTTCACTTTCATGTACATATCATGGTACATGTGCTTGTAATTCTTGTTCGTCTCAAGACACTTAGTGAGAAACGCCTCATCACCCTCATTCTCCTCATCCACAGAATCTTGATCGGTAGTCTTGCCTCTCTTGTACCCTTCCTCTTACCTGAAAACCAAGAAACATCAAAATGGTTACAAAAGACAATCAACATCAAACCAGAAATAAAAATCGGATAGAGAATAGATATTATTTTCATGCAGAAAATCTCATTAGGCTTTTTACCATATCCAGAGTGACGACCCTTCTTCTTGGCCTCGTTCAGTCTCATTGCACGAGCACGTGAGTGGATCTTAGAGGGTTTCCTGATAATTAAATCTTCCTTTACAAATATACCTCCGGCGCTCGATTATTAACCACGTCAAGGCCCTGGCAAAAAAGTATATTAAACATGTTGTTTCGTGCATCGAAAGACCAAGATTAACTTTACATTAAAGAGATAAATGGGAGGTCCTTAGGACATATCGTCTATGTAAATGAGCAAAATATATAACTCGCTTGACTTACTTCACCAAGGGATGTATCACCGCTATCGCCTACAACTTCGAGGGCTTCAAACATTGTACATGTGGATCCTCCAATTAGCAACAACTGAAATCAAGATCACGTAAAATGCAAAAAAAAATGCATTAGCAATAGAAACTCATTGATCGAGGCGCTCGGTTTTAAGCAATTTGTTAGTTCCTAAATAATGATGGCTTACCGTTAGAACAACAATGAATGTATTTACTGTAAAGATAGTTTTTGAGCATAAATAAATTGCAGAGCAAAAGCAAAAATCATAGGGCCTTGAACTCCTGTGAATCCACCACATGTCTTGAAGATATGAAGGATCCCCATACGTTAATCACAAGACAAAAATACACACCACAACATTAGGCAAAACTCGACAAAACTATAATACCATTAAGCATAGGGGTTGTAACATACCCATGCATAAACGCCCTAGATGACCAAACTTAGTTATCAAATATCCAAACCTCATATATATAGCAAAGATAAAATCATACCGTGTGAGATAGATTGATGTTCCTACAAAAAAAAGGAGGACTAACTCCTACAAACTCTTAGAAAACATTCAACGCACTTTGATTTATTCAAGGCTTTCACCAAGCTCAACTACAATTATCTGAATCCACTGGTTTTCAGTAATAAGCATACCTCGGGGCCCTACAAACCAACAGAAAGCAGTGTTGCTAGATAAGTTAGTAAAGTAAAGGTTCCCTATGATCCTAACATGGGAATCTGCACGTTCAAGGATAGTAAGGGTAGATTTCAAGGTCCAACGCCAATATTTTTCCTTCATTCGTAGCAGAAAAAAAAATTAAAAGAAATTTTATAGTTTGCCTAGCAATCTACTTGATAGTGAACAGAAAAAAAAACAAACCTTTCTTTCCAATGCTCTTCTCATATATATTGAGTCACTCACCAGTAAGTCAACATGATTACTGCAGTAATCACATATACGGGACCGAGACGATTTCGTTAGCTAACATCAAGAAACAGAAGAAAACACAAAGACAACATATTCAATAAAGATTGCTATGAAATCTCTTCTTTAAAACATCTTGATGCTCGAAACCGAAGAAATCCTTTGGTTTTATTACTACAGACAGAAAACAGAAATAAAGGTTTAAAACTTGCAGTCAAAATGAATTATAAATCATGTTTTGTTACTCTACAATTAAAAACACGAGAAAGGTTTCAAACCTTGCAAGCAAAATGAATCAGACTTATCATTCATAGATCCCCGTATATGATATTCATCGTAAACATCTTCTCTAACCCTCTTCATCTTTTTGCTTTCCACCAGAAAGCAAATTACAAAACCAAAGATGCACGCTTGCCTAACCAAGTTCAGTACCATGAAAACAATCGAAGTTCAGGAAAGCACATTCAGAAATTTCCCCTCTTAAAAGCGAACAGAAATTAAATTTATAGTCGAAAATCAGTAGATAAAGCCAACTTCATGGCTCCTTACGAAGATGATAAAGCGTCGATAAAATGGAAAAGTGGATGGGCGTTTCTTTTCTTCCCCTGTCTCGATAAAAAACACATAATAAATTAGGTATAAAAACTATAAACAATGTTTGTAAAATTAAAAACAAATTAAATCAAATTAAACAAAAGTAGAGACGCTAAAAAAAATTAGAATCACCTTTTAGAAGTTTTTGCTTCCGACATGTAGAGAAAGATACAATTACAAAGCTAAGTTTGAAAAACTGCAGCTTAAACAATGCTAAACAGAACATACAAAAAAAATCGAAAAACAACCAAAAGAATTCATAAAAATATTAAAAAAAAAACACCACAAGAAAATTACTAACCAGGATTAGGGAAATCCCACCAGGATTATCCATTGAAATATTATCTTCTTCTCCATTCATTCGACCTGCCTTAACCACATAAAATTAAAAACAAATAAAGTTTTCAAAGATTAAAAAAAAAATCTCAGGCCATAGAGAATCCAAGAATATAATAAACACCTTTGTGCTTTCGATCCTTCTCCTCCCTCGTTTGAAGACCTTCTCCTCAAAAATCTTAAAGAAAAAAGGAAAAACGTAATCACACGATTAGATTGAGAACCACAAAAATGCCTAAAACAATCTTATATTTAAGATATAAAAATCAAAAAATCAACCAAAAATTTAATTTTCAAACACAATAAAAAATCAGAACATAACTATATGATGAACAATGAATATGGACGACCTTGTGACACTCATCGTCTTCAACATACTGATGTAAAAAATCCAGAACACCAATTGGTTCAGAAGTTAGAACACAAAATCATCTACACACAAATACATGGACACGCGATTACAAATGCAGAGTTGGAGTCGAAAAACTTCCTGCACTTCACCATACACAGCTTCAACTTCTGTTTCGAAAACATCACAATCAATCGAGCAATTCCCAAAACCAATAATGATTTCGTTTTGCTTTGCCAAATTCAATAGGTTCTTTTGCTATATAATCAAAAATCACATATGCATTTAATTTTCTTTCCATCGTTTGCCTTCATCTTCCTTCTCCCATGTTCTCTTCCCTAACATCCAATTATGAACAAAGCCATGATTCTAAGCCCTACCGGTTCGTTTTACCCGGTTTCTCTTCTTCCAAATCTCTATGCGGCGACACCAACTGCATGGAGCAGCTTCTCCTCCATTAAGCAAAGGCCATCGACTCAAACGTCAACCTCTCTTTTCACGACGGTCACTCCACCCAAAAACTCGCTTGTGAAGGTTACTCATCCGTTCACATCTTTGACGTAAGTTAATCATTGCATGCAAATCTAGACTCCACAGAAACCAAACTCAACAAACAACCTTTTCTCAAACTCAACGTTGTCAAAGTCAAATATTCTCCACCTCTATTGCTCGTAATCTCCTAGGAAGAGCTTGGATATTACCTAGTATACTTTTCACAATGAAGTTTAGAATAAAATCGTCTTTTTACTCCGCTCTAGCCTCCCTTATCGAGCAACTAAATTTGTAGAACAAATCAACTTTTCTTCTCCAGCAAAGCTTCCGCTGTCAATGACATGCCGCATTTCATTAGATCCCAACCCTAACTTCGAATTTTACTATCGGTTTTTCAAAAAAAAGCTTAGAGTTCTAACGGTGAGGTTAAAGAGAGAGACTTGCGGCCGCCAATTTATATCGTTTGTAGAATTCTGCTCTAATATATATAGTGTTTAAGAAGAGAATTAGGGTTTTATTTGCGGCCGCCAAGTCAATTAGGTTTAGCCTATTTTTAACATTATTAGAGGCGATTGTGTTTCAGAATTAAAAAAAAAAAAAAAAATTTCATTAAGGATAGAAAGGAAATATTTAGTGAGATTGAATGAGAGAGCTCCATTCAGCAAAATCACTTCGCAAATATAGATATAAGTAATAACTCAAAAATCAAAATTTTGTTCAACCGGAATCGTATTCGTAATTGATCAGCCATTGATATAGACTGGGCCCATTAATAGTTTTGTTTTGGTTCAGAAGAAACCTTAATCTACTATATAAGCAGAAGGACTCTCTCTTGCTTCCGCCACGTCAGCACGTGAGAGAGCACCACGTGGCACTTCCTCATTTATTTTTTAAAAAGTAATTTTATTTGAATTAAATCTGAACCAAATAAATATTTTTATTTTTTTTGCATTCATGGGGATTTGAACCCATAACCCTCTCAACTAAAGATGAGAGTTTTTTCCATTCTGCCATGAACACTTTTTGACAACCCTCTTTAAAAACATATGATATTGTCTCTATGTTTTACATATTAAATTATCAGCACTTTTTTAATTTATATGTATATCAATTATATACTTATGCCTCAAACGTATAAATACAAAAAAACTTCAAAAAGATAAATTGAAAAAAATAATTATTTAAAAAAAATATATTAAATAACATAAATAAATATAAACATATGTACAATTAACTATACATAAAAACCACTAAATTTGAATACAACTATTTAAAAATTATTATAAGTAGATGAAATTCTAATTTAATTTTAAAAATAAATAAATATATAAATCTTAGATAATACATAATTTAAATATATCATTATATTTTTTCGAGTGTCGTTATTTTCTACTATATGAAAGCTTAATGGGTGTGTACATGACCTGCCACTTCAAAATCTCAGAGTCTGCCACATGTCATCTATTATTTAATTTTCAAAAAATATTTTATTTATATTAAATCTGAACCAAACAAAATATGTTTATCCTCTTATTTGCATTCATGCGCATTCAAACTCATAATCCTCTCAATAAAAGAAGACCGTTCTTTCTCATTATGTCATGGATACTCTTTGACAATGCTCTCTAAAAACTTATGATATTGTCTATATATTTTACATATTAAATTAGAGCCACTTTTTAAATTTATATGTATATCAATTATAAACTTATGCCCCAACACATAAATAAATAAATCCTCAAAATGATAAATTGAAAAAGTAATTATTTCTTTTAAAAAACGTCAAGTAACATAAATACATATTAATATATGTATAATTAACTATACATAAAACAACTAAATTTGATTTCAACTATTTAAAAATTATTATAAGTAGATAAAATTATAGTTTAATTTTTAAAAATAAGAAATATATTAATATGATATAATACATAATTTTAAATATATCATTATATTTTTTTGAATAATTTAATCTTTATTTTCAAATAAATTACGGTAATTAAACTTTTGTATAAGTGCAAAAAACTATGATATGAAATAAATTAAGAAGTGAACTGTAATCTATAAAATCTTAAGACACAACAAATATTCAATAAAATATCGAGAAGATAACAAATTATATTAAAAAAATATAGAGAAAAAGATAAAAATAAAGAAAAAGAAATTTTAAAAATGGAAAAATATGGATCTAATGCAAGATATGTAAAATAAATCTTCAAAATGATAAAGTGAAAAAAATAAAAATTATTATAATATTAAGATATAGATAAATAAGAAGAGTATGAAAATTAAAGAATAAATAAACATTAATAAAATAATGTATCAAAGAAATTGCACATATCATCAAGAAAAAAATTAAAAAATTTAAATTCTTAAAAAAAAAGTCAAAATATAGATTTAAAAAAATAATATTTAAAACTTAATTTAAAAAAATCTGCGCATCGCGCGGATTCTCTCCTAGTCTATCTATTACTCCCTCTGTCCCATTTTAATTGATGTTCTAAAGATTTTGTTTTGTCCCAATTTATTTGATTTTCTCATATATCTATGCAAATTCTTATTTTATTTTAATTAAACTTTGATTAAAAAAATATTACTATTTGAGTTCCCCAATAATACTTCCACTTTTATCTTTGTACCTTACACTTTTTAATGATATTTTTAAATGTGAATTACTTTTTTTAATATGTGTGCTTTTAGCTAGAACATCAATTAAAATGGGACAGAGGGAGTATATAAAAGTTGCTCAACTCTCTCCCGCAGACTGACACGTTAGGAGAGAGCGACACCTGGCAGCACTTAAAATAACCTAAAAAAACATTTAAAAAAAAACCCTTTCACGGTCCTCGCCCTCTCGCCCGCGAACCTTTCACTTCCACATTTCTGTTTCGTTAAATCTCTTCTCTCCTCACCACGACCGTCGACCTCTCGCTCCTCTTCAGACCAGCTCCGCTTCTCCACCTATACGATAACACCAAATCCTCATAAGTTTCGGAAATTTAAGATCCTCGCTGCCTATCTGTAGAAATTGTTGTCTCCCGAAGATGGCTTCTCGCGAACAGAACCGTCCGCGCAGTCCAAACTTCGTAAGCCCCTTTTCCCAATCTCTGGTAACAAGTGTCATCGCCGTTTGAATCACTGTAATCCGAAATCTTGGTTCTTCACTAGCTTCGCATATAAAATCTAAATTTATGCCATCCTTAGAAGAAAATTTAAATCTTATTACAGAATCCTATTGTAATAAGCATTGGTAATATAGGAGATGGTCGTAGTACTCATAGATTACCCCAAATATGAGTAAATATAAGAATAACAATTGTGTCTAAATCTCTTGCTACCTTTGATCATGAATTTACACAGCAATATTCAAACCTCTTTATCTCTTCTATCTCATGTAATTCTGATGGAAGCTATTGGTTTCCTTAAATAACAGATACTACCTGATAAGGGAACTTCTAAGTTCTACTGACGGCTATAGATCAAGCTCCGCTGTAACTTTTCGTCACAACTTCAGATCTCAAACTCAAACAAACGCTAAAGATACAAACGTGTGGCTCACCGGAGGAGTATGCAAAGAGATCGGTTTGGTTCATAATGTTGAATCTTTCAAACCTAAAGCTATGTTTACAATTACACATTATTGTTTACAATTATAGATAGTTTCGAAAGCCAATTCTCATAGACTTACTTCCGTCTAATGTTTGTTATTTGCAGGTAACCGTGTGTGGGAATCAAGATAGGCACATCGTACCAACCGGGGGGACAAAAGCAGTCAGCTTTTCATCTACCTTTCTATCTCTCAGATCAACTCTCTCTCAGGTTAGGTTCATGTCATTCTCCCAATGAAAACATTTCTAAGTTTGATGGCCTCTAATCTGTTTATCTTCATCAAACCTGTTATTTCTAAAGAGGATTGTCCCATTGGAATTTAATTCTGCTCTGGTCATTGCGCCTTCCTTTACTGTCTTATAGGCTTGGTCTCTCAGTCATTGGACCTGTGTTCCTTTTTGTGTCATCGTTTTCTCCTTCAAGGTATACACACCTCAGAAACCTTTAATTACTCTGTCATTTTTCTTTTTTAAAATGGGTGACCTTAAATGGACCTGTCGCAACAACCAGAGCATGTTGTGGATTTTATTCTCCGACACGGATTCTGCTTATCCCGTAGAATTTCATTAGTTTCTTGTTATCTTTCGTTACAGGTGCTGGGAAATAGATGGTCATCGATCTGTTGTATTGGAAGTGTAGCTTGATTGAAAGAGCTCTCATTACGTTGATTGGTGCTTTAAAAGTTAAGTATAGCTGATGGATTCTTTGTACAATGGCCACAACTGCAAAAGAAGTAACCTCGGGATCACTATGTCGGGTGCATGGTATAAGCCGATAAGCCGAACAAAATGTGGACAATGCACATTCACATATCGGAAAAAGAAATACCTCACATATCTAATTTTTCCAATTGTGTTTCTTTTATCATGACTCAATGACACTAAATAAATAAGTTCACAAGCTTATTTGTGATTTCTAATGTGTAGGTGGAATTGCACGGCATAGTTGTCAAGGCTATACAAGTTGTTGAAGTTTACTCATGACCAAGGTAAATACATTTAACAAATTATAAGCGAATCAAATGAGATACTTATTTTTCTCTAATTGTATATGATGAAACATTTTCGATCATTGATTCTATAAAACAATATTGGTTCAGCTTGTTTTTTAGTTTACCTAAACATGAAAATAAATATTGCCACAGGGTTTCTATAAGGCAAAAGCTCACTAATTTCTCTTAAAAGACTTAAAAAGAGTTGAGAGAATTTTAAAATGATATATATGGTTTTCACGTTCATTATCTATCGTCTATCAATCTCAGCAATCTTTGTATCTCTTTTCGGTCACTGCCAAGAAGGCAACACTCAGTATTTTGTCTATCAGTATGTACCTAATAGAAGGGTTTCCAGTCACCTATGCGGTAACTCTATTTCCTTAATAGAGATTAATGATATTCTCAGTTGGTAATAATCAGTTTCGATGTGTGTTTAGGCAATGTAGTCACCATTCAGGCTTTTCTTCTATTAGTTGTTAGTGTTAAAGTACTCGAAAATAGGCTACAATTTAGACAGAGGCTTGTAATATCTACAGAAGCCGCTAAAGGTAAATACACACTTTCTTCAGGTCTTATTATTTTGTCCTAATACGACATTCAAAATATTAGGGTTCTCAATCATCCTCTCTGTGTTGGGACTGCCTCTGCTCATGCCAGTCCTCTCTCCAACTCCTCAGTCTCATGAAAAAAAAACCCACTAGCTGTTTCAAGTAAGGCATCTTCATATCTATTCATTTTCAAGTAGATTCTAGCAGAGTGATTGGGCACATAACGTAAATCACAATTCTCATTCTCATCATACGCTCCTTAAAATTTGTTTTACCACTACATTCACAGTAGCCCGCTATAAGTTATTTGATAGTTTTGGACTTTTGGGCATGTTTGGTCCAAAAATTGTCTCTAATGTTGTTGGTCTCAGCCCTACTAGCTCATCTCCTCATTTGTCTCTATACCTGTGACTAAACTGTCGCTGTTCATAGTTTATCAGGTTCGGGGTATACTTGCATTGAAGGAAGATACTGGTATGGCCTTTAAGTGATGTTTGTCTGCAGCAAAATATTCTCTTACTACCATCTCTTGTTTATGCAGTTCTTGATT
Organism: Alliaria petiolata; assembly: GCA_020283515.1. NCBI lineage: Eukaryota > Viridiplantae > Streptophyta > Magnoliopsida > Brassicales > Brassicaceae > Alliaria > Alliaria petiolata. The sequence continues at coordinate 387,988,874 of JAHZTW010000001.1, forward strand.
AATTTATTCATCACAATATTGCCTTAACATGTTCCTCTTAAGTGTTCATGGTTTATTATGCATGCTTTATTTATAAAGATTCTAAGCTAAAAGTTTTATAACTTTAAATTTGGGTTTGAGTCATACGTAGATTTATGCGGTCTTTAACACTTCACATTTAGACTAAATTTGTTCCATTATGTTATTTCAGTTTCGTAGTTGGGGATGAAAACGAGGATGATGATGGGTTTACAACCATTAGGGATAAGAACAAACCAATAAAATATATTATGAGATAAAACCCACGCGTATGCGCGGATACTCATCTAGTTTCTATTAATATTTAATAGTATTGTCGTAGGTACCTACAATTAGCCCTGAAAATTTCGGGTATCGGAAAGGGAATTTACGGGTTCTGGACGGGAACGGGAAATTTGGGAATTGAAAAATAATTCGCAAAAGGGAATCCATAAAAACGGGACGCGAATGGGACGGAAACATGACGGGTTCGGGAAATTCCCTTACGTAAAATCTTTTCCCAGACGGGTAATTATTTTGGATAATTCGGGAAAATTCGGGAAATTTCGGGAAAATTTAGGAAAATTCGAGAAAATTTGATAAATTCGGGAAGTTCGGGTATCCGATCTCATTTCCGTTCCCTTCCCTTACCCTTTCCGTACCCGTTTGAAAATAATAAATAGTTCCGAACGGGAATTTTTTTTAACAGAAATGAAACGGGACGGAAAATTCGAAACGGGTACGAATGGGAACCGGGTACTCGTCCCGAAATTTGCAGGGCTACCTACAATGTCTGAAACTCGTTCTGACTGGTCCAATCTTTCTTTCGATATTTTGCGACCAATCTTTGAAGGCTTAATCTCTAAAGATTTTCGTCCAGTAAAAACCGTTTGCTCAAACTGGTATACAGTTTCGACAACATGTCAACATGTGTGAGACTTGTGTATCCATGGCGAGTTTTATTCGACGAGCATTCTACTTTCTTGTTCGATTCCCACGAGATGGACCTAGACCACTTGTCAAGAAAACCTATTCGCCCCCAAACCACCATGTCCCACGAGCTGTTTACTACTTGCAAAATCAACAACTGTGTTTTAGGGAGTAATTATCCGATGTGGGATATTTAGCTCAAACTCACGATGTAAATTAACTAAACCCATGACCAAGTCACGTGCGCTCTCCAAATTCACTAATTGGAAAACCCCTAATTTTCTGAGATAAGAAGGAATAAATATCAAATGGTGGTCTTTTTGGTTTATCAACTGCATTTAAAACTAAAAAGAAGAGCTCAGTATCAAGGCCAAATCTCATCCAAGGATTCAGATTAGTGCGAACGCAAGCCAATTTCTTCACAGCTCGATATGCACCAGCCGGGAATCGAACCCGGGTCTGTACCGTGGCAGGATACTATTCTGCCACTAGACCACTGGTGCTGCTTGTGTCATACAATACATTTAATGTATTTATAGACAAAACTCTCAGTAATTTGGGCAAATAATCGAGTGGATTTAACAATTGTGTTATTATTTGAAGGTTTCTACAAAAATTGTGATTAATTACTATGTTTTTGTTATGATCAAACTTATTTGATACCTGTTTTGGTCATCAGGATGATGTCGATGAAGGATATGATCAAAGAGTGAACCATGACCTGCAAGAATGTCCCAAAGTATGTTAAGACTTAAGATATCTCACAATGGCAAAAAGAAAGGTGTTTAAGTTTAGCGTCTGTGCCACAACATACAAAATTAGAATCAGTCAAAGCTTTTAATCTTTTTCCTTCAACAAAAACCCAAAGAAAATCACCTAGAGAGCCTTCTCTTCAAACAAACTATATTAGCTTCCTAAACCAAACAGCTCCTAACGTTCTCTCGAAATAAAAAATATGTTTTATTGATAAGCAAAGACACCTTTTTGACCAAGGTCCAAACCAAACAGCTCCTTAATACTCTAAGCTAGAAAACTGAGTCTCACAATCCTCTCAACTTAAGAGCTATAGCTCAATTTTGTGCAAGAAGACATAAACACCAAACCAAATCCTCCAAGTTTCAGTAATTACAGAGAAAATCATTGCCTAACTTGCCTCAAAGAGGTTGTATAAGTGTATATAAACCGCAGAATTCACCCAAACAGAACCATCTACATCACTTTAATCCAAGATCGTCTTAATGACTAATGAGTTTGAAATTAATAGGATACAGAACTCAAAACTATGAGAGAATCATCTGGTCTTCAGAATTCAAGAGAATAACAAAGGGAAAAACAAAATTCTCACAATTTCAGCAAATTTGTAGGCGAGGAAGAAAGCGAAAATACCTCAATTAAGTTCTTTTCGAGTGCACTTTATGGGAGGGACTGGCTCGATCTGATTCCAATGGATAGAAATATGAAACAATAGGAAGAACATAACACCCGAGGGGAAGGAGACGTTGATGGATTTTAGCATCTGATCTTGGGGAAAGCAAAGTGTGTAAATTTTTCCATTTTGAAGTATCTTAAATTTTGTTCTTTTCGAATGGAGTTTATGGTACTGATTCGATCTAATTTCAGTAGGATTCATGGTCAAAGGGATGAAGATGATGTGGAATTGGAACGAAGAAAAGTTATGGGGTGAAAATATAAGAAACCAAAAAGTTGAGAGAGGCTAAAAAGAGAAAAAAATGTTAACCTGTCAGACCGCCGTGCGACCACCCCGGCAAGGATTAAACCGAGCCGAGTAACGATCCTCTACAGCTCAGAGACTCCGAGGAGAATCATTGCCGTTAATCACGCTCCGATCGCACGGTCATGGTTCATCAACCAGGGTTAAGGGCCTGTCTCCTTAGAAATCAAGGATACAGAGGTACGAGCCTATAGAACAGATCCTGTTCAAGTAAGGTCGTGACCACAACCTTCTTCACTGCACTATATAAACAACACAGCTTTCCTCTACATTATCGATGTGGGACAAAAGTAAACAAACTACACTCTACACATGCCCAATGCGTCGTCGTTTCTGCCTAAATCAGCTAACGCTAATACGTTGTCGTTTCCGACATCAATGATGTAAAAGAAGGGAGACTGAAACAAAGGTTTCTTCTTCACTGAATCAGAATCTCATTTTTGCTTAAACCCTAAACCCTTTTGGATTAGGTTTCTCTATCTTATCCGCCGTGATTCCATTTCATGAGAAATTTCCGGTAGATTTTATTTGTGAATTCCGATGATTCTCTCACGCTCTGTCTCAGTGCTTCATTTGTGTGGAGTTTCCTCTGCGCCGAAGCTCTTGTCACAGAAGTTTAAGGTCTCGTTCGCTCTAGCTTATGGCTCTTCTGCGTCTTTCCGTTTGATCTCTCTCAATCGATCTGATGGGAAATGGGTTCGTGGGTTTGCGTCTGCTACTGAAGCAGAAGTAGAGAGAAAGGGTAATGATACTTTTTTCGCGGACAACGCCGTTTCTTGGAAGTCTCTTGGGTTATCGGATAAAGTCTCTGTGGCTCTTCAAGATTCTGGGTTCGGAAGACCGTCTCTTACTCAGGTAAAGTTTTCAAATTCTTGCGAATTTAAAATAGAACTTGAAGAATCACTTGTTGATTGTGAAATGATGAGTTAAAATTTGCTGTTTTTATGAAACTTTAGGATTGTGAGTGAACTTTTGAGAAATTTGCTGGCCAGATGATTGATTTTATGGTTTTCTCTTATGTTTTATGTTAATCTGTCGGATTTTGAAATTGTGGTTCAGTTACTGGTAGCTGTTACTTTGATCTGTCTACTATCAAGTTTTCAGGTAGTTAGGTTGTGATTTGTGAAAGAAAAGAGAGAACCTTTATCAACTACTAAATTCAAAGGCAATCATTTTTCGTTTCACTGTTTTCAAATGTCTTATTGTGAAATCTGAGATTGATTCTTTACTGATTTACCTGTTAGGCTGTTTGCATACCGTCTCTTAACTCGGGAAAAGTTTTCAATTTTTGTGAATTTAAACAGAGAACTTGGAGAATCACTTGTTTACTGTGAAGTGATGAGATAAATTTGCTATCAAAGTGAAATTTTTATGGATTGTGAAGTTGTTAGGAATTATTTGCTAGATGATTTGGTTTTATGGGTTTCTCCTAGATTTTATGTTAATTCAGTCAAAAGTTTTGAATTGAAATCGTGGTTCAGTTACTGGTAAGTGTTACTATCAAGTGTTCAATTTGATAAGTAGTGAAAGAAAAGAGAGAAACTTTTTTAACCTGTTAGGCTGTTTGCATCATTTTTTCGTATGATGCTCTTACCACTGTTTGGTTGTCAAATGTTTGATTGTGAATCTGATTCATTACTGTTTTTTACCTGTTAGGCTGTGTGCATACCGTCGATATTGTCCGGGAAAGATGTGATCGTTGCAGCAGAAACCGGTAGTGGTAAAACACATGGATATCTTGCTCCAATAATCGATCAATTAACCAACACCGCTCTTGATTCCGAGCATACGAGTAGAGAGGAAAGGCCGTTTCCATTAAAGAACATCTCTCTGATTCTGTGCCCAAACGTGATTCTCTGTGAACAAGTGGTTCGGATGGTTAACGGTCTTCTTGGAGAAGATGGTAATCCACTTCTCAGCGTTGAAGCTGTTTGTGGCTCACAGGTAACCATTTCATGTTTAAGAAAGCAAATGTCTATCTATCTTCATGTGTATGGATCTGTTTGAATATATTAGCTTAATATGGAAGTTTTGCATTTTGCTTCAGGGTTGGCCAGATAAACAGCCTGATATCTTTGTTTCGACACCCGCTGCTCTTCTGAATAACATCGAGCCAAAAAGAAATAGGCGTGTGGAGTTTCTTCGTTCTGTCAAATATGTGGTATGGTTTCTTGTTTTGGAGTTTGTGTTGTATTGTGTGTTATGAGCAGTTTTTGGAATTGCAGATGTCCTTGTTGAATGTTTTGGATCGCTTGCAGGTCTTTGATGAAGCTGATATGCTTCTGTGCGGAAGCTTCCAGAATCAGATTATCCGTCTGATAAACATGATGCGTTTCGATGAGAAACAGGCGTCTCGTTTGGCTACTTCAAAACTCGGAAAACCATTGGAGATTGATGCGGACTCTTTAGCTCAATCTGATTCAGAGAATGAGGATGATGCAGATTTCGAAGATGGGTCTATCTCAGAGGAAGAGGAAGAGGAAGAGGAAGAGGAAGAGGAGGTCGAGTATCTTGATGATACGGCACAAACGCCCACCATTGAAAATGGTCCAGAGATTAAAAAGGGGTGGAGAAGAGTGAGAAAGATCTATAGCCGTAGCAAGCAGTATATTTTCGTTGCAGCTACACTTCCACTTAACGGGAAGAAGACTGCAGGTGGACTCTTGAAACATATGTTTCCGGATGCTATTTGGGTTAGCGGAAACTTTCTTCACCGAAACAGTCCTAGGTGAAAAGCTTCTCTCTTTCATCTTCCTTAAAGTTGTGTTACATCATTTCCACATCACTCACTCAACTTTAAAATCCATTGTATTAGTTTGTAAGCCACTCTATCTCACAGTTATTGTTTTTGCTATGTTGTAGACTAAAGCAGAATTGGGTTGAAGTCACAGTAGACACACAAGTTGATGCTCTTATAGAGGCTGTAAGGAACAACAACAACAACAACAACAGCGAAGACAGGACGATGGTGTTTGCAAATACCGTTGAGGCGGTTGAAGCAGTAGCAGATATATTAGAGAAAGCTAGTATCCAGTGTTATCGTTACCACAAGAACCATACGCTTGAAGAACGTGCTAACATATTAGCTGATTTCAGAGAAACCGGTGGTGTCTTTGTCTGTACCGATGCAGCTGCTCGTGGAGTTGATGTTCCTAACGTCTCACACGTTATTCAGGTTGCTTTTACGCTGGTTTCGAACTAACACCTGCTTTGAAAGTAGTCAGGTCTCTAAAACAATTGTGTTTTACAGGCGGACTTTTCTAGCTGTGCTGTGGATTTCCTTCACAGGATAGGTAGAACAGCTAGAGCTGGGCTATATGGAACTGTGACGAGTCTATACACCGAGGCTAACCGCGATTTAGTGGAAGCAATCCGTGAAGCAGTGAAGACTGGTCAGCCTGTGGTATAAATTCTATCAAATTCAATTCGGTACAATAGCAATAGCATGTCTTCCTTCCTTCTGGTGAGTGATTGGTTCTTCTTGTGTTGTGTTTATACGAAAAATTCAGGAAATTGCATTCAGCAGGAAAAGAGGTTTCAGGAACAAGATTAAGAAGAGAGGTAAGAAACTAGAATCTATAGATGCAGCAGAACATTGAGAAAGACAGAGGAGAGCTAAAAAGAAATTGTGTTTGTGTTTAATGTTCAGCTTTTCTGAAAGCTGGAGAAGCAGAGGAGTCTCAAGCTTTGCGAGTTTAATAAAGCTACCGCAAAAATGGAATAATCACTTCATCGCACTGATCGTTGTATATAAAGCCTACCGCAAAAATGGAATAATCACTTCTATCATCTTTGTTGTTCCAATATGAATATGATCCCTTTTATTAATTATTTTAACAATTACTTTTATGTTTGATCTGAGAGACTCATTAAGGGGGTGATTGGCATGGAGGCTGTGAGGATTTTAATTTATTTTACAGTTAAACCAATCATACTTTTTTTACTTTAAAATATTTAACAGCCTTAAAAGTCGTTTTCAAAATTTTCTTATTGTTTTTCTATTTTTTCCTACAGCAACTTTTTACACACATTTTCCACTTTTCTTTCTTTCTCTTTCATATTTGATGCTTTTAGGTTTTATGATTTTTTCTTTTAATTCAATAACACAAATAAATAATTGTTTCTTTTTTTTTCTTTCCAAAAGAATCAAAATCTTTCTCTCATATTATCTAAATTTTATAACAAATAAATTTTAACTTATTAATTATTAATATTTTTTTCTCTTTCTTTCAAGATCCATTTTGTTTTATTTATTGATTAATTTTTAAATTTATTTTTTTTGAGGTAAAAAAATTCAATAAAAACAAAAAATTGTTTTGAATATTTATATTTACAACAAAATAAAAATATACAATTTCTATTTTAGATAAAAAAATATTTTTTAAAAATTATAATATTTAAAAGTAACAGTCACAGTTTCAACAGTTTTTATTACCAATCATATTTTTATAAATAAATAAAGTAACAGTCACAGTTTTTACAGCCAAATTCTTTACAGTCAAAAGCCTACAGTAACAGCCTACAGTCACAGTCTTTACCAATCGGCCCCTAAGATCAAGAGACTCCCTATGCAGATGGTCTAAATGTTCTTAATTAAGAAAAGTTTCTAATATTCTCTCCAATCTCTCTCTTGCTTTTTAATTTTTTAAATATTTTTAGTGTATAGAAATTGTATTTAAAGCATTAGCAATTGGAGTCTCTCAACAATATTATTTTAATAACTTACAACAAATAATATTATTCCATTGTGATAGTCTCTAAAAAAAGTGAGGTACTCACTCCAAAATCTCTCATTTGAAAGATTTTTTTTCACTTTTTTTAGAGACTCTTACAATTAAATAATATTATTTGTTGTTGGTTATTAAATAAAAATATTGTCGAGAGACCCATGTGAGAGATTGTAAAGCAGATGGTTTTAAAACCGCCGTTGGAGATGGATTTTAGTTTTTTTTTAAAATATTTTTGTATGTTTTTTAAGTCTTGTTCGTAGGGTTTTCAACTGTGTTTCTACATTTTCTTTGATTCTTATTACAATTAACATTCTTAATTATTACTCCCTCCTTTTCACAAAGAGTGTCATTTTGGCTCTTTATTTTTGTTTCACAAAAGAGTGTCATTTTATGTTTTTAATGCAATTTTTTAACTAAATCTCAGTTTTATCCCTACTATTTTAACCTATTAATTAGAAAGAGAAACTGATTTAGTGTATTAATAAATGGCATAAAAGAGATTTATAAGTTTTTATTAATTTGTGTGAAAAATGTCAAAATGACAGTCTTTGTGAAACCGAGTGAGTAATTTTTTTTAGAGAACTTATAGTTTTTTTGTTTGTAGATAATTTATTTTTTAATTTCTAAATTTATGTTATGTGAAGGCCCAAAAATTTTATATGAAAACAATATATAAAAGCTCATTAAAATAAAAATAAGTTGATGATATGAATAGCTTAGATGGAGAGAGGTTTGGCTAATTATATATATGATTTTTTTCATTTCTTATTTACAAATTTGTAATGATTTTATATGATTATTTTAGAAAAAAAAGTAAGACAAAAAAGTTTCAAGGTAATAAAAAAAATCTACAACCGAACCGTGAAAACATAAGATTTTGGCGGGAAAATTAAAAGAGCAAAACCAAACGCGTTAAGAACGCGTATTCACAAAGATCTGACCGTTAAAAAACATTTAAGGCGTCTATAAATATATCATTGCATCACATAACCTTTATATTTTCCCTTCACATCAACTCCGTTAATTACTCTCTCTCTTAGGTCAGTTTTCTGCCGCCACGAAAACAATGGCTCCTCGACCCGATGATGAATTGAAGAAACAGAGGACTGATTATTTCAAAAAGAGGTTCCCCGGTTTCAAGAAGAAGGCGACGGAACTCTCCGTTCTCTGCGGCAACTCAGTCGCCTTCATCTGTCACACCCCCGACGACGGCAAAGTCCATGTCTGGCCTGAGAATCGACAAGAGCTGCAACAGATCGTCTTTCAAAAGACAGAGCCGTGAGAAGAGGATCAAAAACGCCTGCGATGTCTACGACGGGTTGTCTGCTGAGGAACTCAGGGATCATCTCTCGATCATCAAGGCACAACTGGTTGGAATCAGGCAGAAAAAGGAAGAACTAATGTTAAAGAAGAAGATCAACGAGGAACAGAGAGGATCTGGTTCTTCGACGAGGGTGTCTCAATTAGGGTTCGGCCAAACACTAGTTTCCAATTCGAGGGATGTTGTTGGCGTTTCGGGTATGGAACCTGGCGATTATATTCCAGCTGATTCTCAATTAGGGTTTCACGGCGGCGATTATGTCCCGGCGGCGGACCCAATGGCGGTGGCGGCGTACAATCCGTCGGGGTTTTGTGGCGGTGATTGTATTTGGGATTCTTCTCGGCTGGATTTGGAGTTTTTCGGTTCCACTACGCAGCCGCTTCCGATTGTCTAGTTTTTTACTTTCATAGCTTTTTTTTCAATTTGTATCCATGGTTGAATGATTAATAAGCCTGATAACTTGTAATATTTCGTATTATCTCAATATATGTGTTTATGTTTCCTTTTTTGGTATTATGATGATTGATGAATATGCAATAATTGTTTCAGGGTAATTCGATTTCAACAAAATACAATGATTGTGCTGTGATGTTTGATTTTTGATTTTTGTCTGTGATGCACTTATGTTTCAATGAATTTACCTATAGAATTACCATCTCAAAATGGTAAATGAAGTTACAGTTGATTAATTTATGCATGATAGATTTTCTTTTCCTGCAAGTAAAGTATTGTGAAGCAGAAGAGGTGGTCTCTTCTCTAACTCCATAACTAATTTTAACCTTATCAAAGAGGATACGGTTAACCATGAAAAGAGTTTAAACCAGGGATAAGTCAATGTTTCTCTCACTAGAAGTAAATCTCTCTTCTTCTTTTTCAGTCATCTCCAAGGACATGATCTCTAGCATCTGTGAGAGCACTCTGCGTGTGGGAACAAGAACAAAAACAGAACAAGCTTTATCTCAGTACCACAATCTCTTCAAGAGTGTTAACAAGATTTGATGATCCTAGGTTTTTTGTTATTATGACCTGTCCAAATTTGGTGATGAAGTTGTTCCCAAGGTTTATCGATGTAACACTGACATCTTCATTCGCCTTTAGTGCTTGAGCTATGGGGAATGCTCCATCGTCCTGCACATTTACCAGACCATTAAGGGCCTCTCTCAAGGCTAAAGTTTCAGGCAATAAGAAGCAGAAGCAGAGTTTTGTATTTACCCAAATCTCGTTGAATCCTAAATCTATGGATGTTAATGCTCCATTAACTACTTTTAAGCTTCGAGCTAAGCAAGCAGCGCCCTGAAAATAAGATGTAGAAAGATTTTATAGCACTCACCGTTGTAATAATCGTATTATCTTTCAGAGCTTGAGCTATCGCGTTAACTCCCTCGGATGTTATTGCCACCCTATTGCACACACATTATTAAATCACTCGGGTTGGGCACATGGTAGAACTTGTGGAGAAGATGAAACCATAAAATCAAAAGGGCATTTGAATTTTTTCACCATTTCAATTGTTGCAATGGTGCGGTTTTGCTTCAGAGCATCTGCAACATTTTCAGCTCCCTGGAACACAAAGAAAAACGATTGAAAATTACAAGAGAGTTAATATCTTAAAACCGAAACCCACTGATTACCTCATCTCCTATATCGTTCATGTACAAGTTAAGCCAAAGTAAACTCTTGCTTCTCTTCATGTACTCTGCTATGTAGAAGGCTCCCTTTGCGGTGATGGAGTTGTTTCCCTGTAAAACAGCTATATATGATACTAAACTTACTTCAAATGTAAATTCCGTTTTCAGGAAGAGCTCCAGCAAGGCTTGTGAATCCCTACCTCCAATTCAAAGAGAAGCAGATAGCAAACTAAGACATATTCAATTCATAAAGCTGGTGACTAACTCTGAGACAATAGGGTACGACACACGAAGAGAAACCACTTACAGAATAGTCAATCATATTTGTTATTCAGCTCAATGACCCTCAAGGTTGAAAGTCCATAGATCTTCTGCTTGGCCTCCTCTTTATCAACCATTTCAGTCGCAGATTTGTTTTCTCCCACAGAAGAAGTCATTGGAGACTTATGGGGACATAAGCTTCTCAACCAACTTCCACAAAACTGTCAGCTGAAGTGTGATCAGTATGATGATCGAGAAAACAACTTAGAAAAGTGTTCTTAGATTATTAAATTCCAACATCGCCTCTATCCACCAAGATAAGCAGCCATGAATGATGGAGTAAAGCAGCAGAACTTTCAAGTATTCGAATTTCGGGGAAAAATGTGGCAAAGCGTACCGAAAGTGACAACTACAAATGAACCAACGGGCAAGACGGAAGAAGCAATCTGCTTCACTGGAGAAAAAGAGAAACCAGACGTCGCTTGTGGCTCCTCTTTGTAATCCCTACGACTCGAGCCTCCTTCGGAGTTATACGCCGCCGTGATCGCCGGAATCCGCCGGAGAAATTTAACCGGGCCGTTGCTAGAAGAAGCGGAGTCTCCCAGAAACATAAACCGCGACCCATTTCCCCTCTGATTCAACGTGACATAAACCTTCAAATTCGAGAAAAAATAAGGAATCAAAAATAAATAAAAAACAAATCGAAAACGAAGTTGAATGGTGTGGAGTAGAATTACATTTGGGAGCGAGAGTAAGCTGGTGGAAGAGAACTTCATGAAGAGTGACTAAAATACGCATAGGAGCTTCCAATCAAACGGTGAAGCGGCGGGTTGAAGAAGATGAAGTTTCGTCTCCTTCGCGCTAAAGGTTGTGTTCTTCTAAAAGTTAGGTTCGGCTCGGATCTGGTCGGGTCGTTTACCGGGTCAGTAAACAGGCATACAGTTTATGTTATCTTTAGGGCCCACAAAATAACCCGTAGTTATGGTTATAAATTTTAGCGAAGTTTACTCAGATATCATATAAATTAGGTGAATTGACCAGAAACAAATAAAACTTTTTTTTATTACTATCATATTTCGCCTATATTTTACATATCGAGTGGGCCCTTGTTATATGTTATAGAAAAAAACGTAATTACAAAGAATGCCATTATTTTTTAATTCCACATCAGAAAAAACGCGCCGCCACGTCAGAAATCGCTGACGTGTATTAATGAACTCAGCCGTAAAGCGCTAGAGCGGTAATCACGGCTGAGTTACGGTATGTTGCGGCTGATTTAAGAAAAATGGTTGAGTTATGAGCTAACGGCTGACTTACGAGATAACTGAGACATAAGTTACAGCTGAGTTAACGAAATATGTCTAAGTTATGAGAAAACGGCTGACTTACGAGATAACCCAGCCATAAGTTACGGCTGAGTTATAAACCGATGGTTGATTTGTCAAAATTTGGCTGAGTTATTGTCTCGACACGACTGAATTAACTTTCTCCGGCTGGCTGAGTTATTGCTTCGTTACGGCTGATTTTTGTGTAAGTGTCATAACTCAGCCGTAATGAGTTGGATTAACGAAAAACTCGGCCTAATTACGGCTAATTTAGTAGCGAAAGATTAATTACTACAATAGCATGTTTTGACGGCTGACTTATCAAACGATACGGCTGAGCTAAAGATTTTCAGTTGAGTTACGGCTGAATTTGGCAGCCGTTTTTTCATTTTTTAATTACTGTAATATTATTCATGTTACTACTGACTTAAAGTTTTGTTTGATGGCTGGTTTAAAACAGTTGATTTACGTGATCGCTTGGTGGCTTACTTGCCACATCATCAATTAAAAAATGACGTCGGATGCATATTTCCATGTCATCATCAACAGAGAAATACGAAACATCGTCTTTCTCTTCCTCGTCGTCGTCATCGTATTTCTCGCCGTCGTTGTTCTTCTCATCAACAGAGAAATACGAAACGTCGTCTTCGTCTTCCTCGTCGCCGTCATCGTCTTTCTCGTCGTCATTGTTCTTCACCTTGTTCTTCACATCAACAGAGATATCCAGAACTTAAATTTTGAACATCCAATTCGTCATCGTCTTCCTCGTTCTTCTTCATTTTCGTTCATCCTTCTCCGATATATGATGGATCTGGTTTCGGTAATTGTGGATTGTTTACGGCTGACTTATGGATTGTTTACGGCTGACTTATGGATTGTTTACGGCTGACTTATGGATTGGAAATGAAGAGTCTACTCGAGAAAACGAAGAGCCCCCTCGAGAAAACGAAGAACCCCCACTCGAGTTCGTGAAAAAGGAGACAAAATGCGACGGATATAAGAGAAGCGGTCGGAAGAGACGATACGACGACGGCCGGAAGAGACGATACGACGGTCGGAAGAGACAAAGTTTCGCCGAGAGAGAGAGGTTTCGCCGAGTTAACCTACGCAATCTTTCGTCTTCCATGAAGTATTATAACTCAGCCGTGAAGTATAATAACTCAGCCGTGAAGTATGATAACTCAGCCGTGAAGTATAATAACTCAGCCGTGAAGTATAATAACTCAGCCGTGAAGTATAATAACTCAGCCGTGAAGTATAATAACTCAGCCGCGAACTCACCGGAGCAAGTTTGTTCGTGAAAAGGAGAGATTTTTAGCCGAGAAAACGAAGAGTCCCCACTCGAGTTCGTGAAAAAGGAGACGAAATGCGATGGAGATAAGAGAAGCGGCCGGAAGAGACATATACGACGGTGGAATTAGGGTTCGACTTCGGAATCGCCGAGAGAGAGAGAGGTTTCGCCGGCGGGAGAGAAGTTTTTTTCCTGAAACTGTATTTCATGTCGTGGATTTAGTTTTTTCATGTTAATCAGGTAAGTTAGATGTTAATGAGGTGGATTAAACTAATTTTTGGTTAATCATTTTTAAATTAAAAAAATTGCAAATTAATGAAGGGTGTTTATTGTAATTACACAAGGGCACAAAATATTTGAGTAATTTTTTAAAAATGTATAATATTCTAATAATAAACCAATTTTTGTGTAATATCTCAGTAATTCTTTCTAAATTTTATTAATAACGGTTATATGATTATAAATTTTATTAATTGTAATTTTAACTATTTAATATATGATTAAAACTGTTAAAATAGTTACGGTTGAAACGGTTAAATACGGTTTGATTAATACAATTATATTTAAATACAGTTACAATTATTTAATGATTACAAAAAGATTATTCTTCCGTGTTCCTACTCTCATCAATTTATCATGATATCAGAGCAGACGATTCTTAGGGATCAAAATTAAAATTTCTGCATCTATCTCTTACATTTTCCGCTCTTTAAACAAAAAAATATGATTACTATCATAAATAATTATATATTCTGATAAAAAAAAATCAAATATTAACTATTTTTATGGTGACAGTTATAATTAAATATTTATAAAGATAATTTATATTACAAGAAGTATTATATATATAAAGAATTTATTATTTTGTTGAAAAATATTTTAAAATAATTTACATAAGAAAGGATAATTAAATTTAGTTGGAAACTTGCATGATGCATCCACGTATCACGTTATAAATAGAACGCTTTTTTCAATTCTTAATTATTTTGTTTAAATTATTGTTAGATATTAATTATACAAAATAATTAATTATATATATAATTATATTTAAACAGTTAAGGTTTTAACCTTACGGTTAACCGATGGTTTTGATTCGGTTACGAATAATAAGTTTTTTAACAATTATCGTATCACAATTTACATTAGAAAAAAGATTTTATAATATATATGTATATTTTAAAAGATTTAAAAAAAGAAAAACAACATTAGAAAAAACAACTTCTAAATCTAATACAAATATAACATAATACAAAATAAATATACATATAATATTAATATAAATATATATACGAAATTATAAAATCAGAAATTGGATTGACAAATACATCTGTGCAACGCGTGGACGTGGATCGATCTCTAGTATGCATTAATGAGCTAGTTAATACATAGTATTTGGGCAAGTTATACTAGGAACATGGAGGAAAATGTTTAAGGTTGAATTTCTTAACTTGCTTTTATGGAGATGTATGTGTACATGACCAGCCTTTTTTATACCAAAAGTCTGATTATAAGAATTGTCTGACTGCGTATTTGTTGGGTTGTGGAAAATGTGGTTTTGTAGTGATCTTTCTGTTTCGTCTACCATTCACATTTGTGTGGCATTGCCCTTCAAATTATGTAACGTTTAGAGCTGTATATAGCATTGCCCTTCAAATTATTTGGACTATTGTAGAGTATGATAACATACCATACTAAGGCCCATGTGGGCGTGGTCGAGTGGTTATCCACTTGGGCAAGTAATCTTTCACTCCTACCAGTGTTCGAAACCCACTCGAAACAAAAATCACATCCATGTGGGAAGTCTGTCAGTTGGGCCTTTGCCCAATTGGTTTATCTGGTGGTCAAAAATGCAGAGAGTTTGACTATCCCCTGACACTTAGTCGGAAGGCATTTCAAACTCGACATAGGCAGTGTGATAGCCCGAGGATCTCATGATGTCCGTTGAACCATTGAAGGAGAAGTCCACTCTGTAGCACTTTGGTGCTTTCCTACCGGGGCTGAGGGTATAAAAAAAAAAAAAACATACCATACTAATATATAATGAGAAATATAAATATGTACATGTGCTTTTTTTCTTACGTTTAGTTAGAGTTGTTATTATCAAAGTTTTCCTATTGTTTTTTGGTTGTTAATAATGTCGTATCCATATAAAATTGACAAAAATAATTTGTGAGAACCAAAAAAATTCAGACAAAGCTCTTTCCAACTTATGTGAAGCAGATTCAGTCAATACTAGTCCATCACTAGCTAACAAAGTTTCAATGACCTTTTTCAAACTTTTGAAAAAATACGTAAATTTTGGTACATACTAGAACATTTAGGAAATTAATTAAGGTTGTAGTCTCTTGATATGAAAACAAAGAAAGAGACCTTTGAAGTTTCTCCTGTCATTACGCGTTTACGTTAATACATATAGCTTTAACTATATTTTGTTGTCTTCAAATTTCTCTTTAACTGTATACCCTTTCGATCTCTCATGGCCTCTTCTTCTTCTTCTAATTCTTGCAGTTGGAGATACAACGTCTTCCCGAGCTTCCATGGACCAGACGTCCGTGTAACATTTCTAAGTCATTTAAAAAAACAGTGTGAACGCAATGGGATCATAACGTTCAACGATGAAGGGATTGAGAGAAGCCAAACCATAAGTTCTGAGCTCATACGGGCAATAAGAGAATCGAAAATCTCGATCGTTGTGCTCTCAGAGAACTATGCTTCTTCGAGTTGGTGTTTGAGCGAGCTGGTGGAGATCTTAAAGTGTCAAGAATCTGCGGGGCAAATAGTGATGACGGTTTTCTACAAAGTGGATCCATGTGATGTGAGGAAACAGATGGGAGAGTTTGGGAAAGCTTTCAAGAAAACTTGCCAAGGGAAAATAGAGACTGAGATGGAGAGTTGGATCCAAGCTTTGAGCCATGTCGCCAACATAGCCGGAGAACACTCCCTTAATTGGTATCTTCTTTTGTTGTTCTTTCTAGATTCATTAAGACTCTAATTGGAAATTTGCTGGTTTGCGCTTTGAATTTTAGAAAAACATAGTACAAGAAAAATTCATTTTTACCAATTAAGTGATCATTTAGTAGCAGCTTATCTATCATCTATGTTCAAAGCCGTAATTCATTACAATGACTTAAAAAATAGTTTAGGCCTGGATTATTTGTAGTTATAGTGGTTTTTGGTTTTAGATTTTGAGAAATCTATGTTTAACCCTTTCAAGATTTTTGGAAAAGTAGATTCCCTAAATATCAAAGAACCACTTCACTTCTAAACTATATTGTGAAAACATGAAGTATTTTGAATAAATGCAGATATTTTGGAAGTTTTGCACAAAAGAAATAAATCATTGGATTATTATTACTAATAGGAGAGAATCCGCGCTATGCTCATGTCTTATTTTAAATAATATGTTTTAGAACTTTTTTTAACTATCAATTTTTTTATTTATGAATTTGTGTTTTCACCATTATTTTCCATGTTGATATTTGTAATATCTTTCATATATTATATTATAAATATGTATTTCTTCATCGATCTTCATACTTTTTTCATTCGTCTAAATTTTAATATTATAATAATTTTTAACTTTTCTCAATTTATCATTTGAGATTTTCTTTTAATATATCTTTCAATGAATCCATCCCATTTTTCCATATTTTAAAATTTTGAATATATTTTTGTATTCATTATTATTTTCTCTATTTTTTTCCTTCTCTATATTTTTATATATTTTAATTTTTTATTGAATATTTTTTTATGTCTTACGATTTTACAGGTTGGACTTAACTTCTTAACTTATTCAATCTCATAATTTGTGTTTTTCTTCACTTTCATTAAAGTTTAGTTATCCTTATTTCTTTGAAAATAAGGATTAAATTCCTAAACAAACAGAATGATACATTTAAAATCTTGTATTAGATAAATTTTATATGTTAATTATGTTTTTAAATTAAATTTGAATTTTATTTACTTAAAACAATAATTTGTAAATAGTTAAAGTCAAATTTATTAATTTTTACGTATAATGAATAATTGAATATATGTTAATATTTATTTATGTTATTTGTTTTTAAAAAATAAAATTAATTGGTTGTCTACTTTACACATGTGGAAAAAAAAAATTCCGAAAAACCAATAGGAGGAAAAGGAGGGGAGTGTGATGTGTCACAACCTGGAAAGCCCGAGTAGATGCTAAGTAATCGTTAGGTTATAACTAGATGAATACCCGCGTGTACATGCCGGATTTTTTTAAATATAACTTGTTAATAAATTTATAAATTGGTACAGTAAAACCTCTATAAATTAATACTCGATAAGTTAAAAATCACTATAAATTAATAAATTTTGCCGGTCTCGAGTCGGGCCAGTGTAAAAATTAGCAAAATTCGATAAGTTAATAAGATAATAATTTTTTTGAAACTATTATGTAAATATATGGTCCAAATAATAAGGTAAATTAATAATTATACATTTAAGCATATAAATCTACATATATAATTAAGGTAATATAGTAAAATATGATTAAATTATTGTTTTAAGTTTATAACATTGTTGATTTATCTTTAAATTCTTTGATATGATATTTTTAAAATGAATTTTATAATTTTGAAAACATTTTTGTATTATTGTTTTGATGATCGTTAAAAGTTCAAACCGAAATATCTCTATAAATTAATAATTTATTAATTTATTAATTTATCGATAAATTAATTAGATAAATTAATAACTCTATAATAAAATTTTGAAGTCTCAACATTATTAATTTATAGAGGTTTTACTGTAGTTTGATAAAAAAATTATAAATTTTTTATTGATAATCCAACTTGTTACCAACACGATATAATTTTGTCCAACTATTTTGAAACAATATCTTATGGAAACAACAACGTAAAATTGTAAGTACAATAAATTAATATAGTGTTAGAACTTATGCGGCATTTCTTTTTGTAAAACTTCATCTTCAATCCTATCTAAATAGAATATTTTTCTTATAAAATTTGATGCCGAGTCAAAATAGTTTTTTCTGCTAAAATCGCAAAACCACATTTTCCATCAAAACCAAATTTTTTTTGTCAAAACTATAAATAATCGTTTTCCCGCCAAAACTGCAAACCGAAATCTTGTTTCCCGTAAAAAAATATAAAATCGTATTTTCTCATCAAAACTTTGTTTTCCGCTAAAGTTGCAAAAATACGTTTTCCGCCAAAACTTGGAAAATTGTGTTCTCGTTAAAACCGCAAAATATCGTTTTCCGTTAAAATCGCAATCGTGTTTCCTCGACAAAATCGGTAAACCATGTTTTTCTACCGAATACATAAATCTGCGTTTTTGCGCCAAACCTAAAAATGTATTTAAAAACCCGTAAAACTACAAAACTTTTATTTTTTTTTATCAAAACCACATTTTAAAAAAGAGATGAAAAATCATTGATTTAATTGATTATTTGTTTTTTTTAAAATATATTTAAAGAAGAGATGATAAGTCATTGATTTAACTGATTTTTTTAAAAAGGTGTGTCACAAAGATAGGTATTGATGTGTCAACTTTTTGTGAGGCACACTGAGTCATTATATAATAGATTATGTTACTGTTAGGGTCTTAAATTCTTTATTTACTGTTATTATTATGTTACTTGTTAGGGACAATGAAGCAAACATGATTGAGAAGATTACAAGAGATGTTTCAGACAAATTAAATGCTACACCGTCTAGGGATTTTCTTGGGATGGTAGGACTTGAATCTCATTTGGGAAAGATTCAATATTTGTTACATTTAGAAAATTCTGAAGCTATGACCTTAGGAATCTCTGGTCCTGCGGGCATTGGTAAAACTACCATTGCGAGAGCTTTATACAACCAACTCTCTTGCGAATATCCGCTTAGATATTTCATGGAAAATGTCAAGGGAAGTTATAGGACTATTGATTGTGATGAGCATGGTTCGAAGATACGTTTACAAGAACAACTTCTTTCACATATTTTGAACCAAAACAGAATGAAGATATGTCACTCGAATGTGATATATGAAAGGTTACACAACCAAAAGGTTCTCATCATTCTTGATGATGTAGATAGCCTGGAGCAATTAGATGCTTTGGCCAAGGATATTAATCATTTTGGTTCTGGAAGTAGGGTTATTGTGACTACGAAAGATCGAGAGCTTTTGAAGAGATATGGCATCAACAAGACATACCATGTGGGTTTTCCGTCTGATGAAGAAGCTCTTGAGATCTTTTGTAGATATGCTTTTAAAAAAAGCTCTCCACATTATGGTTTTGAAAAGCTTGCAATAAGAGTAACAGAGCTTTGTAGTAATCTTCCATTGGGACTCCGTGTTGTGGGTTCATCTTTATGCGGTAAAAGTGAGGATGAATGGGAAGTTATAATGCATAGGCTAGAAACTAGTCTTGATGGAGATCTCGAGAGAGTATTAAGAGTCGGATATGAAAGTTTACATGAGAAAGATCAAGATATGTTTCTTCACATTGCAATCTTCTTCAACTACAAAGACGAAGATTATGTAAAAGCCATGCTCGATGACTGTAATTTGGATGTCGAACATGGGTTGAGAAACCTAGTCAATAGATCTCTCATAGACATAACTACCAATGGAGTTATAGTGATGCAAAAATTACTACAACAAATGGGTAGACAAGTCATTCACAGACAAGAACCTTGGAAACGCCACATCTTAATTGATGCTCATGAGATTTGCGATGTTCTTGAATATGATACAGTAAGTTTTTTTTTTGTATTTGTTATATTCTTTGTGTGAAGTTACATATGCTTCCAACTCAAAATCAATCGTCAATAAGTAGATTGACTCATATCTCTTATATATTACTTGAGATCTATTCCACCTTTCCAATGTAGGATATTATTTCATAATACGCCTTTCGAGTATTGTGCTAATCGGTTCTTCTGTTTGGAACTTGGTTTAGGGTACTAGAACCATGTGCGCCATATCGTTTGATACATCTGAAATCAGCAGAGTGTTTGTAAGCGATGGAGCTTTTAAGAGAATGTGTAACCTTCAATTCCTTAGTGTAAGCGATGAGAATGACAAAGTGTGCATTCCTGAGGACTTGGAGTTTCCACCTCGTCTCAAGTTACTACATTGGGAGGCATACCCCAGAAAAAGTCTTCCTTTGAGATTTCATCTGGAAAACCTCGTGGAACTCCGTATGCGGAATAGCCAGCTCAAGAAGCTCTGGGAAGGACCTCAGGTTTGTGTTTATATTTATGTAGTTGGAATATATATGAATGTATACTTTCTCCATATGTTTTGATGCTCTTCTCTCTGCTGTTTGGTTTTACATTTTCATTCAGCCGCTTACAAAACTCAAGAAGATGGATTTGTCAATGTCCTATCATTTGAAAGAACTCCCAGATCTTTCAAATGCAACAAAACTCGAGAGATTGAATCTGGATCATTGCGAGAGTTTGGTAGAGATTCCCTCCTCTTTTTCGAATCTTCACAAGCTAAAAGTATTGAGCATGTTTGCATGCATAAAGCTAGAAGTCATTCCAAGTCACATGAACTTGGCATCTCTTGAAACGGTTAATATGACAGCATGCCAAATATTGAGAAACTTTCCAGACATCTCTAGGAACATCTCAAAGTTCTCTATCTCAGTGATAGACGTAGAACAAGTACCTGCATCGATTAAACTTTTGGCTCGTCTTCGTGTTCTCTACATAATCAGCAACAGAAAGTTAAAGGCATTAACACATGTTCCCCGAAGTGTAAGGCATCTACACCTAACCTACACTGGTGTTGAGAGTATTCCATATTTCAAGAAAAGTTTCCATCGGGTACAACTTTATCTAAACAGCTGCAGAAAAGTCGCACCACTACCAGATTTGCTTAGGGAAGATTGTGAATCAATGGAGGTACTTACTTGCCCTTATGACCCTCCATATACGCAGCTCAATTACACAAACTGCTTCAAACTAGACCGAGAAGCACGGAAAGCAATTTTAACAAGTAATTTCGCTCAAGGCTGGGCTTGTTTACCTGGAAGAGAAGTGCCTGTAGAGTTTGATCACCGAGCCAAAGGAAATTCCTTGACCATACGTCCGATGAGTAACATGCCTTTTACCATTTTCAAGGTTTGCGTTGTGATTTCTCCTAACCAGCAAACCAGAGATTTCGAACAATTGTTGTGTCGTCGTATAATGAAAGGCGATGTATACATTCCCATTGAGGAGATCAATGTATACACTATTCCCAGGATCCAAAGAGAACATCTGTTAATGTTTCCCTCCTACATGTTGAAAGAAGAACGATTTTCTCAAGTGACGAGCAGAGAGCTGGTGTTCGAGTTCAACAGCGAATTCGAGATTGTTGAATGCGGTGTCCAGATCTGGAAAGATGAATCCGAAAGAAACAACAATGGCGGATACCTTACAGTTTATGGTAAACCAGGATCTGAAGAAGATTTCGTCAATAACCAGCAAGACACATATGAATTTAGTAAAGCTGACGAGTCTCCGGTGAAGCGTGCAAAGAGATGAATCCAGCGTACGAAACCTTCTTAAAAAGTGTTAATAGTATAATATATATCATGTTTTGGAATGTAACTATGTGCCTGAAAGAAACTCAAGATTTAAGTAGTCTCTTCAGTTTTTTTTCTTGTCTACTTCTAATAGAGTGGCATAGTGATTCCTTTTAATACAATGAAACAAACATTTCCTTTTAATACAATGAAACAAACATACCATAGACAGCAAAGACATGAGATCCAGCTTTCAGTTTGGTGATCTCAAACGGTTGGAATGCATCGAGCCTTTTGAAAAATCCGGTCTCTGGATCCCTTGAGAGAGCCCTCTGTGAGCAGAAGAGCGAAAACATAGTTGTACATGGTGATGAAAAGAAGAAAATATAGGTGTTAACTTAAGAGGATAGAGAAGATAGTTAACTGAATTAACCCTGCGGTTGAGAGCTTTCCTGTTTTCTTGCTGTCTTCCTTTTGCATGATGAAAGAATAAAAAACATAACTTAGAAACCGGAAGAAACTTAAGAGATTGATGAGAGAAGAACACATGAGTGTTTAGGAAGAATTGTATATTGCTCTCATAAGGATTACAATAAGCGTTACATATGTTTATATAGAGAAGAGATACTAAAGCTAATTAACCTAGTTTCCATAGATACAAATCTATTAACTATTAACAAATATATTTTACGGATCTTTAAGATATTCTATATCAGATTTGAGGTTAATGAGAATAGCAATATTAGTAAGTTGTTCTGATGGAACCACTCTGTGATGCAACTCAGAGATGTGACAATAAACTAGAAACAAAGATCACATGTTGAGACATAATCAGCAGTTTATGATCAAAATTCAACCGAAAGATTGTTACTCAACATGCTAGCAATACAAGACTTCATACCTGTAGTCCATAAGGAGATTCCCCGGTTTCAAGAAGAAAACAAAGGAACTCTCCGTTCTCTGCGGCGGAGGATATCCGATGTCTACGACGGGTTGTCTGCTGAGAAAGAAGATCAACGAGGAACAGAGTTTGGAATTCTTCTCGGCTGGATTTGGAGTTTTTTTTAACTCTGATAATTTGTAATATCTGCGTATTATCTCAATATATGTGCAATAATTGTTTCAGGGTAATTCGATTTCTACGACAACGTTTTAACTCTTTTTTTTATGGTTGTGCTGTGATGTGGGAGTTTCTTGGATATTTGATTTTTGTTTGTGATGCACTTATGTTTCAATGGATTTACCTATAGAATTACCATCTCAAAATGGTAAATGAAGTTACAGCTGATTAATTTATGCATGATTATCTAGTTAGATTTTCTTTCAAGTATTGTGAAGCAGAAGAGGTGGTCTCTTCTCTAACTCCATAACTAATTTTAACCATGAAAAGAGTTTAAACCAGAAGTAAATCTCTCTACTTCCTCTTCAGTCAATGTTTCTCTCACTAGAAGTAAATCTCTACTTCCTTTTCAGTCATCTCCAAGACATGATCTCTAGCATCTGTGAGAGCACTCTGCGTGTGGGAACAAGAACAGAAACACAAGAAGCTTATCTCAGTACCACAATCTCTTCAAGAGTGTTAAACAAGATTTCATGATCCTAGGTTTTTTTTTTTATTATGACCTGTCCAAATTTGGTGATGAAGTTGTTCCCAAGGTTTATCGATGTAACACTGACATCTTCATTCGCCTTTAGAGCTTGAGCTATGGCGAATGCTCCATCGTCCTGCACATTTACCAGACCATCAGACAATAAGAAACAAAAGCAGAGTTTTTTATTTACCCCAATTTCGTT
This sequence comes from Alliaria petiolata, assembly GCA_020283515.1. Classification (NCBI taxonomy): domain Eukaryota; kingdom Viridiplantae; phylum Streptophyta; class Magnoliopsida; order Brassicales; family Brassicaceae; genus Alliaria; species Alliaria petiolata. The sequence continues at coordinate 388,012,374 of JAHZTW010000001.1, forward strand.
GAATCCTAAATCTATGAATGTTAATGCTTCATTAATGGCCTCTCTCTAGGCTAAAGTTTCAGACAATAAGAAACAGAAGCAGAGTTTTGTATTTACCCGAATTTCGTTGAATCCTAAATCTATGGATGTTAAAGCTTCATTGACTACTTTTAAGCTTCGAGCTAAGCAAGCAGCGCCCTGAAAACAATGATCACATGAACATTTTGAAGAAGAAACCTTTAATAACTTTTTTAAACTGATGAAATCTGTTTAAATGGAACCTCGTCTTTAAGTCCATTTGCCCGCAAGTCCAGTACCGAAATTGTGTTGTTATATCTCAATGTGTCAGCGATGAATTACACACCCTTTGCTCCTATCTACACATGTATTTAAAAGTCATTACTCTAAATAAAGTATATCAATCAAAGAACCGTGAAGGTAACAAGGCTTTTTACCTGGCACCAACCAAGCTTGAGAGTCTTTACATTTCCATGGAACTTCAGAACTTCAGATAATGCTTTGGCTCCATCTGGTCCTATGAGGATATAATAGGATTCTTAATGTCATTACCTTCCCCTCTTTATAACCAAACAAAGAAATAAGATGTAGAAAGATTTTATAGCACTCACCGTTGTAATAATCGTATTATCTTTCAGAGCTTGAGCTATCGCGTTAACTCCCTACGCGTGGATGTTATTGCCACCCTATTGCACATATATTTTTTTAAATCACTCCGTTTGGGCACATGGTAGAAGTCGTGGAGAAGATGGAACCACAAAATCAAAAGGGCATTTGGATTTTTTCACCATGTCAATTGTTGCAATGGTGCGGTTTTGCTTCAGAGCATCTGCAACATTTTCAGCTCCCTGGAACACAAAGAAAAACGATTGAAAATTACTAGGACAGACAAACTAAACATAAACAAAATCGGTTTGACGGTGAAGATAGTGCAGATATACAAGAGAGTTCTCTAACCTATGGGGGAAAATTGGCACTATGGGGGAAAATGTAAAGACTATATAGAGCACAAGTTCATACATAATTCAAATGAAAACCCTCGAAATGAAGTGGCCACTTGATCTCATCAGCGCCACGACCCATTAGTCTTACTCCGTCTTCTATTTGCTTTCCTGTGGCTCACACATCCTGCGGATCGTCGTCAATGGATTAGTAAAAAGCAGAGACATGAAGAATCATAAACTGAATTTAAACCAAACCGGGTTAATCAAAGAGTGAAGAGTGTGACCGAACCTTGAGCGTTTTCAATGTGATCAATTCGTGAGAATCAATCAATCTCCCCAGCGTTTATGAGTTTAGCGATCTTTCCTAGACCAACACGCTGCATCGCACAATCATTTACATCTTTAGTTGCTGCATGAATAGAGTGTCAAAATCGAATTCGAAATCCGAAATCCTTAGACGCAGTATCATCTACTTCACCACTAGCAGCTTAAACACAGCACTAGTGACATTCAGAAAGAAGAAAAAGAGTGACCCATCTGATCTAGATTCTCATATTCGACCTAATCCAATGAATCCACCACACTCGTGTAATATTCAAATCATCTGAAGCAACGGAACCAGAGAAACAAATCCCAGAAGCGAAAGGCACGAGCTTTTTACCTGAAAATGGAGCTTAAATTTGTTCTTGAAGCCACGTTTGGGTAAACGGCGTCGTAATGGAGTCTGCCCACCTTCGAAACCAAACTTCATCGTTCCCTGATTCCCTGAAACGACGAAACTCTGCTCGCCAAGGTAGGAATTTGAGCAAGGATCGGAGAACGGCGGCATTGCAGAAGCGGGGAGGAGATGAATCTGGGTTTGGCGGTATGATGAATCGAAGAATTGATGAGAGATGTCGAAATGATCGAAGAGATCCTTCTTCTAATCCATTGTCTTCGTTTGCGGATCAAGGCAGATTTTCGATTTGAGATGATCTGAAAATTCTATTATTCCATTTTTGGGGATTTAGGGTTTATGAGAGATTTCTTCAGTCGAGCGATTCAGAAGCGATCATTTTCTCAAGTTCCATCATTGGGCTTCTTCATTCATATCGTTAAGCCCATTTATAGCCCAAGTTCACGTTGCTGCCACCTATTCACTTAAAACCACGTCGTTTGAGTGCACTTGCAAGGGAAAAGAAAGAAAAATAAAAATAAAAATAAAAAAGAACAGATAAAATTGAAAATTGGGAAGAAACAAAAAGGGAAATATGAAGGAATGGCAAAAGATAATGCCGTATTTAGTTATCTCCCAAACACCCAAACAGCTCTGTTCACACAATACTGTTCACATCAAAAGATCTATCATACCCCCTATCTCCGCTGTGATATTTGGTGTCACAGCAGATATATTATCAGATACCGACAACAATATTAAGTATTGGGAAAAATGTCATTTCCCATCTCAACTAAACATGCGGTGCCGATTCCCACTCGTACAAAGAGTTAGTGCCTTTTACTATCTCAACATCTTAAAATTTTAAAAATTCAATTCAGATTCTATCTTTTGTACAAAAATCATCTTTGACTCTAACAGATGTTAGTCAACCGTCAAATGTGGTGACTCATATTGTACATGTGGCAATACATAAATCGAGTTGGCACTATTTGAGAGTAAAACGACGGTGTTTCTTCAATTTGGGTAAATCCCTAAAAACATTTCATTATTCCCGTGTCTTCTTCGTCGAACTTCTAAACAGAGAGTTCTTCTTGCCAGTCTTCTTCTTCTTCTCCGGTGGTTTTCACCTGCGATATTTGCGTCCGAGCTCACCTGCATTATTTAGTGGGAAACAAAATTATACAGATTGGAGTAGTGCATAAGCGAAAATGAGGTAATTTTGTTTTTTGGATTTTATCTAAATTTTGTTGATTGAAACCGTGAAACACCAATGTTGTTTTGTTTTGATGATTGAACCTTATGATAAAGACATTTTTAGTGATGGACTTTTTAATCAATTAATTTTTTGGATGATTAGAGAGTCCTATTTGTTTTGAACACCAAGTGTTCGATTAAATGTTTAAGAGAGTGAAAATTTGTATTAATGTTAGTTTTGTGATGTTTGCTTACAGCTACTCTGAAGTAATGTTTAACGTGTACCATGGTGGTATTGGGTGAAAAATTATGAAGGGGAAGTTGCTTATCTTGATGGTGATGAGATGAAATGTGTATCATGCAAACCCGAAGATATTTTGACCATGCTGGCAACTGAGTTTAGCGAGGGACTATATGGCCAGAAGTTATGGTATACATTGCCATTTGAAGACAGTAAGGAGCGAAAGACTTTGAGTAATGAGGATTTGAGTGTAAAGAAGATGAGTGAAGCCGGTTTATGGTTAATTCAACGGATCATCCTGATGATGTGGAACAGGAACATCGCTGTGAAGAAGAGATTCGAGTTGAAAGAAATGCGGCTGACTTTGTTGATGAAGATCCAAATTTTGACTATCACAACACACCTCCTAACTCTGATGGTGAAGAAGAGGAGGATTTTGTGAGATGCAAACGAGGAAGTGGTGAGCTGAAGCTCAAACAAGTGTTTGAATCTTTAGAGGAGTTCAAAGAGGCTTTGGTAGATTATGCGCTCAAAGGAAGATGGAATATTAAGATAAGCCTATGGGGGAAGAACAAATCTGCAGCTTTGTGTGGGATTGAAGATGGTTGTCCTTGGAAGATCTATTGTTCCTATGAAGAAAGAATTGGAAAGTACATGGTGAAGACATATGAAGATAATCACAGCTGCATCAAAGATGGTTATAGTAAAATTCTGAAAGCAGGTGTGATTACAAAGCTGTTTTTGGATGAGATAAGGAATGATCCTGAGTACAAACCAAAGACTATCCAAGGGGATATTCTAAGGAGGTTCGGTTTGATGACAACTATAGACAAGTGTAAGAAGGCAAAGGGGAAAGCAATAGACATCATCAACCGTGACCATGTGGAGCAGTTTTCTAGGCTCAAAGATTACCGTGACGCAATCATTACGTAAGTAGCTTAATTTTTTCTCTATTCTTAAATATTTCAGTTCTTTTCTCTGTTTTTTGCAGCATTTTGTTAACTAACTATTTGCATTTCTTTGTTGGTAGGACAAACTCTAACTCATCTGTGGAGTTAGATACCGTCTTTGATGATGCTGAAAAAGAAATATTCCGAAGATTTTACGTATACTTTGAAGTGCTCCGAAGATTATGGTCAATGTGGTGTAGACCCATTTTTGGTTTGGATGGATGTTTCCTTAAGTGCACACTTAAAGGACAATTGTTGGCGGCCGTGGGAAGAGATTCAGACAACAGAATGTATCCCTTTGCTTGGGCAGTTGTTGATGTGGAGAACGAGGAGAACTGGACTTGGTTCATTGAGAAGCTTAAGGCTGATTTTAATCTCCAAGATGGCCAAGGATATACTGTGATATCTGACAGACAAAAGGTATAAGAATCGCAATATTTGTCTTTACAATTTGTAAATTATATTAAAATTGCATATGTGAAGCGCATGTTTTGTTGAATTTGCAGGGTTTGTTGAATGCAGTACAAAGGGTGTTGCCCCATGTTGAACATCGAATGTGTGCTAGGCACATCTACGGCAATTTAAAGAAGGTCTTTCCTAATCAACCTGAAATGAAACGCCTGTTTTGGATGGTAGTAGAGAGTTACACTTTGGCTGAGTACATGGTTAATCTAGAAAGGGTCAGAAACTTCGATGTTCGCCTATTTGACGCCATGATGGAGAGAAATCCAAGGAATTGCAGTTTGACATTCTTTACTCCAGCAGCTCAATGTGTTGATGTTCACAACAATATATCTGAATCTTTCAACAATGCTATTGATCCTGCAAGATATGTGCCAATGGTGGAGATGCTGGAGACGATTAGGAGAAGATCCATGGCACGAATTTACTTGAGGAAGACCAAGGCAGAAAACTATACTGGTAGAATAACTCCGAAAGCGAAAGAGATCATAGAGAAGGAAGAAGAGAAGGTTAAGTTCTGTAAAATGATTCCAGGTGGAGACAATAGATATGATGTGTGTGAGAGTGGTGTAACATACACTGTGAATATGAGATTGAAGACATGTGTTTGTCGAAGATGGGATATGAGTGGACTTCCCTGCCGTCATGCTTTAAGGGTCATTGAAGAGAGGAAGCTCAATAATGAAGATTTCATATCCCATTGGTACCTCACTTCAAGACAGCGAAGTATATATAGTGACTATATCCGACCAGTTAATGGTATGTTATTTTGGAATAGATCTGGCTCTGTTGTTCTGCCACCTCCTAATTTGGTTGAACAGATAGAGAATAGGAAAGGGAGGAAACCGAAGCCGAAGAGGAAGAAGGGCAGGAATGAGTCTCCTACAAAGAAGAAGGTTAGTAGAGAGAAGAGGATTATGCATGGTGCTCGCTGTGTTTTTGCGGGACACAATGCATTGAAGTGTCCAAACTCAGGTGTGGCGAACTTCAGGGCACCAAGAAAGAAGAAATCTTCAACTAACACAAATGCAGGAGAAGATGGATATGATTCAACCAACACAAACGCAGGAGAGGATGGATTTGAAGAGAGATTTTTGGACATTGGAGAAGGACAAAGTCAACCAACACAGAACTAACTATCAGGTTTCAGTGTCATTTTTTGTGTTTGAGGAGATTCGGAGTGGTGTATTTGATGGGTTTGATTCAGTTTTAGGTGTATTTGAGTACCTGTCCAATTAGGTGTGTTTCAATTTCGGATATTTGTGGTGTAGTTTGATGGGTTTGTTTCTGTTTTTTGTGGTTTTGGCGTGTTGTATAACCATTTTCACATGGATATAAAGTGAAAGCTTCAATGGTCATAAGCTTTTGTTGTTCTTGTTGTTCTTATTGTTCTTCTTTTCATACTTTCATACTAAAACAAAGACAAAAAGCCAATCATTCATTGCATAATCTTACAAACACATAGAGAATCATTCAGTTCTTACAAACACATAGAGAATCATTCAATTCTTACAAACAACCGAAGCACAATTACTCTAATAATTAGACAATCTCATACTTAGACAATCTCATATTCAAAATACGAACCTAAAAAATAAAATCATCACCAAAGCAAAGACCACAATATTCTTCATGCTACAAAGTTGCATCCTCAACTCTTGAACCTCTTTCTCAACGACAGCCTCACACACCCGCGTCTCCATTGTTAGAGTATCAATGTCTTATTCAAAAGAATCGAAACCCTTTTGCATTGTCATAGAAGCTCCTTCTAAGTTTTCCACTTTCTTTATCAAATCCTCAATCTCTTGAACCATACATGTATCCGTCCATTTGAACACATGATACCAATTACCCTGTCCGAAATTTGAAGATACTTAACCGCAATGTAAAACTTCAATTGAAAAAACAAAACCACATCTTAAATTTACAGAAACTTACGGGCTCTCCATAAGGACAAGCATGAAACAGTCTTCATGGGTTTTTAGCAGTGCCTGACGTCTTCATCAATACAAGTTCTCCACATCGACATCTCTTAGGAAAGCCTCTAATTCGATCACTCATTTCAGAAATTCACCTGAGAATTTCCCAAGCAAATCAAAAAATTTAAGATTCACAATTTCACCGAATAGAAAAAGAAGAAATTAACGAATTTACCTGATAAAATCAATAATTACTGTCTGAGAGAGTAAGAAGCTCGAGGAATCTTTGTTTTTGTTTGGTTCAGTCACACGCAGAGAGAGGAAGAAGCTCGAGGAAGAAGAAGAATCCCTAATTTTATCCCCAAAGTTGAGGAAACGACGTCGTTTTATTCTAAACAGTGCCACCTCATTTTTTCGTGACACATGTGTAAGCTGACTCAACAGATTTAACGATTTATTTGACTCCGTTACGGACAAAGATGATTTTCGCACAAAAGATAGAATCTGGGTGGGATTTTTAAAATTTTAAGATGTTGAGGTAGTAAAAGGCACTAACTCTTTGTACGGGTGGGAATCGGCACCGCGTGTTTAGTTGAGGTGGGAAATGACCCTTCCCCTATTAAGTATTAGATTTAGTTTTCATTTAAATAATAATTTTCGTTTTGGTGGGGGGAAACACAAGCGGACTAATTTATAGTTAAGTGTAGTTCGAGAAGTTTCATCTCTTCCATCAAATATACACAGTCGTCTCGGATAATATTGATGACGATAACGTTGCTATTGATTGAAATAATTAGACTAGTGATGTTTGTTGTTTATAGTTGCTAACTTGTTGACGCTAAATTATCTGATAAAATTTACTAATAGCAGTTAACACTCTTGTATGAACTCTTATATAGACCATTATGCTGGTTTTCATTAACTAAATCGGATTGATATTTTAAAATCTATATTGGTTGTTATTGGTTGATATATTTACACTAGTAATGTTAGTTGTATGTAGCTGCTAACTTATTGACTTGTCATGAGTTAACTATATTAGTAGTCCCTTTTGTTATCTGTCAACTATATGACTTGTTTTTTTCTTTCATGGCAGGTTTCAGTCGACTCTATATTACCACGAAATTCAGTTTATGACTCTGACGAGGAGGACTTGGGGGTGGACTGATGATGATGAGGACGTTCGGGTGGATAAAATGCTTAGCCAATCCTTCGCTGACAAAATGTCTTATTACCGTTGTCGATGAATCTGATGTTGGTGGTAATATTGGCAGTTAACTAATGAAGGTGTTAATACATTTCATGAATATGCACTACAAGAATTCATCAAATTAGCTACCGGTTATTCCGTAGCAAAAAGACATTATCCGTCGCAAAAACTAGGCAAGCCACGGATGATGATAAATGATTTCCGTTGCCTCAGCTCCGACGCTAATGTTAATCCGACGCCATTCTGTAGCCATTTTGCAACAGATTAGCGAAAACAACAACCGCAGCCAATAGCAACAATATGACTACGACACCTTCCGTTGCTGGTTAGCGACGGGTTAGCGAAGAATTATATGTGGCTATACAGAATTTAACTACAGTTTCCCCCCTAACAAGTTTGTGGCAAACATAGCAACAAATTTGATTTGGATATAGCGACAGCCATACCTTTGGCTAAAGTCCGTGGCCAAAAAAGTATACACAGCTACGCATTTAGCAACAAAATCAATTGCTCTCAATAATATTTGAATTTTAATAAATAAAGAAAATTAAATAAATTGATTTTAATATATAAATATATGATAACAAGAATTCCTAAAGATAATAGAAATTGTTAAGCATTTAGTATACACGTCGACAAACAAACAAAAATTACACCGGAAAAACTTGAAAACAAACAAGACATAACAACAATTCAAACTGAAAAACAAAATATTTACCGAATAAAAAGTTTCATCTCGCATAAGTGGTGTAATTGGTGTTTGTGAGGGTGACCCTTGGCTGCCAACCTCATCATGATCTGTGTTGGGGAACTGCTGCGAATCAACAATGGACTTAACTTCTTCAATGATCTTCTTTGCACGTTTGTCAACAAAAGTTCTGTCAATCTTCATGTGAGTCTTCCGCACTAAGTCTGTGATTGCTAGCTCCTCACACAACTCCATCATCTGTATACATCAGTTGTACAACCAGGCAATAAGGCAAATGGAGAAAAATACTTGATCATAAGATAATAAGAGATATATAGAAAATAGAAAAAGAGACAATAAAGGACTCGATGAGTTGTACCATATCATATTTGACCTTGGCGTATGAATGATCCAGAAATGTGTTGATGAAAACCATCTCCGCCACACTAAGATTTCCAGTTATAAGAGTTTGTAGTGCTAATATGAACCGCCTCCAGTGTATTCCAGTGTCGCCCCATCAAGTTGGTTTATCAAGAAAAGCACTTCGAATTGTTGATGTCGGATCAAGACGAAATTGGGCTTTTTTGTGTATCTTCCCTTTGCCGATGTTGTTCGAGATCATCCTCCGAAGTTGATTAGTCCATAGAGTCTTCACCGAGGTATGATAATAATACTTTTGCTGAAAACGAGATTAAATCAATTGCATCAAATAACTGGTAATGCGTAACATAAACGATTTCTAAAGATGTATCCTTCATATAAAACATTGATTCTTACCACTTGTCTTGCTGCTGCTCTTGTGGAACCTCACCAAAATTCTAACACGGGCCACCAAAATCATTGCTGAAGCTCTTTTAATATCATATTTCCTATCACGAGGAACCAGAAAATAAGTTATTGAAGAAAAATACTAGTTAAAATATAGATGAATTTCTATATAAAGTTGCGTAGCAATTTCTTACCAAAGTGCGCCATCTTTCTTCTTGGGATGGAGAGTCGGCTGGTTACATCGTGCACTGCCGGGATTTCTAACCAAAGCGCGCCATCGTTCTTGTAGTAGCTCGTTGATGCTACACAGCAGAAACCCCGGCAGTGCACAAGAATTACCATCCCTTGAAGGAGCATGGGCCTCTCGTCCAACATAACCTCTTGCGGGTAGTCCGCCTACGTGGTGGATACATACTACAATGATAGAGATTTTAAAGACATTAGAGACAACCATCATTCATAGTATTGTGCAATACTAAATCTTTCCCTAATTAAATAAATAGTAAATCGATTTCAGTAGTAACCACTATCAATTAACCAAAACTGAAGAGAATGATTTCAGCCAAAAATAAGTACCTCGTAGAGTTAAAGAAGAACTGAACCATAAATCAATATAAACATCAATTACCGAAATCTGAAGAGCATCACATTACAAAAAGAACGCAGAGATTCAAAGAAGAATTGAACCCTAAATCAATTTTGGCACAATAAACAGCAATTACCCAAAGGCAAATTGCATGATTTCACCCCAAAAAAACTCAAACTAGAGATCTAAATAAGAATCTAACCTTAGAGATGAGTGGCTTCTTTGGAGCGAAGGAGAAAGTGAGAGATGGAGAGAGAGAGAGAGAGAGAGACTGAAATATTGTGTTTAACTGCCGTGAAAGAGATAAATGAGCGATTGAGAGAGGGAGAGACTAACATTATAGAGTTCTCTGCTGCTAAGGAGAAGAGGAGAAATAATCAGCCGCGAAAGAGAGGGAAAAGAAACAGCCGCCAAGGAGAGAAGAGGGGAAAAGAATCGAGCTTTCATCTGATATACCCCTATATCTAAAACCAAAAGCTGAAAAATCCCCTTAATTTTTAATATTTGTTTTGATTTATTTTAAAGGAAAAAAACACATGTTAAAGACCAAAAACCCTAATACTTCTAGAAAATTACTTCTTATGCCACCGCCCCACCCATTCGATCCAAGTCCTTCGGATCTAACCCGGAATTTTTTGAGAAAACTCGAGCCGTTTGAGCCGTTCAGCGAGCCGTTCAGTCCTAACTCCTCTTTCATTCATCTCTTTTCGTAAAACTAGGGATAACTACGTAGAGGATACCAAATATTGAGGCATGGCATCAAACATTTGGTGAGAAATTTTAAGCGATTCTCGCGCGCCTTCTTCCACTTTTTTGTTCAGAAATCTCTCATTCTTCTCTCTGTTCGTAAAATTATCAATCTTTTATCTTAGATTCTGCGATGGATATACTATGAAGTTTAAAGTGTGTACATCGTATGTTTAGCTCACCAAGTGTTCGATGCTATGCCTCAATGAAAATTTCTCACCTTTAACTGAATTGGTAGAGCTTCTAAACACCATGAAATAAGATATGGAAGAACATATGACGAAGGTAATAGATGAAAAAGTTGATGGGTTGGCCGAAAGAGTCGCACCGTTGGAATCTTATGTGAAGGAACAATCAGGAGAGACGTCAAAAAGGATGTTAAACGGACTGTCGGGACGAGTAGGCCAGCGACAAGGTCGACGAAATAGAAAGTATAAGGAGTGAAGACTATATCTTTTCTTATGGTGGTTGTTTGGACTGGTACTACTGGTATTACTACGTAAAACTATGTTGTTGGTTTTGAATTTGTACTACTGTATTACTATGTAGAACTATGTCGTTTGTTTTTGTATTTGAATTCGTATTATTGGTATTACTATGTAAAACTATGTTGTTAGTTTTGCATTTAAATTCGTATTACACTATGTAGAACTATGTTGTTAGTTTTACATTTGAATTCATATTACACTATGTAGAACTACGTTGTTGGTTTTGCATTTGAATTTGTACTACTCGTATTACTATGTAAAACTATGTTGTTAGTTTTGCATTTGAATTCGTCCACCACATGGACATCTTATCGGAATGCCATAGTCATCATCGACTATGTATTAAAGTCCATCGATTAGCCTCTTGTTCCTCTTCTCGTCACTATAGGTCGGATCCATAATCAAGAGCTCGGGAGAAAAGAAAGAAATCGGGAATGAGAGAGAGAGAGGTGAGGAAAAATGATGAAGAATGAAAGAGTGAGGAGAGAGAGAGAGAAAACTCGGTAATGAAAGAAAGAGAAGAGAGAAGGAAGAAATTTGGAGATTTTTAGTATTGGGCGCCAAAAAATTGAGGATTTAGAGGATTGGGCGCCAAAAATTTGGGGATTTTGAGTATTGGGCGCCAAAATTTTAGTCACATGTGCATGACAATTTTACACATAGTTATACAGAATATAGTAGTTGTACTAAAGTTCCAAATAGTTATACTTTGGCTGTTTTCCATTTTAATTAATATTACCTACCCTTAACATTTGTTTTCTTAGTTTTACAATTGATATAAATCGATTAGCATATAATTCTGAATGATTTATGTAATGATATGTTTGAAATCAAAATTTCTGTAACTTTTTCATCCTAAGTTGGTTATTATTTACAAAGTGATCTTAAAAGTATAAGGAGTATATTGTATAGATTCTTCTTTAATAACCCAATATGATATAATTTCATAATTTCCTACTTAATACACATTATTATAGTTATTTGTGACGTTTACAACGCCAATAAGTATGTTGAGTAATTTTGGTTTAGGTTTTGTAAATATCAAAATTATTTTTTTCCATTATCAACTTTAATCAGTAATACCAGTTTTACCAGATATACGTTCTTTGCTCAGTAATACAAGTTTTACCAGATATACGTTTGCTCAGTAACGCTCAGTTATATCAATATTACACAATAGTCACATGAACAATATATAATCTTATCCGACTTGTTTATAACATAACCAAAACAGTTAACAAATGCGGCTCTATCCACCAACTCTTGCAATGTCTTTTTATTTGGAAATTCTTGACACACACTCACACACAAACCGTCTTCCCATGTCTCTATAAACTGACTACATTCTACAACAGCTGCAGCCTCATCATATTCATCACGCATATTCATCACGCATATTCGATATATCCATATTGTTATCCACACCTTCATCATCCTCTATCGCCTCATATTGTTGTTTGCTTGTTCTTTGGCTACCTACAAAATAATTGCATTAGCTCTGATTTCTTAATCAATTGAATGCAACTAGAATTTAACCTTACTTTCATCTAAGCCAAGCTTCTTGTATATCTTAGCTTCTATCATCGACAAAGTTGTGTTTGTCCTCAACATTAAACTATACATGCGATATTGTATTTAAAATGTATGTCGACGTTGTTGCTCATTGTATCCTGCCAAAACAATAAAAAAAAACTCAATCAGTAATACTAGTACCTTCTCTTAAACTCAGTAATATCAGTTGCACCAAGTTTTACTCAATAAATCATGATTTTCAATAATACCAGTTTTTCTGGTTATACTACATTTATCAGTAATACTAGTTTCACCAAGTTCTCCTATCGCAAGAACTCAAATTGGATCGATTCGGAACCACTGTAAGACGAAAGCTCATTCGGGTTCTAATCTACTTATAATTCAATACGATTCAACCACTGTAATCCATTTGTTACCGATTTAAAGTCATAATCGACCCAGAAACCATTGTAAAACACTCAATATGCATACCAAATCCCCAAATCAATCCATCAATTACGTTGAACAACGCACCAATCTCAATGCAGCTCTCGAGGAAGGCAGAGATGAGTTATGCGAAGAAACGGCGGCGAGTGAGAGATCGACGGCGGCACATGAGAGATCGATGGCGGTGCATGAGAGATCGACGGTGGGCTCCGGTGAACCGGCGAACGAGCTCGAGTTTTGCAATTTCTTTTTTTTGGTCGAGCCTTCAAGCCTCTGAGCCGACGAGCCGTTCTTTTTCTTTTTTTCATTTTCCAATTTTTATTCTTTACTTTAATTAGGTGGACAATTTGGTCTTTTAACATGTGAAGGGATATAAGAGATTAAAATGGGATATAGGAGATTTGTTTTAGAGCAAAAGGGATATTTGAGCTCATGACTCGAAAAGAATCAGCTGCGAAGGAGAAGAGGGAAAAGAAGATTTAGGTTTTGCAAAAATCACGGGAAATAAAATTGTGGCTAAAAATTAAGACGGAAACTGGAAAATTTGGCCAAATGTTTGGCGGAAACTTTCCAAATGTTTGGCGGAACTTTCCAAAAAAAAATGCAAGTGTTATTGTTTTTTTAAAAATTTACATGCTTTTATTTATATGGCTATAAAATTACGGGAAACTAAAAATGCATGTGTTTTTATATTTTGAAACCCAAACTCCTTTATAATTTATAACTAAACAAATCTAAACTCCAAAATATATATAATTTTGCATACAAATCTTAAATTAAATCAACAAAAATAGAATCATTCAAACTCAGCATAAGAAAAATTTCACTTGAAGTTTCATATATAGTGATCTTCTATAGTAGGTTCTTCAGCTATTGTTGGATAAGAACCTATTTAAATAATGTACACATGTGCTTAATTTTTCATCTTTATCATCTGAGTAAGTCCATTTTGAATTTCATCTTTATCTTTTTAAATTTTTGTTTTCAAAACAAACATATATCGTTTAGTTTATATTTTATTATGAAAATATTATTTCATGATCTATTTTCTTAAAATATTAACTGTTAATGTTAAACATATATCCTAATTAAGAGTATTGGTGTTGGAAAATTATTTCCAATCAGTATCAGTTACTCAATCTTGTAGTGCATGTACATAAGTAGTTAGATAGTGTGATATGCGCATTTCTCAAGACTGTCCGTGCCAATTAATCACAAACAATCGTCTACGAGCTAGTTACTACGTACCTTCTATACATGTAATGTCGATAAGTGGCAGCGACCCGTTCAACATTTCTTTTTGAACTAATGAACTTTTGTTTTAAATTCTTTTAAACTTAAATACAATATTAGATTATCTTTGGTTAAGTTCTTCAGACATTGTCATTGTATTATATATCTTGGTCATTTTGTTTGGAGGCACATTAAAAAATGATAACCTGATATAATTAATTTGAAATGATAAGTAACAATTAAATTTTAAAATAATTACTTTTTCTTAAATTCTTCTATAACTATAAAAAAACGTAGCTAAATCAGTTACGTTGCTATGTTGTTGCCATGTATGCGACAGATTAGTGATAGCACACATGTCGTTGCCATTTATCAACAACAATATTTGTAGCTATCCTTTGCTATCTATAAAATTCATGGCGACAACTTATCTCTAACCAATGTGTGGCTATATAGCTATAAAATATCTACGAATTCAATCTCTAGCTATATGGCTACGGATCGCTACAAAATTGCTACAGATTTAGCTACAAAAGTAATATTAATTGTTCTGTCGCCATCTGTTGCCATTTGCGTAGCTAATGGTCTTGGCTACGCAAATGCCCTCGCCAGTCCGCAGCTATTTCAGTGAATTCTTGTAGTGATGACATGGTTCTCACCTGTAATTGGAACCATATCCATGTGCCTGCGGTTGTTGGTCACATTCGTTGTCACATTCGCTTCCTCGAACACATGCCTCTTCCCCTTGACTCTAGTTGGATCCAAACACAGCTCGTAATCCATCATGTTCATAACCACGTTAGCAAATGTCTATAAATTAATAAACAAGTTATCAGAGAACTTCTTTAAATCCATCATGTTGATAACAATGTTAGCAAATGTCTAGAAATTAATACAAGTTATCAGAGAACTTCTTTAAATCCATCATGTTGATAACAATGTTAGCAAATGTCTAGAAATTAATAAACAAGTTATCAGAAAACTTCTTTAAATCCATCATGTTGATAACAATGTTAGCAAATATCTAGTAATTAATAAACCAATTATCAGATAACTTCTTTAAATCTTATTAACATTGTTAACTTAATTAACATGCTATGTTACTTAACACTTATTTAGTGTAACTCTATAAGTGAGTTGTCGTCGTTGCAACGCGTTAGAGGTCTAGGTGGTGGATAAATCGCCAGCTCCTAACTCCACCTTTGAGTAAAATACTATTTAGCTAGTTCGATAACTAAACAAGCATTTTTATAGTTAACAGGATCCCTAACTTCTTAATGTAATTAGATATATTTAAGATAATTCTTCCTTCACTAAAACGATTCACGCTAACCGATGTTGGTTTGATGTGTATCCCTTTTTTTAATATCATGTCTCTCGTTTAACGTTTGGGCGGCCACAAGATTTTAATCTCTGGCAAAAAAAATTATTACTTCCAATTTCCACAATCTTCTTTCTCTCTCATTTAATGCTCGCTATCTATAGGGGTACAATAGGCTACAATGAACATCGAAATTACACTCAAACTAATTTCCAGTCAACTGTTACTATTTTCTTAATTATTTTGTCAATTTTGTATATTGAGTAAATTCACCCAAACAAAAATCAATTTCCTTTTTCCTTTTTTCGTGACGGAAAAAAGATAATAATAATAAAAGGAAAATTTCGCGAAGAAAAAAAAAGGAGAATTTCCCCAATCTATATTATTAACCTAAACGGTTTAATTAAACCTCTCTGCTTCCTCTTGTTCCGATTTCGTTTCCGCCGCAGCTCGTGTCTAGGGTTCTTGTTCTGTCATCTCTGGACTGGAAACTAGTTTCTCTTTTGCTTCTCGATTGTTTCCGAAGAGAAATAACATGGAATGCAATAAGGAAGAAGCTCGACAATTACAGATGTTTTGAAACAAGTCTTGACAATTACAGATGTTTATATCCATGGATCAAACCAGAACAACGGAGGAGTGGAATCTGACTGGTACCGAATACTCGGTGTAGATCCTGCGGCCGACGATGAAACATTGAAGAAAAAGTACAGGAAGTTGGCTCTTTGTCTTCATCCAGACAAGAACAGGTTTAGTGGCGCGGAAGGTGCGTTTAAGCTGGTTTCAGATGCTTGGTGTCTATTATCCGATAATTCAAAGAGAATGGCGTATGATCAAAAAATGAAACCGAAGCAGAGAAAGAGAGAAAGGCAGGAACCACCAAAGCCACAACACGAGTCAGCTTCTTCTTCAACTTCAGCATCTGATAAAGCAAAAGCATGGAAACGAGCCGATGCTGCTAGGGTAAATGAAAACTCTACTTGCGAAGCAGAGAGGCTCTTCAAGAAACCCATGAGGACATTTACTTTCGAAGCAGAGAAGAATCCGATGAGGACAACATTTGCAAACTGCACTTCAGAAGCAAACTCTACTTCAGAAGCTCAGAGACTTTTCAAGAACTTTTCAATAAGAAGCCAATGGCAATGGCATATGTAATAAGATGATTTATCTTTTGCTTAATTGTGGGGCTTGTAAGTAATAGGATTGTTTGATTATAGCTGTCCTCCTGCGTTTGTTTTTGAAAGGCTATCATCTGGTATGCAGTGTTTGATTGTAGTTGACTTATATAAGTAATAAGATTGTTTGATTATAGCTGTCCTCTTGCCTTTGTTTTTGAAAAGCTATCATCTTGTATGTTTATAGATTACACATTTATCTACACTTAAATGCAACTATCAGCAAGAACAAAACCAATAGACACGAAATACATCGGTGTGCTGCGCTTCCTCGCCGGTTTATTTGAGACAGGTGATTTTGGTTTGCTCTGCAATGCCTGTTTCTCTATCTCTGGTCTTGCAATTGAATTGATAACAGATGTTCCTGCATCTATTGCTAGAAGCTGTCTTTGTCTTGGCTTGCTTTTTGTAGGCAGCAGAAACCTCAAGAGATTAACACATGTCCCGGAATGTGTAAATTCGCTAAACCTAAGCAAGCAGTGCCCTGAAAACAATGATCACGTGAACATTTAGAAGAAGAAACCTTTAATACCTTTTTAAAACTGATGAAATCTGTTTAAATGAACCTCGTCTTTAAGTCCATTCGCCCGCAAGTCCAGTACCGATATTGTGTTGTTATATCTCAATGTGTCAGCGATGAATTCTACACCCTTTGCTCCTATCTACACATGTATTTAAAAGTCATTACTCTAAATAAAGTATATCAATCAAAGAACCGTGAAGGTAACAAG
Source organism: Alliaria petiolata (assembly GCA_020283515.1). NCBI lineage: Eukaryota > Viridiplantae > Streptophyta > Magnoliopsida > Brassicales > Brassicaceae > Alliaria > Alliaria petiolata. The sequence continues at coordinate 388,029,645 of JAHZTW010000001.1, forward strand.
GCTTTTTACCTGGCACCAACCAAGCTTGAGAGTCTTTACATTTCCATGGAACTTCAGAACTTCAGATAATGCTTTGGCTCCATCTGGTCCTATGAGGATATAATAGGATTCTTAATGTCATTACCTTCTCCTCTTCATAAGCAAACAATGAAATAAGATGTCGAAATATTTTATAGCACTCACCGTTGTAATAACCGTATTATCTTTCAGAGCTTGAGCTATCGCGTTAACTCTCTCGGCGTGGATGTTATTGCCACCCTATTGCACAAACATTATTAAATCACTCGGTTTGGGCACATGGTAGAACTCGTGGAGAAGATGGAACCACAAATCAAAAGGGCGTTTGAATTTTTTCACCATTTCAATTGTTGCAATGGTGCGGTTTTGCTTCAGGGCATCTTTAATCACCGGACACTTAGGAGGAACTTAAAGGTACTATATCATATTCCCACTGACCTTAACTCCTTCATCCCCAATAGGGTTCCCGGAAAGATTTAGAACCCTTAACACAATTCTTGATTGAAGAACACCATCAAAGTTTTTCACTCCCGCAGCTGTAATTCCATTAGCAGACATCCTCTACAGTCTGAAACATCAAGATAGTCAGCTAAACTGAACAGAAATGAAGCTCTCTCGGAGATTCATGGAATACTACTATCCACAATCCATGTATGACAGACACTAACACCAGGATTCTATCAACATCGCCTCTATCCACCAAGATAAGCAGCCATGAATGATAGACTAAAGCAGCAGAACTTTCAAGTATTCGAATTTCGGGGAGAAATGTGGCAAAGCGTACCGAAAGTGGCGGCTACAAATGAGCCAACGGGCAAGACAGAAGAAGCAATCTGCTTCACTGGAGAAATAGAGAAACCAGAAGCCGCTTGTGACTCCTCTTTGTAAGCCCTACGACTCGAGCCTCCTTCGGAATTATACGCCGCCGTGATCGCCGGAATCCGCCGGGGAAATTTAACCGGGCCGTTGCTAGAAGAAGCGGAGTCTCCCAGAAACATAAACCGAGATCCATTTATCCTCTGATTCAACCTGACATAAACCTTCAAATTCGAGAGAGAAAACAAAAAAAAGAAGGAAAAATGATTGCTACCTACACGAACAAGAGGTCATCACATGAGGTCATCACATGGCTACACATGCAAACTAATTTATTGTATAGCTACCTACACGAAGTATATAATTTGCATGACAACATGCTTTAATTAGAACTAATTATGTGTTTAACATCATAATTTTTAATTATGTTGTCGGAACAGTGAAAATCCTGACAGACACGTGAGCTTCTGATCAAAATCATGGCAATCCAATAAAAAACCAAGACCCGGTTTAAATTAAAACCAGACCCACCCAGACCCAACTAAACCAACCCGACCCAACTGTTAATAATTAAAAACCCTATTTCTTTGCCATCTTCTTCCTCACGAGCCGTAAGAGAGGTAAAAGAAACTGAAAAAATCTTCCCCAAATTTATTCTTCCCCGAAGCCAGAATCCAGTCACGAAGAATAGGAAGACGAAATCCATTGGTCGACATTGAAACAGGTATCAATCTTATTGTAGATAACAAAGTCGAAATCCATATACATATAAATTTTTTGATGAAATGAGTAACAGGTGCGGAATTTGTTTTTAGATGGATTTAAACTCGAGCTCATCTAGTAACAGTAGGAGAATATCTTTGGGGAGTCTTAGATTGTGTGATTGTGGATTGCCAGCAAAGATTTTCACAGCTTGGACAGATAGAAATCCGGGTCGAAGGTTCTTCGGCTGTGAATTGTATAAGGTATGGAGAAAATTGAAAGATTGTTTGTAACTTATTCATCTGTAATAATGCTTATTTGTGTGTCATTAGGAGGGTGGGACAGCCCATTGCAAATACTTTAGGTGGTTTGATGAAGAAGAGGTGAAAGGATGGCCAAAAAGAGCATTGATTCAAGCTCGAGATGAAATTCGCGGGAATAAAAAAGTGATCGATCAGCTAAGTACAACAATATTGGAGCTTCGTATGGAATTGGAGAAGCATGAGGTGGAAAATTTTGCACTAGATGGCGAGGATTCACGATCTGAGTGTGGATGGAAAACAAAGATGTTGAAGATGTTGTGTATCGGCAATGGTGTTTGATTTGTGGCCCTTTGTATGGACATATTGTTGTCTTGGTGAAGTAGAACCTCTGTTGTTATGTTGGTGATCTCTTTGTTGTCTTAGTGAAGTAGAACTTCTCTTTGTTGGGTTGTTGTAATGAATCTTTGTTGTTTGACATCTAAGTATTGTTATTGACATCTTTGTTATATCTCTCTTACGATCATAAGACAACAACAAAATAAAGACAATTGAACTTTCTTATCCAAAATAATGTTATACATAGCTGTAGCCAATTAAAGTCAATCAAAAGAACACCAAAACCGATCACAAATTAACCATCCAAAAGACTAGAAATGTTTCTTCCAAAAACATGTAAAAAACATGACATGTTTTCCCAAAAAACATATCCAAAAGGAACATGATTACCAGAAAAATATCCACCTAATCCAAAAACCACACATGTGTTCCAAAAAAGCATCACACATGTTTACCTTGGAGCTGCGATTATTCTCCCAAAAGCAAATGAGCCAATCGGTTGCTTCTTCGGAGGCCCCCTTTGCTTCCTCTTCCTCTACGGCTTGCTCTTCCACCTTGCCTTCCTCCACGAATGCCTCGTCCTCCTTCTCTACCTCCACGACTGCCTTGTCCTCCTTCTCTTCCTCCACGACTGCCTCCTTCACTTCCCCCTTGGCTTCCCTGCGGTGCAGTTGAAGAAATATCTTGGACTTCAAATTGATCTTCCATCTGAGCTGCGAAATCAGCTTCCATTTCAGCTTGCTCTTGAGCTTGATCTTGAGCTTCCTCTTGAGCTACATTTTGAGCTTCCGTTTGAGCTTGAAGTCGAGCTTCTTCATTAAGCCGCCTTCTCTTTGCTCTGTTCTCCTCAGACTGCCAAAGACATAAGTAAAAAGTTATAATACAAGGAAGCAAACAAATCAAGTAAGAGATATAAGTCGTATACCTCATGAGGACACTTCCTTGAATTATGTCCTTTCTCACCACATAGACCACAATGTGGTTCTCTTCCTTGTCGGCCAACCTTTTTCTTAGATGGTGATTCATGAACACCTTTGATCCTGGCTTTACCCTTAGGTCTCCCTGGAGGACGTTTATATGGTGGTGCATTAATGTGTCCTCCTTCAGAATGAATCCAGAACTTAGGTCCATTAACAGGATTCATATCTCTTCTGTACGTCTCCTTCCATTTCTCTGTCAAATAGTAGTCTGAAATGTAATCCTCAACATTACCCACATTCTCTCGGATTGCACAGACAGCATGGCGACAAGGAATGCCAGTCAAATCCCACTTTCTGCAAACACAACTACGCTTATTCAGCTTCACTGCATACCCATTAACACCCTCAACAACCTCATATTTTCCGCCAGTGCTCGAAACAGAATAACAATGTTGCGCTTCGTCACAAGATTTCTCCACTTCTTTTCTTGCTTTCTTTGTGTGCCTAGCAACCACCTCTTTACAAGCAGTCTTATATCTATTGGCAATTCTTTGCATTGCATCCCTTCTTACCAGCTCTAACATCTGAACAAATGGCTTTTTCCTTGCAGCCTTTAAAGTCCTATTAAAAGACTCTGTTAGATTGTTGTGTGTGTCTGCACAACAACTTCCAATCCGAAAATATGCCCTACACCATGTACGAGGATCTTTCTGAAGAAGATCATCACATGCCCTTGGATCAAACTCTCTGAATGTTGCCAAGTTGGCCCTGAAATCAGCTAGGTTTTAACTGCTTGCAACTCTCCAAAACAATGGTTTCAATGTGTCAGACTTGTGATTTTTCTTGAGGTTGGCGTAAATGTGTCTAGCACATGCTCGATGTTCTGCCTTTGGTAACTGAGTAGAGACACCATGAATCAAACTTCTGTGCTGGTCAGAAATGATAGTAATCGCCTCACCTTCACCCAAATTCAAGTCGACTTTTAACTTGCTAATAAACCACTCCCAGTTGTCATTGCTCTCAGCCGAAACTACACCCCAAGCTATAGGATATATCTGGTTATTGGGATCCCTTCCAACAGCAGTAAGCATGATTCCTTGCACATAATGCTTCAAAAAAGTACCATCCAAACCTATTACCGGTCGACAGTTCTTTTTCCATGAAGTCCTTAACGCTTCAAAGCAAATGTAGATTTGAGAGAATGTCTCGGACCCATCCTCTTGTCTTTCTGTGATAATCTCCACTGTTGTTTCTTTGTTGTTCCTGAAAAAAAAAAAGTCTAGTTAAAACTAAGGAACTAATTGAAACATTGACCACAAGTTTCTATAAGATATCGCTTGACTAACCTCTTAATTTCATGCTCATAATCTCTCAGCCGTGCAAATTGCTCATTTGTCTCCTTTTGCAGTTTGTCAAAAACCATTCTTCTAGCAACTTGTGACTGTGGAGGTGAGATAATAAGATTATACCTCTTTTTCATTTCATCTTTGATCTCGGGTGCACTCATTTCTGGATCTCTCCTAATGTCTTCAACAAAGAGATCAGCTATCACAGGACTCTTTATAAGCTTACACCTTCCAACAGGATGACATTGATGTTCATCTTCATATGCTTTAACCATCCATTTCCCTATTGGATTCTCCACTGAACAATAAATCCGCCAACCACAATCTTTTTCATTACACTTAGCACTAAGTTTGGTTTTTTCCCATCTATCAAACACCACATTACGCCTAGTCTTTAAAATGTATCTAATCACATTTTGCTTAAACTCCTTCCCACTACTAAATAGTTGTCTCAAGCTAAAGATACCATCAGGTAAATTCTTTTTCACTAACCTCTCTGCTTGTTCTTCTTCATCACCAGATGAGTCATCGGTTGCAGGATATACTTCATCTTCATCTAGAATTTGTTCATCGTAGTTCACACTCTCAAAGATGTCTAGTTCGTCTTCAACAACATCAACCTCATCATCGGATTCTGAACTACTAGACAAACCTGCTTCTGAATCTTTACTTTCATCATCTGACTCTTCACCATTACCATTATACGATTCATCAGCTTCTTCATCTTCTTCAGCCTCTTTATCACCTCCTCGTTTTTCAGTCACCAGCACCATTGCCATTTCATTGTTTTCTTCCATATTGCTATTCTGAACTTCGACTTCTTCAGTAGCTGCCTTCTCACTCTCTTCTTCAATATCCCAACCTTTTTCAATGTATATGTCCAGCTCCTTGTACCAACGCCCAGAAGCTTGCATTCTCTGTTTATTTTGCTCCACATCTTTCCATAGAGGTTTCCTATCTTCTACATCTTCATATGGTAACTTGAACCAGATTTTTCCAATGACAATCCTTTTCTCAAACAACTTGGACACCAACTCTGTGAAGATACAAACACCAACCACCTCAACCAAATCAACCACTCCATCAGCGTATACCAGTACTCCATTTTCCCTTTTAAAAAGCCCCGAATGATGGCAATTCAGTTTGACAAAGCTCTCACTCTCGTTACTGCAAATAGAATAAACAAATGAGACTAGGCAAATGAGAACAAAATTCTGACATAATACACCACAATTTGACTTTAAACAATAATATAAATCCACGCAAACAAGCAACTAGAATAAACAAATCAAACCCGACATAACCCCGACATTAACCCTACAGAAATTCAAACTGAATACTTTTTTTTCTACCAACAATAACTCGACTAATACCCTATAATAGTCCCCACAAAACTCAAAATCATATCGCATTACCAAATATGAAACGAATCACATGACAATCTCAAACCTAAAAATCATCCAAAAATTTAAAATAGGTACCTCATTACAACGAGATTCGACCACGATTCCGTCTTCAAACTCGACTTTGGACAGTAATTTCACAAGTTTTCTTCAATTTCGGTCAAAAGATTCTGGTTTTGGTGAAGAAGAAGTTTGGCGAAGAAGATGACGAAGAAGAGAATCGATAGGTCTAAGTGTCGGGTAAGAAGATATTTTTTTTAGTAATATACTCGGGTTGGTTTGTTTTTAGTTGGGTCTGGTTTTAATTTAAATCGGGTCTTGGTTTTTTATTGGATTGCCATGATTTTGATCAGAAGCTGACATGTCCGTCGGGGTTTTCACTGTTCCGACAACGTAATTAAAAATTATGATGTTAAACACATAATTAGTTCTAATTAAAGCATGTTGTCATGCAAATTATATACTTCGTGTAGATAGCCATACAATAAATTAGTTTGCATGTGTAACCATGTGATAGCCTATTGTTCGTGTAGCTAGCAATCATTTTTCCAAAAAAGAATTAAAAAAGAAAACCCAAAAACAAATCGGAAAACGGAGTTGGATTACATTGGGGGAGAGAGAGGGAGCTGGTGGAAGAGAACGTCATGAAGAGTGACTAAAATACGCATAGGAGCTTCCAATCCGAGCATGAAGCGGCGGGTTGGAGAAGATGAACTAAAGGTTTGTGTTCTCGTAGAAGGTTCTGTGCGGGTCGGATCGGGTCGTTTATCGGGTCCAGTAAACAGGCATACCGTTTAGCTTCTCTTTAGGGGCCACAAAAATAACACGTAGGTTAGGTAGGGGGGATTGATTTTATCGCTAAAATCCGCAAACGTAGGTTTTGCGTATGGTGACGATTTCGACGTTTGACAAGAATCATGAAAATTAAAAAAACGTTTTCTATCGTGCCGTTTCAGATCATTCAAAATCAAAAGCTCATTTTTTAAAAAAAACGGGTTTAATCAAAAGCTCATTCCCTCGAGCGTTAATGGGCGTTTAAGATTGTGTGCAGTTGCAAATAGGCAATTAAAAAAACTAAAAAAAAACAAATTCATTTAAAACAAAGATATATATACTAATTTTTACAAAATAAAATTTAGATATGATAATCATAAAATATATAAACAAATTTGACAATTTTTAATTAATATTTATTAATACTCTCAAATTTTTTCTTTCGAAATTTGTTCCCTTATCACTAATTAATATATATATCTCTAACAAATAAAATTCTCTAAATCTAACTTTAGAGTTTGATTGGTTCTCTCGCTAACACCTGCAAACACAACTTTTGCGGGTTGTAGCGGTTGTTGGTGTTTGACAACAATCACCGCAAATATTTTCTACCGCTTCAAACCGTTTTAGATCTCTCAAAATCAAAAGCTCTTTCCCACGAGCGTTTGCGATTTTGGACTGGAAAAATATTGAAAACGAAATCGAAAGGGTTAAAAAACACAAAAACAAGCAAAATCCGAATAAAATCGGACATAAATCGAGACTTGTTGGAAAAAAATCCGATTTTAATCGGAAAACCATAATCAAAAAACAAAAAAAAAAAGTAAAAAAGATGGGTGTGTCTTTTTTGAAAGGTTTTTCGAGAGAGAGAACATAGAAAAACTGCCGCGAAAAGATAAACAAAAATAAAATAAAAACGTAGTCAATACTAGTCTACTACTAACAATGACATTTTCCAAACTTTTGGAAAAATATGTACATTTTAGTTCATACTAGAACATTTAGGATTATTAAGGCTGTAGTTTGTTGTAAATAGTCAAAAAGTCTTGAAATGAAAACAAAGAAAGAGACCATTTTCTCTTTGAAGTTTCTCCTGTCATCACGCGTTTGGCGTTAAAACACTAACTTGTTTTTACACTGACTTGTTCTTTATACATATAGCTTTAAATATCTGATTTTATTTCCTTCAATTTCTCTTTCACTACCCTTTCGATCTCTCATGGCCTCTTCTTCTTCTTCTTCTTCTCGCAGCTGGAGATACAACGTCTTCCCGAGCTTCCATGGACCAGATGTCCGTGTAACATTTCTAAGTCATTTACAAAAGCAGTGTGAACGCAATGGGATCATAACGTTCAACGATGAAGGGATCGAGAGAAGCCAAACCATCAGTTCTGAACTCACACGGGCAATAAGAGAATCGAGAATATCGATTGTTGTGCTCTCGGAGAACTATGCTTCTTCGAGTTGGTGTTTGAACGAGCTGGTGGAGATTTTAAAATGTCAAGAATCTGCGGGGCAAATAGTGATGACGGTTTTCTACAAAGTGGATCCATGTGATGTGAGGAAACAGATGGGAGAGTTTGGGAAGGCTTTCAAGAAAACTTGCCAAGGGAAAACAGAGAGTGAGATGGAAAGATGGATCCAAGCTTTGACCCATGTCGCCAACATAGCCGGAGAACACTCCCTTAATTGGTATTTTCTTTTGTTTTTCTTCATTAAGACTCTAATTGTTAATTAATTTGCAGGTTTGCGCTTTGAATTTTAGAAAAAAAATATTGTATAAGAAAAGTTCATTTACCAATTAAGTGGTCATTTAGTAGTAGCCTATCTATCACCTATGGATAACTTGTTCATTTAGTAGCTTAACTATGGACTAACTTAAGAAATAGTTCAAAGCCGTAATTCCTTACAATGACCTAAAAAAATAGTTTAGGTCTTGATTATTTGTAGTTTTTAAATTTTTAGAGTGGTTTTTAGTTTTAGATTTTGAAAAACCTATGTATAACCCTTTCAAGATTTTTGGAAAAGTAATATCAAAGAACCACTTCACTTCTAAGTGTATATTGTGAAAACATGAAAAGTTTTTATTAAATGCAGATATTTTTGAAGTTTTGCACAAAAAGAAAGAAATCATTGGATTATTATTGTTATGTTAAGAAATCGTTGGGTTATTATCATGTTAGGGTCTTAAATTCTTTAAATAGTTTAATGTTATTATTATGTTACTTGTTAGGGATAATGAAGCAAACATGATTGAGAAGATTGTCAAAGATGTTTCAGACAAACTAAATGCTACACCGTCTAGGGATTTTGCTGGGATGGTAGGACTTAAAGCTCATTTGGGGAAGATTCAATCTTTGTTACATTTAGAAAATGATGAAGCAATGGCCTTAGGAATCTCTGGTCATGCGGGCATTGGTAAAACTACCATTGCGAGAGCTTTATACAACCAACTCTCTTGCGATTTTCCGCTTAGATATTTCATGGAAAATGTCAAGGGAATTTATAGGAATATTGATTGTGATGAGCACGGTTCAAAGCTACTTTTACAAGAACAACTTCTTTCGCATATTTTTAACCAAAACAGAATGAAGATATGTCACTTAGATGTGATATATGATAGGTTACGCAACCAAAAGGTTCTCATCATTCTTGATGATGTAGATAGTCTGGAGCAATTAGATGCTTTGGCTAAGGATATTTATCATTTTGGTTCTGGAAGTAGGATTATTGTGACTACGGAAGATCGAGAGCTTTTGAAGAGATATGGCATCAACAATACATACCATGTGGGCTTTCCGTCTAATGAAGAAGCTCTTGAGATTTTTTGTAGATATGCTTTTAAAAGAAGCTCTCCACATTATGGTTTTGAAAAGCTTGCAATAAGAGTAACAAAGCTTTGCAGTAATCTTCCACTGGGACTCCGCGTTGTGGGTTCATCTTTACGCGGGAAAAATGAGGATGAATGGGAAGTAATAACGCATAGGCTAGAAACTAATCTTGATGGAGACCTCGAGAAAGTATTAAGAGTCGGATATGAGAGTTTACATGAGAAAGATCAAGCTATGTTTCTTCATATTGCTATCTTCTTTAACTACAAAGATGAAGATTATGTAAAAGCCATGCTCGGTGACTGCAATTTTGATGTCCAACACGGGTTGAGAAACCTAGTCAATAGATCTCTCATAGACATATCTACCAATGGAGATATAGTGATACACACACTACTACAACAAATGGGTAGACAAGTCATTCATCGACAAGAACCTTGGAAACGCCACATTTTAATTGATGCTCATGAGATTTGCGATGTTCTTGAATATGATACAGTAAGTATTTTTTCATAGACTTTCCACTCAAAACTAATTGACAATGAATGAATTGACCCATATCTCTTATATTTTACTTACTATATTTTCCAACTTCCGATGTAGTAAACTAATATATTCCCTAACACTTTCTGGTATTGTGCTAATTGTTTCTTCTATTTGGAACGTGGTTTAGGGTACTAGAACCGTGTCCGCCATATCGTTTAATACATCTGAAATCAGCGAGGTGTTTGTAAGCGAGGGAGCTTTTAAGAGAATGCGTAACCTTCGATTCCTCAACGTCTATAGAAGCAAACATGATGAAAATGACAGAGTATACATTCCTGAGGACTTGGAGTTTCCTCCACGTCTTAGGTTACTACATTGGGAGGCATACCCAAGAAAGAGTCTTCCTTTGAGATTTCATCTGGAGAATCTCGTCGAACTCCATATGCGGAATAGCCAGCTCGAGAAGCTCTGGGAAGGACCCCAGGTTTGTGTTTATATTTATTTAGTCTGAATATATATGAGTATATTCTCTCTCTCTCTCTCTCTCTCTCTCTCTCTCTCTCTCTCTCTCTCTCTCTCTCTCTCTTCATGTTCTTATGGTCTTCTCTCTGTTGTTTGGTTTTACATCTACATTCAGCCGCTTACAAAACTCAAGAAGATGGATTTGTCAATGTCCTATCATTTGAAAGAACTCCCAGATCTTTCAAATGTAACAAATCTAGAGAGATTGAATCTGGATGACTGCCTGAGTTTGGTAGAGATTCCCACCTCTTTTTCAAATCTTCACAAGCTAAAAGCATTGAGCATGTTTGCCTGCACAAAGCTAGAATTCATTCCAAGGCACATGAACTTGGCATCTCTTGAATTGGTTGATATGACTGCATGCCAAAGATTGAGAACATTCCCAGACATCTCTAGGAACATCTCACAGTTCTCTATCTCAGTGACAGACGTAGAACAAGTGCCTGCATCAATTAAACTTTTGTCTCGTCTTCGTGTTCTCTACATAATCAGCAACGGAAAGCTAAAGGAATTAACACATGTTCCCCGAAGTGTAAGGCATCTAAACCTAAGCTACAATGGTGTTGAGAAGATTCGCTTAGGGAAGAAGTTTAATTGCAAGAAAAGTCTCCATCTGGTACAACTTTATCTAGACGGCTGCAGAAAACTCGCATCACTACCAAATTCGCTTAGGGAAGATTGTGAAGCAATGGAGAGACTTACTTGCCCTTATAACACTCCGTACGCGCAACTCAACTACACAAACAACTTCAAACTGGATAGAGAAGCGCAAAAAGCAATTATAACCCAACCATTTTCTCAGGGCTGGGCTTGCTTACCCGGAAGAGAAGTGCCTGTAGAGTTTGATCACCGAGCCAGAGGGAGTTCCTTGACCATACGTCTGATGAGTTACACGCCTCTCACCATTCTCAAGGTTTGCGTTGTGATTTCTCCAAACCAGCAAACTAGAGAATTCGAACAATTGTTTTGTCATCGTATAAGGAAAGGCGACGCATACCTCCACATTGACGAGGTCAATGCTTACACTGTTCCCATGATTCAAAGAGAACATTTGTTTCTATTTCCATCGTACTTGTTGGAAGAAGAACGATTCACTGAAGTGACGAGCAGAAAGATAGTGTTCGAGTTCAGTAGCCAATTAGAGATTGTTGAATGCGGTGTCCAGATCTGGAAGGACGATTCCGAAAGAAACAACAATGGTGGATACCAAACATCTTATGGTAAACCAGGATCTGGTGACGAAGAAGATTTTGTCAATACCCGAAGCTTCCTACGGAGAAGAAGCTGAGGAGTACGTGAATCAGATTCTGGCGAAGAATCAGATTCTGGCGAAGCGTATGAAGAGATGAATCCGGCAAACAGTACGAAACCTTCTAAAAGTGTTAATAATATTATATATATCATGTTTTGGAATGTAGTTATGTGTCTGGAAAAATTCAAGATTTAAGAGCATCTCCATTGGTTAAATACTCTTTTTAGTCTCTCATCAAATATTATATTAGTTTTTGTAATGTAATTTAGTTTTGCAAAATCCCGAAATGACGTTTTTCCGTTAAAACCGCAAAATTACGTTTTCCCGACAAAATTCCGAAATGACGTTTTTTCGTCAAAACTGCAAAATCACGTTTTCCCGGCAAAATCCTGAAATGACTTTTTTCCGTCAAAACAGCAAAATCACGTTTTCCCGCCAAAATCTAGAAATTGAGTTTTCTTGCCAAAACTACCGAATTGAGGGAAAACGTGATTTATAAATATTAAAAATAATAATTTGAATATTTAATTATAAATTTATTTTAAATCAAAGATTAGTATAGTTAAGATCAAAATAAAATTGTTAATATAAAAAAATGATTTTTTATAGAAAAATAAAATTATATTCGACTTTATTATTTTTGGATGAGTTTACTGCATCCAGACGCACCAAATTAACTCATCCAGAAATCCTGATTTTTTGGATGAGTTTTGGAAACTCATCCGGATACCGATTTCAGTTCATGCTCTTTATTACCACTAAACGAACATCAACCTGCATCTACATCCAGATAACGCGTCCAATTCACCAAACGAACAGGGCCATCTCCCACCGCCGTCATCCCTCCATTTCCTCCCGCCTTCTCTCTGTCTGTGTTGAGAATTTCAAGATTCGATTAGCACTGTGCTTAAATCGAAAATTAGAAGATTCGATTGCTGCCCCTGCAGACACTATTTGCGAATGATTTCGCCTGTGAAATCGATTCAAATCACCATTAAGTCGCATCAGAGAGGAGAAGCATAGAGAGAGAGAAAGGAAAGAGATGGAAACCACGGTTTGTTTTCTGACACCCCTATATCCAATCAGACATTGACATGTGGCAGTTAAGAACCGATTCTTTAAATCCTTAGTTAGGGATCGGTTCTTCCCTTATTGGTTAATTTTCATTTAATTAAATACCTTATTTTCCTAAGAACCCTATATAAAAACCTGCGTCGATCATGGTCTAAGAAACTTTACACATATGTGTAATGGTTTACTTTTTTATATTTAAAATTTAATTATTACTTTAGATATGCTTGCACCGTTGGAAGTGCTCTAAGTAGTCTTTTCAGGTTCTTTTATTGTCTTGCGTGCGCAGAATACTGTACCATTTCTTCTTCTTCACTCTATCTTCTTCCCTAACTGCTCTTCTTCCTGCTCTTTCCCTTGCTCCTCCTGTTCTTGCTTGAACCTTGCTTCGTCGGTGGGAAGATGGTGTAAGTTGCGCATATCTCGTTCCTCCTCTTGAGAAGCTCATCGACCTGCAAACACAACAAATGTCAGTTACTTGTTCTTTAAGTAATCAAGAAATTAGGAGAAAGTAGTGATATTGTAAGCTATCTCTTACCTCTTGTACTTCACCTGCGCATTTACTAGCCATCTCTGTGAACTGCGCAAAGACCTCGTGGTATTCAGATTCAAACTTCAATAGCTCGGTACTACATTCCCACTGACCTTAACTCCATCTCCAATAGGGTTCCCATAAAGATTTAGAGCCCTCAACACAATTTTTGATTGAAGAACACCATCACAGGCTTTCACTCCCGCAGCTGTAATTCCTTCCATTAGCAGAAAAACTGACATCCTCTACAGTCTGCAACATCAAGATGGGTGCTGTGAGTCAGCTAGCTAAATTAAACAGAAATAAAGAACTTTATCGCATATAACTATCCATGTATGACAGATATTGACACCATGATTCTATCAACTTTGAGAGAGAGAGAGAGAGA
>JAHZTW010000001.1:388043414-388081922 GCA_020283515.1 Alliaria petiolata
GAGAGAGAGAGAGAGAGAGAGAGAGAGAGAGAGAGAGAGAGAGAGAGAGAGAGAGAGCTTAACCTAATTATAACCAAGGCTTTCATCAAGAAAGAATAGCCCTTCATTTCCAAAGTTGCACCCTGAAATAAAAGTACACCAAGCTAAGCTATATTCATTGCTCTACAACTAGAAATGATTTTCAACCACGATCCATGACTCTCCTAAAACAAAACCGATAAAAGATTAGATTGAAATACCATGCATATCTAATTTCAAACCATGAGCTAAGAACAGTAATAAGTAACATAAAAGTGATGTCTTTTTTGGAACTATATATAGTCATCATCAATCACTAAAGAGGGCGCACCTGGCATGTCAACACTTCTGAAGGACCGGAGCATTTTGACAAATTCATTGAGCCTCTGCTTAGCCTCTCTATCAACCTTTGCAGCAAATCCTTGTAACAAATTCATGCCAGCACTAATCGACCATTTCACTCCCTGTGAAGCAGATTTGTTTTCTCCCAAAGAAGAAGTCTTTGGAGGCTTTGGGGACATAAGCTTCTCAACCAACTTCCACAAAACTGTCACCTGAAGACACAATTAGTATAATGATCGAGAAAACAAATGATCACACAACTTAGTAAAGTCTTCTTAGATTATTAAACTCCAACATAGTCTCTGTCTACTAAGCTAAGCAGGGGAGAAAGAAAATGTGGCAATGCGTACCGAAAGCGACGACTACAAATGAGCCAACGGGCAAGGCGGAAGAAGCAATCCGCTTCACGGGAGAAATAGAGAAACCAGAAGCCGCTTGTGACCTCGAGCCTCCTTCGGAATTAGACGCCGCCGGGATCTGCCGGAGAAAATTTACTCGGGAAACAAACAAACAGTTGTTTGAGGAAGCGGATCGGAGTCTCCCAAAAACATAAACCGCGACCCATTTCTCCTCCGATTCAACCTGATAGATACTTTCGAATTCGAGGAAAAGAGGAATCAGAAATCAGAAAACAAATAGGAAAAACGAAGTAGAACAGTGTGGACTATGGAGTAAGATTACATTGGGGAGAGAGAGTGAGCTGGTGGAAGAGAGTGAATGACGCGGTGGGTTGGAGAAGATGAAGGCACTAACCGGTGACTATTAAAGAAACAATAGGAATAAAAAGAATGGTAACCAATAAAAGAACAAAAAGAATAAAAAGGAAAAGAATGAAAGTAACAAAATAATACTATGAATGAATAGGAATAAATATTTTTTTTATTCTTCTCCAAATTTTATAAGAAATAGTTTTGTTATAATTTCTTATAAAATAAGGGTCTAACTGGTGACCAAAGGAATGAAGGGGAATAGTGGATTCCTCTTCATTCCATAATTTTTCTACCATTTATGAGTAATTTTTTTTCCAACCATTCCTTGTTATTCCTTATTTTAAAAGGAATTATAGAACAAAATCATTCCTTATCAAATTTGGAGAGGAATGAAACAAATTTATTTATTTCCTTTTATATATTTCATTCCCACTCATTCCTAATAATTTATTCCTTTCGTTCTTTTCCTTTTCATTCCTTTTGTTCTTTTAATGGTCACCAGTTAGAGCCTAAGAAATGAGAAGGAATCACATGGAAAAAATATTACTTGTAAATGGTGTATTTTTTAAGTAACGAGGAGGAATATATTATTCCTCATCATTCCTTATGTCACCAGTTAGATCTTAAGAATGAAAGAAACAAAATAATAGAAATGAGTGGGAATGAAATACATAAAAGGAAATAAATAAAACATGTTTTATTCCTTCCCAAATTTGATAAGGAATGATTTTGTTCTATAATTCCTTTTAGAATAAGGAATGAGAAGGAATTATTGGAAAATATTTTACTCATAAATGGTAAAAAAATTAAGGAATGAAGGGGAATTCAATATTCCTCATCATTCCTTTGGTCACCAGTTAGAGCCGAAGTTTCATCTCCTTGGCGCTAATTGTTGTGTTTTTCCCGAAGGTTCGGTTCGGGTCGGGTCGACTTCCGGATCCAGAAAAACAGGTAAATAACTATTTTTATTTATATAATATTTAACATTAGTAGAGAATACAAAAAACAGTAAACACCATTTTTGTATAACAATGGTCGATTCCTATTTTAGATCTATATAGATTTTTTCGGTTAAGAACCCAATAGATTAATTCTTCCGATAGAAATGAATATTAAGATTGCCAACCTTCAACGATTGTACGAATATCACCATACAACAAATAGGGTGCATCTTCCATCCTCTCTTCCATGGTTTCAACCAGAGTTCTTCTTTTGTCGTTAAAATCAATCTTCTACCTTTGACCTTTAAGCCCTCGACATCATGTTCCAATGGCCATAGATGATTTGGCAGCATCATCTTATCATGCAACTTTTCCTTCGGATAATCTTCCATTAACAGAAGGAAAATGAAAAAACCGATTGCGGCAATGCCTCGTTAGTTTTGGAATAAGAGTCTTCAAAACTTCTTTCGAAAACCAGTGTGATTGACCATCGATCGTAGGCATGGTGACCATGTCGGAGATAACTGATGCGTAGTGGATATAGACAATGCAACATCTCACTTCGATCTCTGTTTTAACAATCCCAATTTTTCTTCTCTTTTTTGGGCCCCACATAATAACATGTTCTAGGGGCATTCAAATAACCGTTCGGTTTGAATCGGTTCTTTTTGGTTTTTGATATTTCAATATTATGGGTAAATGTTCTATTTGGATATTTTTTTGGATCAGTTTTGGTTCCGTTACGTCCAGGTTTAGATCAATTTGTATAGTTTGTTTGGGATCCGGTCTTTACCCGAACATCCATCGGATACAATTCGGTTCATATATTTTTATCCAAAATGAACCACAAATACGGTTTGGTTTGGCTATTCTTACCCAAAAGTAACCATAGATATAGTTTGGTTAAGGTATTTTTAACCGAAAGTAACCATAGTTTCGGTTCGGTTCTTTGGATGTCCAAAGCTAGTAACACTAAAGTAACCATAGTTCCGGTTCGGTTCTTTAGATGTCCAAAGCTAGTAACACTAACATCGATATGCGCGTTGCGCAGAGTTATTTGTTAATCCAATTTCTTATTTTATAATTATATATATATATATATATATATATATATATATATATATATATATATATATATATTTGTATTGTATTTGTTTTTAGTTTTAAATGTTTTTTTAGTTTCTTATTATCATAAAATATGTAAATTGTGAAGTCATTTTCCTAATATAAATTGTGATGTGTTAATTGTTAAAAAACTTCATCTTATACTTATAAGATATCGTAAGTATCTATGTTTTCCGCCGAAAATCTTTATTCAATTAGTTTTTTTCTTTTCAGCGAGAACAACAAAGTGAATTCACCATCGATCCCACCCACTCTCTTTATTACTTATTCAAAATAGCATTCTGAAATTTTTATTTCGTAGAGAATTTACAGTTTTTATGGTTTGTAAAATAAATATATTTTTTACTTTTAAATTAATATCATGTGTATGCCAAAAAAATCTGCATATCCAAATATATATAAATCCATAATAAAATAAAAAGTTGGTGATGTAGTCACCTTAGATGGATAGAGAGGTCTCTAGATTTTGGCCAAAAACGACATGAAAATACGAAGATATGCTCCTCAGGTCGAGAATAAAGAATACATTATGTGTTTTGGAATAATTGTATTGGATTTTCATTAAAATTTCACTACAGGATGCAAACACTTAGAAGTAACCTAAATTAAGATATACACACAAATATGTTGACAAATAAAAACTAAGCTTTCTACACTTAGATAAATGTAACAAATATTCGCAAATATCTACAAGATTTGGATCTTGGCGCATAATTTTGATCGATCTAAGTTTGATTTTGGTTGATATCGTCCATCTTTTCACACCAAATTCCATCGGAAATTAACGTGATAGTTGATAAAGCAATATCCAAAAGACGATGGATGATCAAATCCAATTTCTCCGTCATATATATAGAAAACCCTCGTAAAATTGTCCAAGACTTATCTCCAACTACCTAACTGCACTTAAAACAACTGATGAAAAGTGCAACCAGACTTCTGACTGACACGTAGCCACCAGATAAGAAAGAGACGCTATGACATGAGGAGCAAACGTATAATTCTTGTCGTCGTCCTAGTACAAAACAAATATATTGGGCTTTGAAAACTGTACTTAACTAACCAACAAAACGTAGTTAACAACATAAGAAGATTTAAAAGAAAAAAAATTAAAATTTTAGAATACTCAACACCAGTAGATCGATCTCTACGATTGACCATATAATTCATACATTAATTGTCCTCTTTTATAAATTAGTGACATGCAAAATATTAAAAATTGCTACCCTGGTAAATTGTCTTACAAGGTATAATATATAAGTAATTAATCCATTAATTATTTGGAGCTATAAAATGAACATTAGTGCTTAAGGTCAAACTTATGGTACGATATGTAGATTTACACCACATCTAAACAATTCATAAATCAAACTCCATAATGTATGAATACTTCAACATAAATCATCTAACATAACAAAAAAAAAAAAAAAAATTTCATCTAACAAATTTAGTTCACGCATACGGAAGATAAGCAAACTGTGCTATACCACACATGCCTTGAGGCCACTCCACATCTCTACGGAGTCTAATGAAACCATTCTCTCCCCAAGTCTCACCCCAAGAGTTCTTAGCCAGCCAGTACTTGATCCCTTCCGAACTCGTCCCATACCCAACGCACGTCACTGCATGATTCACGCTGGTCCCACAGTCGGGCGCATTGTACACTCCCCCTGCGTAATGGATGAAACTGGCCGCGCTCCCGTCAATGCTCACCGAGACGGGTTGTCTCGATACGGCCTCGAGCAACGCTTGCTCGTCGTTTCGTGGAACCCTTTGGGACCCTCTGATCTGCATGGCGGGTTTGATGTTGGACTGGCAACTCCCCTCTTTCACTTGGAAAGGGTATGCGTCTTCTGAAGCTATGCCTCCGCTTTGAACTATGTACATGAAAGCTTCTTCCATTGTTCCCCCCTCGCAACCATTGTTACGCGGTCTGTCGCAATCTACAAGCTGCTGTTCGGACAGTGATACGAGGTTTCCTCGGGCAATCTTTGCTAGACCTTCCACCGCTGCAATCGCTGAGAACGCCCAACAACCACCTGCCCAGATAATGATTACTTGAATGTTACGAAACGATTCTTGTGTTGGTAACCCTAAACCTAGAATGATACCCCTTACTTTGGAATGCGAAGTTTCATTATGACCTTAAATTACTGATCCAGCCATTTACTTTCTCCAATATGTAGACTGTTTATATAATTCCGGAAAAAACTTACCACATCCTCCTTGCAATTTGACAGGCGTTACAGCTCCTTCCTTTCTCCAGTCTTTGCTCTCGCTGACGACATTACTAACGTTCCAATTCCAAGATGGCATCGTTTCATCGACCACTTCAGATGGTGAGGTTACGTTAATGCCATTGAGACCGGTGTGGGTGGCAAGGAACTCCTCTTTGGTCCAATCCGTGAACGCGTTGACACCAAGTTTGTAGCTTGATTCCCATTGTTATTGAACTGCAAGTTTTTCTTGAACACTTCAAGCCTCATCTGTTTCTCGGATTCATCGCTATAAACTCGAGAGAATTGTATCATCCATTGTTGGTGGTAATCAGCAATGGATGACTCGTGAAAAGTGACACGGGATGTGGCTTGAGAGATCCTAAGATCCATGGAAAGGATAGTTAGAACCACGAACACATACGACACTACCAAGACCATTTTGGTTTTTGACGGATACGATAAATAAAAGTATATATTAAAAAGTTCACATTTACACAAAAACCAAAATAGTCTATTGGTTGTGTATATTAAGGGTTTGCTGTGTGAAACAAGCGTTTTTACACTTGCTAGCAATTCCTCAAAGCTAGATAATTGCCAAGCCCATATCATTGCAATATTTGAAGTATCAATCCATCTTGGGAGATGATTCAATAAGAATGCAAAGTTTTGTTTAAACTAAGCTAAATTGAAAGGGTTTAAGGTGATAAGCAACAATTAAAAACAAGACACAACCTAAGAGAAACACTACAAGTTCAATATTATGAAACTAAGTCTTAATTACTACTAATCAAGTGCTAATAACGCAATTAACTACTAATTAGGATTATCAAATTACTAAAAACGAAACCTAGGGATGAAATCATTGATTTGGGAACCCAAATGGACAATCCTGCAATCATTTAAGCAACTAATCAAGCTTTCTCTATGCCTAGAACACTAATTAAGACTAATCCATGATGCGTGGTACTAATCCCTTTCCTAATCACCTTAATGAACTAATAATGTGTTAGCATTAAAATTATTAGTATAGTGGTAAGTATTCCCGCCTGTCACGCGGGTGACCCGGGTTCGATCCCCGGCAACGGCGCCAAATTGAAACAAGTCTTTTTAGTCTTGTTTGCAATTCCTCAATTGCTCATATCATTGTAATATTTGAGATATCAATCCATCTTGGGAGTTTGATACAAAAGGAATACAAAGTTCGGTTTAAGCTAAGCCAAATTAAAGGTTTGAAGTGACAATGATATATTAAAAGCAAACTACTAGCTAAGAAAGATACTACAAGACTAATTATATGAGCTAAGGCCTTAATTTTAACTAATTAAGCACTAATCAAGCGATTAACTACTAATCAAGATTAACAAATTACTAAAAACGAAACCTAGGGATGGAATCATTGATTTAGGCATCTAAATGGCCAACCTTGCAATCATTTAAGCAACTCAAACAAGCTTTCTCTATGCCTAGAACACTAATTAAGTCTAATCCATGATGTGTGGTACTAATCCCTTTCTTAATCACCTTAATGAACTAATGATGTGTTAGCATTAAAATTATTAGCAAGCATTAAACATGAGTCTAAATGGCATGATAAACACCCTAGGCAACTAATGTCTTAGGCTAGGAATGTAAATCTCTTAAAAAAGTGGTTCAAGCATTTCATCAAACACTTGGTGGGTGTGTGAAAAACTATTTGATCCAAAATAGCAAAAGATTAGCTATTTGGCATTAAGAACTCCTTAATAAGAAAAGAAATGAAAGAACCTAACCCAGATTGCAAGATTGAACAATTAGAAAACCATAAATCTAACTCATCCCCAAGTTTCTAAGAGACTACTCACTAAACATGGATAAACCAACAAATCTCATGCAAGAAGTGTTAATAAACATGTTTAGATGAATAGAAAAAGAAAGATTAGAAGAAACAAGAATCTAGTTGCATTAATCTAAAAAGAAATCTCAAAATCTCCTTTCAAAATCTCCTCAAAACCCCAAAGGGGCTTTTTTCTGTTTAAGCCCAAGAGAAGATACATAAAAATTAGGTTTTTAAGTATTTATAGGGTCAAACCGGGTCAACCCGGAACAAACCGGGTTTTGACCCGGGGTAGCAGTCTTTCGGGAATCGCCATATCTCCCTAATCATAGCTCATAATGACATGAAACCACCTCCAAATGAAAGATGATTCAATTACCTACAACTTTCATGAAGAGCTCGAAGGCTGAATCGGAACGGAAAGTCTTCGTTTTGATCCGATTTGTACCCGGAAAAAAAAATGTGTGCTCGGTTCGACCAGGTTCGTCAATCCAACTGGTCGAACCGAACCCCTGGATGTTTGGTTCGACCACCTTCGTCGATCCAACTCGTCGAACCCAACCCCTGGATGTTTGGTTCGAGCAGCTCGCCGATCTAACTCGTCAATCCGAACCGAAATTGATGTAACTTTCTAACCACGAATCCGAATGACTTGATTCCAATGGCACTAGAAAGAACTCTGGATCATCTACAACTCTTAAGAAGGCTTTGGAGTCTGAATCTCAGTGCAAGGCCTTCTTCCGAACCCATACATTTTGCACCTCCAAATGCTTGATATGCTTCTAAAGAGACTTCTGCTTCTCATTTGGCTGCTTCTCTTGCTCTTCACGGCTATCCATGAAACTCTATATGGTCCTCCAAGCCTCCAAAACACCTAATAAAGATTCAATATGTACAAATATGCAACAACCTAAGTTAACACTCACTAAACATTAATATGTATGCAAATTGGACTAAAAGTGTCTGAATGAATGCAAAAGTACATGCAAAACTATGTAATATGGATGCTAAAATATGCTAAATTATAAGTCTATCACTGTGGTGTGGTGAAGAAGTGAGAATGGGGAGAAAGGTTATTTATAGAATGACGAATGAGAGTTTTGGTAGCAATTGCAACTTGACTCTATTGGGGTGATGTTATAGTTTACGTTACTTGCTTCCCAATCTTCTGAGCAACAACTAATTTCCATTATTGTATGCATAATTAATATTTTGTTTTTATTTTGTGAATACTTAATATGTTTTTATATTTTTATTTTAACAATCAATATTATTTTGCATTTTTTTATAATTTTTTTTTTTTTGATGTTCCTAGTAAATTTGTTTAATTTTTTGTTGAATCATTCTTTTAATAGTTTCTAGACATTTTTTATACTCTTTTCATTTATCTTTTTTTTTTAGTTTAACATTTTGATTTTTGTTTTCTATCCACATATATTTTATTGATTCTAATTTTTTCAGTATTTTTAAATTTTGTATACTTTTTTCATATTCTTTTTTTTTTCTTTTTTTCTGGGTCATATTCTTCTCTCTATTTTTTATAATTAGTTATCTCATCAATTATTTATCGAATATCTTTTTATGTATTATAATTTTACTGTTTTAATTTTTATTTTTCAATTGTTTAAAGTTTTTTTACCTATTATTCTCAATTTTTATCTAATAATCTAGTATTTTTATTTGTATTACTATTCAGTTATCTTCATTTTATTCGGAGATGATGATTAAAACACGCAAAAATAAAAAAAATGCATATAAATCTTGTATTATAAAATATTTATAAGTATGATTTTTAAAATTAAATATGATTTTTATTTATTTTATGTTTGTGTTTTAATAATTTCTAAATAGTCAGATTCAAATGAAATAGTTTTAAATAACATTTTTTAATCTACTATATATTAAAGAAAAAACATTGGAGACATGCTGACACCACAATGTTTTTTAGTGTTTTTTGTTTTAAATCTATTTAAATTATTATACTAAACTAATTGCTGACAAAACAAATTGCCAAACATTCTATTTTATAATATACTAGAATAGGACCCGTATATATGCGGGTTTTTAATAAAATATTTTAAATTCATAAAAATAAATTGAAAACAAATCGGATAATATGTAAAGAAAAAATAAAATTTACTTTTAATATTCCAAATATATATGTTTTAATATTCTTATATGAATTAGGTTTAATTCTAATGCTTTATCTATTTATATATATATATATATATATAATTTTGACGAATTAATTATCCTACTTTTATCATAACTAAAATCTTGAATACGATTCGCGTATACGCAGATTTATTATAATAAAATTTAAAACCCGTTAAAATAGTTTTTTAAGAAAATAGAAAACAACACCGGATCACTACTGAAAAAAATATATGAAAAACACAAAATCGAAACCTAAGGGTTGTTTATTTATTTTAATTTTCATTTATTTTGAATTAAAATATTCAAAAGACAGAATCTGTTGGAGGTCCTAAGCAACATTAACTCTACTTCTCATATAGTTCACACACTTTTTTAACTATATTTTTCTGTTACGATGCGTTAAAAAATTAGGTATGCAATTCGAGTTCTTCGAGTATGTTACGATCTCCCCATTAACTCTTTTCAAGCAAATAAAGTCTATATTTCTCTTCACATTCATCTCTCGTATATGATCTCTCTGCTCTCTAGAGAAGTTATGTTTCTCAAGACTCGAATCAAAAGTCTCTAAAATTCTTGATATCCTCCTCCTCATTGAGCTCACCATCGTTTAATGTCATATCATTAGTTGCTAAAATTTTCTTTTTTTAATTGAAATATATCCTAGTTAATCAAATTTTGTTTTTAATTTACTTTTTTTGTTTCTTCCTTATATGATATTTTTGCTCTCTAGAAAAGTTATGTTTCTCAAGACTCGCATCAAAAAAGAAAATAGAAAACAAAATCTAATCACTACTGGAAAAAATATATGAAAAACACAAAATCGGAACCTAAGAGTTATTTATTTATTTTAATTTTTATTTATTTTCAATTAAAATATTCAGAACACATAATCTGTTGCGGGTCCTAAACAACATTAACCCTACTTCTCATATATTTCACACACTTTATCAACTATCTTTTACTGTTCCGCTGCGTTAAAAACTTGGGTATGCAATTCGAGTATGCTAACAATTTCCCCATTAATATTTTTCAAGGAAATAAAGTCTCTCTTTCTCTCCACATTCATCTCCCTTATATGATCTCTCTGCTCTCTAGAGAAGTTATGTTTCTCAAGATTCGCATCAAAAGGCTCTCTACATAATTCTTGATATCCTCCTCCTCATTGAGCTCATCATCGTTTAATATCATATCATTAGCATCTATAATTTTCTTTTATTAATTAAAATATATCCTAGTTATTTTTTGTTTTGTTTTTAATTTACTTATTTGTTTCTTCCTTATATGATATTTTTGCTCTCTAGAGAAGTTATGTTTCTCAAGACTCGCATCAAAAGCCTCTCTATATGATTATTGATATTCTCCTCCTCATTGACCTCATCATCGTTTAATGTCATATCATTAGCATATATAATTTTCTTTTTTTAATTGAAATATATCCTAGTTAATCAATTTTTTTTAATTTACTTTTTTGTTTCTTCCTTATATGAGATTTTAGCTCTCTAGAAAAGTTATGCTTCTCAAGACTCGCATCAAAAGCTTCTCTACATGATTCTTGCTATCCTCCTCCACATTAAACTCATCATCGTCAAATGTCATATCATTAGCATCTAGAATTTTCCTTTTTTAATTGAAATATATCTTAGTTAATTTAATTTACTTTTTTGTTTTTATTTTCCTTTTTTAAAATAAAATTGATCATTTTGTTTTAATTTCTTTTTATTAAATTGAATATATCCTAGTTAATGTTATTTTACTTTTATAATCTTAATCGATAAATTGACATTTTTTGTTTAAAATTCCTTTTTTCTTTAAAAATAATATTTTACCGAGACACCTCTCAAAATCTAAAGCGATAAACTTGACATGTGTCGAAATCTTATTGATTAATTTGTCACGTGTTACGATCATATTAATTACTAAATTTGACGTTTATTTTTTCTTTTTAGTAATATTGAAATATCTTTCCTTTTATTTTTATTTTAAAAATAATATTATTTTCCTTTTTCTTTTAGGATTAGTATATTTTTTTCTTTATAATATATACCTTTCTTTTTATTTAATTTATTTTTCTTTTTAAAATAGTAGTATTTCCTTTTTCTTTTAGGATTAATATATTTTTCTTTATAATATATTTTAATCAAAACACGTGTCAAAATCTTATCGATTAACTTGCCACGTGTCACGATCATGTTAATTAGCAACTTTAACGCATCCAACTTTATATAATAAGAGATGTTAAAACTAATTGTCAAACAGTATTTAAGATAACTAAAAAATCTTAACAATAATCTAAATAAAAAAGATATTAAATAAAATAATTAAAAAACAAATATATATATATATATATATATATATATATATCAGATTTGTAAATAACAAAATCTAAAATTTAATTAAAATTATACGAGTTTTATTTAATATATATTTCACATATTAATTTTATTTTTATTTAGAAATGTTGATGTGTTGTTGGAGAGCTCCCCTTCATCTATTGTATGATGATTTATGACAATTATTTAAAAAAAAAACTGTATGTGTTTTTTTTTCCTACGCACTTAATTACATTCCTGGTACGCTCTATCATCATACAAATACATTGATCTAACCCAAATCTAAACTTACAAATTTTACATCAAATCAGTCACATAAGAAATGAGAACATAACATGAAAATTTATCGAAGCATCTAATCAAGTCCTTCCCAAATCTGATTTGTAATACATACATTTCTTCGAGCTCATACTTTGTGTAGATCATTTCTTGTATTACGTACAAAGCTGAATGTACTATCATTGAACCAACCATTACTTTACGACCCGACCTATTTGTGTATTGTTTTTTGAACCATCATTCACGTGGAAACCCTCTGATGAATCTTTGAGATCAGAGAATTATACATCCATATCATCTATTTAAGAACTGAATCTAGGGTTCGGGAAATTCTTAGAGACAGAGAAAAGCTCTGATTTTTCACTGAGAGAAGGAATGGTCACATCAACACCAAACTCGCAGTGATCTCCATCGTAAAGGTATCCGCTTTTCGGGTCTTTAAAGGTATCAACAAGGAGCACTTGAGAGAATCCCCACATCGTTTTGAAGACAGTGAATCTCCACACATCGGTATCTGCAGATTGTAATACAACACACCAAGAAGATATTACAATATGCATTAGATAATCTTTCTCACATTTTTGGATTACTATGAAGTTCTGATTCGAACCCCATAATCTCCTAAGACCCGTGATCAGAGCATGTAATACAGTCTCGTTGCAAGAGTCACTCGATTTTGTCACCTTTGGCTTTGCCCATAACCTCTTGGTAATAAAATAAAAAAATCACATTTTTTTTGTTGGATCAAAAATTTAAGAAATTACCTTGGATGGTAAAGTACCTTTTTCTCCTTTTTGTTGAAGATGTGAAACCTGCGATCCACGTAACCTCTTGATCTGCAGGGATGGGAGTGGATTTGTGTATGGCTACGTATAGCGAAAGGTACTCTGAACCATTATCGTTCTTGTTGCCGTTGGGGTACACAACAAGTGTCCTGTGTAATAAGATTCATCAAAATGGTCGAATTTTTAGTATATGAAGATGAGATTAGCAACTTACCAGTTGTATCCACCAACTGAGAAGGGACGAGTTTCGTATCTCTCTGTGACTGAATCAAGGAGCGTGTTGAAAGACTCCATTTTGAGAGAGTAAGACGATGGAGAACGAGTTCTTAGAACCTTCACTGTGTTTGAAGCTGAGACTTTATAGTCACGTGATGAGATTAGTCCTGCTCCTTCCTCCTCTGTTTTCAGACAACAACAAAAAAAAACAGAGCATTTTTAGAATTTAGAAAGCAAAACAAAACAGAGAATGTGTCCAAACATTGAATCTTATGGATCTTCTATATTGGATGAGATCTGTAGATTTAGATATCGAACTGACTTGTCTTATTAACATTCACAATCAACGTGTATTTATACATGAGTAAGTCGGCTAAACATGCCCTCTAATCTAGGAAATTCTCCTTATCACAATAAGGAAATTGTACTTATCGCTAAATGTTTACATTTATCGGAACACTATGAAGTATATCCTCAATACTCCCCCTCACGTTGGAGCGTGAAGATCCTGAACGCCCAACTTGGACAGTAGATGTTGAAAAGGAACACGCCCAAGAGCCTTTGTCAAAATATCTGCAATTTGCGAGTCTGTTCGAATGTGTTGGAGAACGATAAGGCCGTCAGTAACTGCATCACGTACAGCATGACAATCATTCTCAATGTGCTTGGTACGTTCGTGGAAGACCGGATTCGTGGTAATATGAATTGCAGCTTTGCTGTCACAGAAGAACCGTGTTGGAGAAGATTGATCCACGCCAAGATTAGTAAGCAAACGACGAATCCACTTGATCTCGCGAAGAGCAGCAGCCATAGACCTATACTCGGCCTCAGCGGAAGAATGAGAGACGGTCTGTTGCTTTTTAGGCTTCCAAGCAATAGGTGAACCGCCAAGCATAACCACAAATGCACTCAAAGAACGTCGCGTCAAAGGACATGACGCCCAATCCGCATCACAATAAATAGTAAGGGTAAGATCAGAATCAGACTTGAGAAGAATTCCTTGACCAGGAGAGCCCTTTAAAAAACGCACCACCCGTAAAGCATCATTCCAATGAGCTTCCATGGGAGTTTGCATAAATTGAGACAGAATGTGCACCGAGTAACATAATTCTGGTCGAGTATTTAGGAGATAAATCAGTCGACCAACAAGCCGTCTATATTTTGTTGGATCATCAAGTGTCGGACCTGTGACGGTGGCGAGTTGATGATTCTGTTCAAGGGGCGTAAGGGCTGGCTTCGAACCAAGATTTCCAGTCTCAGAGATGATATCCAATGCATACTTGCGTTGAGACAAGAATATACCGTCAGGGCCATGACTTACTTGAAGCCCGAGAAAGTATTTTAATTTTCCCAAATCCTTCATTGCAAAACAGCGTCTCAAATAATCTTTAAACTTCTGAAGCATGTATGAATCATTGCCACAAATAATGAGATCATCAACATAAATCAACACACGTAGCTCCATTCCCTTACGCGAGTAGCTGAACAAGGAATAGTCATCATACGATTGAACAAATCCGAAAGTTTCTTGAACCAACAACGAGGAGCTTGTTTAAGCCCATAGAGAGACTTTCGGAGACGACAAACCTTGCCAGGATGAGAATGTCGAAAACCAGGAGGGAGCTTCATGTAAACCTCTTCCTCAAGATCACCATGGAGAAAAGCATTTTGCACATCCATTTGGTAAACTTCCCACTTATTTGCCGAAACAAGACGCAAAATCGTACGGACTGTTGTCATCTTAACAACAGGAGCAAACGTTTCATCATAATCTTCGCCTTCTACCTGATTGTTGCCTTGGACGACAAGCCTAGATTTGTAACGTTCAACAGTAACGTCGGCATTATATTTTACTTTAAATACCCATTGACTACCAATGGCTTCTTTACTCTGTGGGAGATCGCAAATATCCCATGTGTGTTTGTGTTCTAGAGCCACCACCTCGGTCGTCATTGCATTATTCCACACTTTAATACGCACTGCCTCCTTAAAGTGTTTAGGCTCTGTTTCCGCAGTAATTGCCGCCAAATAAGCACGATGTCCTGAGGAAAACTGAGCATCTGTTACAAAATCAGATAGAGGATATAGTGAATTACCTGCGACCGTTGAGGAAGACGCTGAAGTGGAGCCAGGTGGAGCAAGAAGAGCGTGATGTGTATTAGGAGATAAGTCACTGTTGGCATTGTAAGAGACGTAATCTTTCAGGCGAACGGATGTAGTCTTATGGCGAAGTCCTCGACCCAAAGGTTCTGGCGCAGAGATTGCAGGAGCACACGGCGTTAGTAATGGTTGTTGATCTTCAACTAGAGACGAAGATGATTCTGGTACAAGGGAAGAGGTAGGAACAAGAGACTCTGGTTCTGGTTCTGGTTCTGGTTCCTGAGGTGGCAAAACGGTGACAGGAGCTGGAGAACTCCCCCTCGGAATAGGCGCAACTAGCCAATCCTCATCACACGCAACAATCGGAATAGGAGACACTGGCGGAGACTCTGCTGATTGAGCAAAAGGAAACACGTTCTCTTGAAAGACAACATTGCGAGACACCAAAAACTTCTTTCGCTCGATATCGTAAACCTTCCAACCTTTCTTACCGAAAGGGTAACCAAAAAAGACACATAAACGACTTCGCTGAGCAAACTTGTCTTTGTCCCGATGCAACCAATGAACATAGCAAGCCGATCCAAACACGCGAAGCTGATTATAATCTGGTTTAGCACTATGGAGAATTTCAAACGGAGACCGCCCGTGATGAATCTAATTTGGAGTATGTTTTATTAAATACGCAGCAGTGTGAACGGCCTCGCCCCAAAACTTAACTGGAAGACTCGCCTGAAACAATAGTGGCCGAGAGACGTTAAGTATATGTCTGTGCTTTCGTTCCACCCTTCCATTTTGTTGCGGAGTCCCGACGCAAGACGTTTGATGAATGATGCCGTGGTCCTTAAAAAACGATGAAAGAACCATGAACTCCGTACCATTGTCACTTCAGACTGTTTTAACGACTTTGTTGAATTGACGTTCAGTATAAGCTAGAAACTTCTTCAACACATCTTTCACTTCTGATTTCTCAAGCAAGAGATACGTCCAAACTGCTCTTGAAAAATCATCAACTATTGTTAAAAAATAGACTGCTCCGCAGGAAGAAGGGATTCTATAAGGACCCCATACGTCAACGTGAATAAGAGAAAAACATTCTGTTGTTTTATTCATACTATCATAAAAAACTTCACGAGTTTGCTTAGCTCTAAAACAAATGTCGCAAGGACTAGAACTAGCGGATTGAGAACCAGAAAACAAAGCCAAATCCTTAAAAACTGAAAACGACGGATGCCCCAAACGCTGATGCCACAAAGCTTGATCAGAAACTCCAACCGCTTGATGAGTCTTTGCTGAGACATTAGCCGTAAAGTAATACACACCATCACGCTCTTCACCGGCTCCAATCAATGTCTTCGAAGAACGGTCCTGTAAAACACAAATCGTATCAGATAATAATGCAAAACAATTCTTTTGTTTTAGCAATTTTGCAACAGATATCAAGGTGCAATTTAGGTTTGGCACATATAGAACTCTGGATAAAGTAATATTGGCCGAAAGTGGAAGAGACCCCATGCACATAGCAGAGGTTTTACTCCCATCGGCAAAAGCAACAGAACACGGCTGCATAACTTCGATCTTGTTTAATAGAGACAGATTTCCTGTCATATGGTGGGATGCACCAGTGTCAAGAATAATATCGCCAAGATCGTTCTTACCAGACAACTTATCGGACTTTGTGGAACCTGACTTTTCTTGTATCATCTGTGTAAGAACATGCCATTGTTCAGGAGTAAACTCAGGAAACGAGGAAGCGTTCGAAGTTGTAGCATGAGCTACGTTTGCTTGACCACGACCACGACCTGCGTTGTTAGATCCTCGACCTCCTCTTCCTCTTCCTCCATTGTTTTGGCCACGACTAGCACTCTGGTTGCGTTCAGTATACCATTCTGGAAACCCCACGAGTTGCCAACAATCTTGCTTCTCATGACCCGTTCTCCCACAGTGAGAACAGAGCGTTTTGGACCGAAGAATCGAGTTCTCTGCTCTGTTATGGCCCTCTGATGATGATGATGATGATGAACCACCTTGTTAACGAGAAGCAGAAACATCCTGTTGTTGATTTGTGGCCCTTTGAGCAAAGAAACCGACAACCTCTTGGTTCTGATTACGAGCAGAGGATAGCCTCTGTTCTTCACGAACAATCTTGTTATAGATTTCTCCAAGCGAGGGAAGCGGATCAGTACCAATAATGTTGGTACATATGCTTCCAAATCTCGAATCGTCGAGACCTAACACGAATTGATGAGTCTTCTCGTGCTCTCGCTCAATGGCTATCGTTTTTGCTCCGCCACACGAACAAACATGGACCGCCTGATATGCCTGCAATTCTTCCCACAACGTAGAGAGGCGACCAAAGTAGTCTAGCACGGATTGTCCATCCTGTCGACATGACATGAGCTGAGCTTTGATCTGATGAATCCGTACCGTATTTCCGACTGAGAAACGCTGCTTAAGATTCTCCCACAACAAGTGAGCATCAATGATGTAAGTCACGGTGGACTTAACCTTTGGCGCGATGGATGCACGGATCCAGCCAATAATCATCGAGTTAACATCTAACCAATTTTCTAGGTCAGGGCTGTTAGCTTCAGGTTTCTTCAATGTACCGTTGATGAAGCCCAACTTGCGTTTAGCCTGAAGTGCGTTAAGCAATTCCGAGCACCACTCGTTGTAATTATCTCCGTTCAACTGAACCGAAGTAATCATCGCACCTGGATTGTCAGACCTGTACAACGAGTACGGAGAGACCGACACAACTTCATCAACCTTCCCTGCCACAGGCGTGGAAGTACTTACTTGTTGAATTGGACCAGTCATGATTCACGATCAAGAAGAAAAAGAAAGCTTGAAGAAACAAAGAAATTTGTAAGAAACGTTTAGGTCTATTGAATCTTTAGCTCTGATACCATGTAGATTTAGATATCGAATTGACTTGTCTTATTAACATTCACAATCAACGTGTATTTATACATGAGTAAGTTGGCTAAACATGCCCTCTAATCTAGGAAATTCTCCTTATCACAATAAGGAAATTGTACTTATCGCTAAATGTTTACATTTACCGGAATACTATGAAGTATATCCTCAATAAGATCTAAGAAAATGAATGTATGGCATACGCTGCAGATTTGTGTTGAAGTCATCAATGAATTGTTGTATGAAGGAACTTGCAGATGCAGATGCGATGAAGAGACAAAACAAGAGATAAACAACAAAGATGGTGTTTTTGTTGGCACTCATTGTAAGGTTTGTAATTGCATAGATTATTATTGATGATGATACATAATTATATATACATCGACAGAGTTACAAGAAAAGGAAAGAGGAAGATATATGAGAATATATACACTTGATAGACAAGGAACTCTAGAAGGTTCTAGAGTATCCAATACGCCCCCTCAAGATGGAGTACCGTAAGAAACTACAATCTTGAACGATAAATCTTGAAATCTGGTGCGAGGCAGAGGCTTGGTGAGTGCATCGGCCAGTTGATCCGTGGAGGAGATATGGGAGACTCGGAGAGAGTTGCTCTGTATTTGTTCCTGAACAAAATGATAGTTCAAGGCAAGATGCTTCATACGAGAGTGGAATACGGGATTCACACAAATGTAAGTAGCTCCAATATTATCATAAAATATTGTTGGAGGAAGCTCTGAGGTGACACCAAGTTCAGACATGAGCGAGAGGATCCACTTGACTTCAGAGGCAGTATCAGAGACCGTGCAATATTCAGCCTCGGTTGATGAGCGGGCAACACCTTTGAGCTTCTTGTACGACCATGAACTAGGAGACTTGCCAAGATAAAGAACATAAGCACCAGTTGAGGAGAAATCATATTTATTACCTTCCCAATCAGCATCTGAATATGCATGAAGAGAGAGAGAGGTGATGTAGCGTCAAGAGTGATGCCATGCGTGGCTGTGCCGGCTAGAAATCTAAGGACACGCTTAACTGCTTCCCAATGATCTGTTGTAGGATAGTGCATATACTAAGAGAGACGGTTCACGGCAAAGGCAATATCTGGTCTGGTGAGAGACAGATATTGGAGACTGCTTACCACAGCGTGGTACTCACTGGGATCATCGAGTTTGGTGCCAGCGCTGATGAGAGATTGCGTGGAAGCCATTGGTGTTGCAACAGGTTTTGTGTTTGCCATGTTAAGACGAGTTAGGAGATCACAAGTGTACTTTTTATGCGTCAAGCGAATAGCCGAAGAGGAGCGGTAAACTTCAATGCCGAGAAAGAGTTCACCAAGGTCTTTGATGGAGAATCGCTCAGAGAGGCTTTTGATGATGCGTTTGACTGCCGTGGGACAGCTTCCCATGATGACGATGTCGTCAACATAGACAAGCATGTAGACAAAGATAGAGCCAATCTTTAGGTTGAAGAGAGACGCATCACCGAGAGAGTTTTTAAAGCCAAGGGTGAGGAGAAAAGAGCGAAGCTCATTGTACCATGCACGAGGGGCTTCCTTGAGTCCATACAATGCTTTGCACAGGAGGCAGACATGATCGGGTTTGTCTTTGTTGATGAAACCGGGTGGCTGCACCATGTAGACTTCCTCGGAGAGTGTTCCTTGGAGGAATGCGTTGTTTACATCAAGATGACAGAGAGGCCAATTGCATTTGACGGCGACATCCATGACTAGACGAATGGTGGCTGAAACAAGAGTTTTTATGTCTTGTAGCAATTCCTCAATTGCTCATGTCATTACAATACTTGAGATATCAATCCATCTTGTGAGTTTGATGCAAAAGGAATACAAAGTTCGGTTTAAGCTAAGCCAAATTAAAGGTTTGAAGGGACAAGGATATATTAAAAGCAAACTACTAGCTAAGAAAGATACTACAAGACTAATTATATGAGCTAAGGCCTTAATTTTAACTAATTAAGAACTAATCAAGCGGTTAACTACTAATCAAGATTAACAAATTACTAAAACGAAACCTAGGGATGGAATCATTGATTTAGGCATCTAAATGGCCAACCTTGCAATCATTTAAGCAACTCAAACAAGCTTTCTCTATGCCTAGAACACTAATTAAGTCTAATCCATGATGTGTGGTACTAATCCCTTTCCTAATCACCTTAATGAACTAATGATGTGTTAGCATTAAAATTATTAGCAAGCATTAAACATGAGTCTAAATGGCATGATAAACACCCTAGGCAACTAATGTCTTAGGCTAGGAATGTAAATCTCTTAAAAAAGTGGTTCAAGCATTTCATCAAACACTTGGTGGGTGTGTGAAAAACTATTTGATCCAAAATAGCAAAAGATTAGCTATTTGGCATTAAGAACACCTTAATAAGAAGAGAGATGAAAGAATCTAACCTAGATTACAAGATTAAACCATTAGAGAACCCTAAATCTAACCCATCCCCAAGTTTCTAAGAGACTACTCACTAAACATGGATAAACCAACAAATCTCATGCAAGAAGTGTTAATAAACATGTTTAGATGAATAGAAAAAGAAAGATTAGAAGAAACAAGAATCTAGTTGCATTAATCTAAAAAGAAATCTCAAAATCTCCTTTCAAAATCTCCTCAAAACCCCAAAGGGGCTTTTTTCTGTTTAAGCCCAAGAGAAGATACATAAAAATTAGGTTTTTAAGTATTTATAGGGTCAAACCGGGTCAACCCGGAACAAACCGGGTTTTGACCCGGGGTAGCAGTCTTTCGGGAATCGCCATATCTCCCTAATCATAGCTCATAATGACATGAAACCACCTCCAAATGAAAGATGATTCAATTACCTACAACTTTCATGAAGAGCTCGAAGGCTGAATCGGAACGGAAAGTCTTCGTTTGATCCGATTTGTACCCGAACAAAATGTGTGTTCGGTTCGACCAGGTTCGTCGATCCAACTGGTCGAACCGAACCCTGGATGTTTGGTTCGACCACCTTCGTCGATCTAACTCGTCGAACCCAACCCCTGGATGTTTGGTTCGAGCAGCTCATCGATCTAACTCGTCGATCCGAACCGAAATCGATGTATCTTTCTAACCACGGGTCCGAATGACTTGATTCCAAGGTAAATAGAAAGCACTCTGGATCCTCTACAACTCTTAAGAAGGCTTCGGAGTCTGAATCTCAGTGCAAGGCTTACGTCCGGACCCATACATTTCGCACCTCCAAATGCTTGATATGCTTATAAAGAGACTTCTGCTTCTCATTTGGCTGCTTCTATTGCTCCTCTTGGCTATCCATGAAACTCCATATGGTCCTCCAAGCCTCCAAAACACCTAATAAGGACTCAATATGTACAAATATGCAACAACCTAAGCTAACACTCACTAAACTCTAATATGTATGCAAATGGGACTAAAAGTGGCTAAATGAATGCAAAAGTACATGCAAAACTATATAATATGGATGCTAAAATATGCTAAAGTATGAGTCTATCAGTGGCGTGTTTGACAACTGGACTGAAGGTCTCCATAAAGTCGATACCATGACGTTGATGAAATCATTTAGCCACCAAGCGAGATTTATACTTGTCAATAGAACCGTCAGGTAAACGTTTAATTCAAAACACCCATTTGCAGCCAACAATATTTTGAGCTTGTTCAGGGGGAATAAGGTCAAAGGTTCTATTACAAATGATGGCATCGTATTCATCACTCATAGAGCGGCGCTGTAATGACCCGATCGAGAGCTAAGAGCGTTCGCGTTGAGGACGCCCAAGAGTCATGAATCGACATGAGGGTACTGGGATCGACATGTTTGGCCAAGATAAGCATTTTGGTCGTAAAGTTTAAGAGAATAGTAGAATGAATCCGAAGTTAGGCAAGGACCATCATTTCAGCCAAGACGGTTAGCTGAATGGGCTGGCTAAACTGAAAAGGACGAGTTGGGACAAGCAAGCACGTGGTGTCTATGGCTTTTCCGTCTTTATATATCTGGAAGACTGCTATTCCGTCTTTATACATCCAGAAGACTGCTATTCCATCTTTATACATCCAGAAGACTGCTATTCAGTCTTTATACATCCGGAAGACTGCTATTCCGTCTTTATACATCCAGAAGACTGATATTCCGTCTTTATACATCCGGAAGACTGCTATTCCGTCTTTATACATCCGGAAGACTGCTATTCCATCTTTATTAATCCGGAAGACTGCTATTCCATCTTTATACATCCGGTGGAAAGCTATTCCGTCTTTATACATCCAATGGAATGCTATTCCGTCCTTATACATCCGGCGGAACGCTATTCCGTCCTTATACATCCGGTGGAACGCTATTCCGTCTTTATACATCCGAGAGAACGCTCAACCGTCCTTATTGATCAGTGGATAATCGTGGCCTTGGAAGCATGAGGTGTCTTCAGCGTGCATGGCCTTATGGATAAAAGGATAGACATGCGGATAAGAAGATAGACATGCAGATAAGAGGATATACATGCATATAAGAAGATAGACATGCAAATAAGAGGATAAACATGTGTCTGGAGTGTGACTAGTGTCACGTTGCTATTGGGCAATGATCCACGCCTTTATCCATTCATCCTCTATAAATAGCCCCCTAGAGCTCCATTCCTAAGTCATTCACCCACGTTTAAAGTTAGAGAGACACGCTTAGAGAGAGAGAAATAGAAAGGGGTAGAGAGATAAAGTGTGAGCATTCAAGTAGAGCTCTAGAGCAACAAGAGGTATTGTGGCGAAGCGAAGATCCATCCGTGGTAGTGAAGTCTAGTCTAAAAACCGTTCAGCCGAAAGCACTGTGAGTTGTGGTGATGTGTGATTGCGTGTTTTGTTTGCAAGATTTTGTGATGGTTGAGTTATTTTATTATGGTACGTTATTGTTGTAAATTGTCCTTATTACGTGTGAGGTTCTATGACTACTTAGCCGAGTTTTTATGGGGATTGGTGATGAGATGTGCGGCGGTTCGATCCTACCTCGTGTGGACTCGGAGGAACGGGGTTGCAGCCTATGGCCGAGCACTATCCGACGGGATAGCCGGGGCAGCCGTATAAATTCGGACCCTGGGGTGGTGATGTTCTGTCTCGCGTGCATTTGTGGCCGTGAGATGGGTGTTCATGGGAGGGTCAGGATCGAATGCGCAAGGCCTTGGTGATAGTGTGGTGATGAAAGAGTGGCGACGACGTGATTGTTTTTGCTAACGCTGACTTTATGTGAATTGCGTGTTGTGTGTTATTTTGGGGTTTGGGATAGGGAATTATTGTATATGTTAGGGGAGCCATGCCTCACTGAGCGAATAGCGCTCATCCCTCACTTTGTTTTGCAGGAAACCAATAGTCAGGAAACCAGTAGCGGGAAGCAAGGAACGCTAGGCCGCCAGTGTAGGTTTTTGTTGCCTTTGTAAATAAACGTTTGATGGTTGTTGTATTATCTTTTGGGCGTTAGGCCAAAGTCAGAAAGTTTGTTGAATGTTTTGTGAAAACCTTGATATATGAATAAATAAAGTTTATTTTTATACTATCCGGTTTCATCTGATATTAGTCTTGTGCGGGCTAACACAACTCTCGACTTGGGTACGGGTGGCAAGCCTTAGGCCTTGGTCGAGAGGGTCGGATATTGCGGATGGACCGGCCGCGGCTTTGGATTTGTTCTGATGTCATGGCTGGACCATTTGTGATGTTCGACATTGTGGCATCTTCGCTCTGGTTTGGGTCGAATGGTTGGTCGTGCATGTTCTTGTTTGATTGTTGCACGGCCGATCGATTCAAATCTGACCTAGATCGCGTCGGGGGTGTTACAAATGGTGGTATCAGAGCATGGTTCATGATCATGCTACATTGGAACTTGGTTTTTAAACATTTTATCGAGTCAAAATGAGTCGCAAAGGCAACTAGGAAAACTGGTACGTTCCTTGCATTTTAGGTAGATGGGTTAGGACTTACCTTTGGCGGATTGATGCAGATGTCGACGCGACGAGTTTCAGTTAGAGGACATGCTCATAGTTCACAGTTACCCCGTTGATTAGTGATCCATTATCTTTCTCCGACCCTGTCTATCTTATCGACGCTTTCTGATTGGGGATCATTGGAGGATATTGAAACGGAGGTGGATAGTGAAAGTGTAACGCTTTCAATGGAAGGGAGTGAACAACAAGACACTAGCCGTGATCATGGTGAGTCGAGACAAACAAGTTCACCGCGGTGCGGATATTTCGAGCGACAAGATGGACACCCGAATCAACATGTCTCGAGAGGAGACCATCATAGGTCGACTCAAACCCGAGAACGACGAAGAGAATCCGAGAATCGAGGGAGGAATTCAATGAGAACAATGATGCATGATATGCATGACTATTTGGTGCAGCAGCAACTAACGATGGCCGATGTTGCACCCCGGAGCTCAACACCATCAGATTTCCTTCAAACCGTGAGACTGATGAAGGATCTTGGACACGCTATTTTGGAGGAGGGACAAATCCATTTGATGCTGACGACTGGTTACAAAACATGGAGAAGAACTTTGCAGCCACACGATGTTCCGAGGAGAATAAGAAGGATATTGCAGTATACTATTTAAAAAAAGATGCAGTGGGATGGTGGTCGAGTATCGAACACCACTACAACTACATGGAACCAACATGTCGGGATTTTCGCACGGAGTTTACAGGGAAGTACTTCCCACCTGAAGCTAGAGACAGATTAGAAGCCCCAATCATGAGGTTGGAACAAGGGGAAAGACACGTCCGAGAATATGAAGCAGAATTCACAAGACTTCGGAGGTATGTTCACTTTGGCTATGAAGACGAAGACGCGGTAATAAGAAAGTTCATGCAAGGGTTAAGGCCCGAACTTCAAAGCCGACTCCAAGCAGCGGAGTACAAATCTTTTCTTGGGTTAGTCGAAAGAGCCGTGAATGTAGAAGATGCTTATACTGCAGAAGAAGAAGTTAGGTCCCGGCTTTATAAAAGAAAGT
Source organism: Alliaria petiolata (assembly GCA_020283515.1). Classification (NCBI taxonomy): domain Eukaryota; kingdom Viridiplantae; phylum Streptophyta; class Magnoliopsida; order Brassicales; family Brassicaceae; genus Alliaria; species Alliaria petiolata. The sequence goes on from JAHZTW010000001.1 coordinate 388,068,350, forward strand.
ATGATGGAGTTACGCAAGGAGAGTCAAGTAACCAAGGGAAGAGGAAAGGAAGCAGAGATGGTCATGTAAGAAGCCCCTCAGATTCAACGATAGTATGTTACAGATGTGGAAAACCTGGACATATTGTACGATATTGTCCAAATCAGCAACGGAACCGACCCGCTCCAACATTTGTCACTTGTTTCAACTGTGGAGAGAAAGGACATTACAAGAGTACATGTCCAAAGATGGATCCAAAATTACGGCTCAACGAGATTATGGCGCTTGAACAACCTTACCGTCCGGCAATTGAAGCTCCGCCACCAAAGCCGCAAACGACTGCAGGACGTGTTTATCCCTTAGGTATAGATAAACCCGGACCTTCACGACCTTTCTAAGGTCCCCGAACAGGTAAGTATGGGTTCTAACTTTCTTGAACGATTGATTGGGTGATTGCTTGCATGGTTTTGTGTTGAGTGTGAATTTGGTTAGGAAATTCCTAGATTCTTTGTTAGAAACCATAAGAACTTACCCTTAGAGTTTAGAAAACCCTTCAACATACCCTTAGGAATTCAGGACGAATTCTTTTAAGGGGGGGGGGGGGGAAGAATGTAATGACCCAGTCGAGAGCTAAGAGTGTCCGCGCTGAGGACGCCCAAGAGAAAATTTTGGCCAAGGGAAGGTCCAAAATTCAAAAGTCAAGAATCGACTTGAGGGTACTGGGATCGACATGTTTGGCCAAGATAAGCATTTTGGTCGTAGAGTTTAAGAGAATAGTAGAATGAATCCGAAATTAGGCAAGGACCATTATTTCAGCCAAGACGGTTAGCTGAAGTGGCTGGCTAAGCTGAAAAGGACGAGTTGGGACAAGCAAGCACGTGGTGTCTATGGCTTTTCCGTCTTTATACATCCGGAAGACTGCTATTCCATCTTTATATATCCGAAAGACTGCTATTCCGTCTTTATACATCCGAAAGACTGCTATTCCGTCTTTATACATCCAGAAGACTGCTATTCCGTCTTTATACATCCGAAAGACTGCTATTCCGTCTTTATACATCCAGAAGACTGCTATTCCGTCTTTATACATCCAGAAGAATGCTATTCAGTCTTTATACATCCGGAAGACTGCTATTCCGTCTTTATACATCCAGAAGACTGCTATTCCGTCTTTATACATCCGAAAGACTGCTATTCTTTCTTTATACATCCGGAAGACTGCTATTTCGTCTTTATACATCCGGAAGACTGCTATTTCGTCTTTATACATCCGGAAGACTGCTATTTCATCTTTATACATCCGGTGAAAAGCTATTCCGTCTTTATACATCCGATGGAATGCTATTTCGTCCTTATACATCCGGCGGAACGCTATTCCGTCCTTATACATCCGGCGGAACGCTATTCCGTCCTTATACATCCGGCGGAACGCTATTCCGTCCTTATACATCCGGTGGAACGCTATTCCGTCTTTATACATCCGGGAGAACGCTATTCCGTCCTTATTGATCAGTGGATAAGCGGGGCATTGGAAGCATGAGGTGTCTTCAGCGTGCATGGCCTTATGGATAAGAGGATAGACATGTAGATGAGAAGATAGACATGCAGATAAGAGGATAGACATGCATATAGACATGCAGATAAGAAGATAGACATGCAGATAAGAGGATAGACATGTGTCTGGAGTGTGACTAGTGTCACGTTGTTATTGGGCAATGATCCACGCCCTTATCCATCCATCCTCTATAAATAGCCCCCTAGAGCTCCATTCCTAAGTCATTCACCCACGTTTAAAGTTAGAGAGACACGCTTAGAGAGAGAAAGAAATAGAAAGGGGTAGAGAGATAAAGTGAGAGCATTCAAGTAGAGCTCTAGAGCAACAAGAGGTATTGTGTCGAAGCGAAGATCCATCCGTGGTAGTGAAGTCTAGTCTAAAAACCGTTCAGCCAAAAGCACTGTGAGTTCTGGTGATGTGTGATTGCGTGTTTTGTTTGCAAGATTTTGTGATGGTTGAGTTATTTTATTATGGTACGTTATTGTTGTAAATTGTCCTTATTACGTGTGAGGTTCTATGACTACTTAGCCGAGTTTTTATGGGGATTGGTGATGAGATGTGTGGCGGTTTGATCCTACCTCGTGTGGACTCGGAGGAACGGGGTTGCAGCCTATGGCCGAGCACTATCCGACGGGATAGCCGGGTCAGCCGTATAAATTCGGACCCTGGGTTGGTGATGTTCTTTCTCGCGTGCTTTTGTGGCCGTGAGATGGGTGTTCATGGGAGGGTCAGGATCGAATGCGCAAGGCCTTGGTGATAGTGTGGTGATGAAAGAGTGGCGACGACGTGATTGTTTTTGCTAACGCTGACTTTGTGTGAATTGCGTGTTGTGTGTTATTTTGGGTTTTGGGATTGGGAATTATTGTATATGTTAGGGGAGCCATGTCTCACTGAGCGAATAGCGCTCATCCCTCACTTTGTTTTGCAGGAAACCAATAGTCAGGAAACCAGTAGCGGGAAGCAAGGAACGCTAGACCGCCAGTGTAGGTTTTTGTTGCCTTTGTAAATAAACGTTTGATGGTTGTTGTATTATCTTTTGGGCGTTAGGCCAAAGTCAGAAAGTTTGTTGAATGTTTTGTGAAAACCTTGATATATGAATAAATAAAGTTTATTTTTATATTATCCGGTTTCATCTGATATTAGTCTTGTTCGGGCTAACACAACTCTCGACTTGGGTACGGGTGGCAAGCCTTAGGCCTTGGTCGATAGGGTCGGATATTGCGGATGGACCGGCCGCGGCTTTGGATTTGTTCTGATGTCATGGCTGGACCGTTTGTGATGTTCGACATTGTGGCATCTTCGCTCTGGTTTGGGTCGAATGGTTGGTCGTGCATGTTCTTGTTTGATTGTTGCACGACCGATCGATTCAAATCTGACCTAGATCGCGTCGGGGGTGTTACAGGCGCCACTTTGCATCTTTGCGTGCATGAGAGACCCATGTTGGCTCGAGTTCTCCAAGGATTGTGACAAGACCATACTTCGGATTTGGTTTGCGAATGTCATTCATGAAGCGAGTTGTCACACGCGTGGATGGAGGTGGTGGATCGGCTGAAGCTGCAGTTGAGGTGGGAGCACAAGACTGTGCAATATGATCAGATGAGTCATGAGCTGATGTAGTATCGGTGATCCCCACTTCTGGTTCCGGTGGTGAAGGAGCTATAGTCGGGGATCGAGGCGGAGTAGTTGCCAATGGAGACAAGAGTGACTGACCAAAGAACGAAACAATGGAGGCAGAGGATGAAATGAAAGGGACTGTTTCGATGGTGGAAGAAGGTGAAAAAGAGGAGTTGAGACGAGAGAATGGGAACTGATTTTCCTGAAATTCAACATGTCTAGAGATGTAGAGATTCGAATGAGAAGGGCCAAGGCATAGATACCCGCTTTGTGTAAGAGAGTATCCGAGAAAGATACAAGGAGTGGATCGTTGGCTTATTTTGTGAGAGGAGTAGGGACGAAGCCATGGATAGCAGAGACAGCCAAATATACGGAGCTTGGAGTAGTTCGGTTCTCGTCCAAATAGTAGTGCCTATGGTGAGGACTTGTTGGGTAATTTTAACGTCAGCATTCTGTTGATCAGGTAAGTGGCAGTAGCAAGAGCATAACTCCAATACATAGTGGGAATAGCAGCGTGAGTGAGAAGTGCTAAACCTGTTTCAACGATGTGGCGGTGACGGGGTTCGGCAATCCCATTGTGTTTTGGGGTGTGAGGTGGTGTGGTGAAGTGAGAGATACCTCTTGCTGCTAGAGTGGATGCCAGAGCTATGAAATCTCCTCCGTTGTCACTATAAAGTGTCTTGATTTTGTGATTGAACTTGTTCTCCACGAGTGCCTTGAAGGGAACCAAAACTTGAAGCACATGTGATTTCAACTTGAGCGGATAGAACCAAACATAGCAAGTAAAGTGATCAACAAAGATCACATAATACTTGTATCCATCGACTGAGTAAAGCGGTGAGGTCCAGACATCCGTATATAGGAGATCAAGAGGGCCATTAGACTGCATTGATGACATAGATAAAGGGAGTGTATTGCTTTTTTTTGTGAACACGCATTGCAAGATAAAGCGATTGAAGTGTTGGAAACAGGGAGAGATGATTGCGAAATAATTTGTTTTAGAATAGATAAAGAGGAGTGCCCAAGTCTGGAGTGCCAATCGACAGGAGGGACTTTAGTACAAGAAAAAGCTGAAATTGAAGACGATAAAGAGGAAGGGAATGTCAGCCACAGACTTCATCATTGGCCGGTCCTCGAAAGATCGTTGCTCCCGACTTGAGATCCTTCACTTGAAAATTATATGGGTAAAGGGCAACCATGGCATTGTTAGTTTGACATAGTTTGTTTACCGAGATGAGATTCTTCTTAATCGACGGAACACAAAGAACATTAGACAACTTGAGAGGTTTAGAGTTTGAGCGTAAGTGAGTAGAACCAGTGTGGGTGATGGGAAGGCCAACACCATTGCCAATGGTGACGTCTTCACCTCCATGATACGGTGAGTGCAACGAGAGTGTGGAAAGGTCTGATGCAATGTGGTGCGAGGCATCGCTGTCTAGCAACCAGGAGCCATCGGCAGTTACATATGGTGATGACGTGGTGTGATGAGCTTGCGGAGTCCACTGAGGAGGTGGCATAGGTGGCTGGTACTGCTGATAGTTGGTGGGAGCTTATCCCCGAAAGTTTGATTGCAGGTATGGTAGCTGAGAGCAGCGTTTGGCGCTATGACCATGTGTGCCGCAGAGTTGGAACTTGCCCTGATAGCCACCACGGTAGCTACCATTACCACGGTAGCCTCCACGAGTGTTCTGTTGCGGGCGATATTGTTGTTGTTGCTGCTGACCAAATTGTTGGTTTGAGGAGTGGTTAGACGTGCCGTACGGAGGAGGATACGAAGTGGCGTTCGCAGTGGCAGGTATGAATGCAGCAGGAGGAGACGTTTCATGAGTGACAATGGCGTTTTCTCTGTTGAGGAGCTTCTCGTGAAGTTCTTCAATGGTGATGGGATATCACGACCGTTTACCATCTCAGCAACGGAGCGGTATTTTTCTCCGAGACCATCGACAATGATATCTAACAGGTCTTCATGATCGAGTGGAGAGCAAAGGAGAGCTAGGTGGTCTGCTTTGGTGATGATGCTATGCATGTAGTCGGTGATTGATTGAGTGCCTTTAGTTATCTTCTTGAGTTGCTGTTTGATCTATTTGATATGGCCACGAGAGGGTTGGCCATACGTACGGCCTAGTGTGAGCCAAACATCGCGTGTTGTTGTGGCTGGAGCAACAAGGGGTTGAATCGGAAGAGAAAGAGTACCGATGAGGGAGCTGTAAAGCATCTTGTCTTGACGCTTCCATGGAGAAAATTTAGGATTACACTGCACGAGACCATTGGTGGTGATTGTTGATGGTGGAGTTTGATCCACGTCTTTGATAGTGGTGCAATTCATAAGGTTCGAGGAGTGCAGAAACTTGGATATTCTCATATGTAATTGGATGATTATTATTGATGATGATACATAAGCATATATACATCAACAGAGTTAAAAAAAAGGAAAGAGGAAGATATATATGAGAATATATACACTTGATAGACAAGAAACTTTAGAAGGTTTTAGAGTATCCAATACTCATCACCTTTTAAGGTTTTGTGAATGAGTGTGCAGAACAGAGTTTAGTGAGTAAGACTTATATATGAATGATAATATTGTTTTTTTGTTTGCCTCGTTTTTGCCCTGGCAAATTAAAAATTGTCTACTCTGAATTGAACCAATCGGACCAACATTTTGGTACACTAAAATGCATATTTTGGTATGATTTATTTTTGAAGTGGACTTAAAAAATTAGTCCATAATAAATTTATGGCCATTTATTTTTGTCGGTCCAAACTTAATCCGAAGTAAATCAAACAAAAAATATAAAAAATGTAAAAATTGTACTAATCCCATTTTGCTCTGATTCGAAATGGATTTTACAACTAGGTTTTTTTTTTTTTCCTGTAGTTCGTTTTCCGCAGCATGGGATTTTCTATACAATGTAATTATGGCACATCTTCCTACGTGTACGCATGGAATCTGTCTGACGTTACTCAAATATCGACGATGCATAAAGAATGTTGATACCGAAATCCGGTTATCATAAATAAATGAAAAAGATGGGTTCGGGAACTTTCTTATACGAAATATTTAAATCGGAGATTACAAAAGAAATCATCGGAAAGTCTTAGCCAAAAATCGTCGAAAAGACTTAGTCGAAAATACAACGAGAAAATATCGTATAAATCGTAAATCGAGAAATTTGGAGGTTCTCTCTGGAATTTGGGATCCTCATTTTCTCATCCTAGTGCGGTATTTATAGGAAAATGTAGTTTGCGGTTTTTGACGGGAATGGACCGCACAGGTCTCGTTTCCGGACTTTTGACGGAAATAACGATTTGTGCCGGGTCAAAGTTACGGGCTTCAAGCCCAGTACCAACAGTAAGTCCCCCCGGTCCGTTAAAATGTAAATATTTATGTATGAATTTTGACGGATTCTTCGAAATTGTTGGTCCGGCATAAATCGGAGTTTTGGCTTCGTTGACGAATCTCGTGCCGTTACACGGAATCTCGAGATATCTTAGCTTCAACATGAGTGTTCCTCTTAGTATATATATTTTTTTATAAATCTATTCTTCTTGTTTTTATATTTTCATACTTCTTCTTCTTCTCCTCCATTCCCGAAGTGCTAAGTAGGTGAGTGGATTTTTTTATTTATTCATCTCTTCTTCTCCTTCATTCCCATAATGCTAAGTAGGTGAGTGACTTGTTTTTTATTCACCTCTTCTCCTCCATTCCTGTAATGCTAAGTAGGTGAGTGGCTTGTTTTTTTTATTCATCTCTTCTTCTTATAAATCCCTCTTCTTGGCTTAATCATCCCATTATCATTCTCTTCTCCATTTGCAGTTGCCGTGTAAGTAGACACGACTCATCTTCCAATTGCAAAGTTGTGCAAATTTAGGTATTGATCTTTTCTACAGATCTTTCCATCATTTTTTTTACTTTCTTGTTGTTGGCTATTGCTTGCCGTGTCTCGGAGCCTTCGCCGAGCCAGCTTGCTGTGCGTGTGTGGTTGAAAGGGGTTGCCGTGTGTGTTGTAGCCGGGCCGTGTGTGGTCGTGTTGGAGTTATGTTACCGCGCCGGAGGAATCTCGCCGAGTTGCCGAAGCTTCGTCGGATCCTCGCCGGGTTGCCGGATCGAGAAGGAGTCGCCGTGGAGCTTTCGCCGAGTCGCGTGGTGCTTCGTCGGGTTGCGTGAAGCTTTGCCAGGTCGTGCTGAGCTACGCCGGGTCCTCTCCTGTTCGCCGGGTGCAAGATCGCCATGGCCGTGCTGATGATTCGACGGGTGGAGGCGTGACGGCGAGTTAGCGTGAGCTTGAGTCGTCGGGTCGAAGTCGCCGAAACGCCGGGTGGAGCTCGCCGTGTCCTCGCCGGGTGATTCTCGCCGATTCGCCGTGGTGATGTCGCCGAGCCGGGGTGGATGTGCTCGTCGTGCGCCGGGTCGATTTGGATGTCGCCGAGCCGGGGTGGTGGTTCGGCAGAAGCAACTAACACGAGAAGAGAGGGTGAACCAAAAGAGGTCTACAGATGAAGAAATGGATTCTTTGTTGAAAAACAAGACTTGGGTTCTGGTTAAAAGGCCTAAGGACAGGAAGATGAGTAGCTGCAAATGGCTATTCAAGATCAAGCCATGATTGGAGGGCGTTGAACCAGACAAATATAAGGCACGTCTGGTTGCAAGGGTGTTCTCCCAGAAAGAGGGAATTGATTATCAAGAAGTTTTTTTCCCGGTGATCAAGCATGTGTCAATCAGAACACTCCTGTCCATAGTGGTAAATCAAGATCTGGAGCTTGCGCAGATGGATGTCAAAACAGCCTTTCTACATGGAGATTTAGTAGAAGACTTGTACATGTATCAACCAGAAGGATATGAAGACCAGCACAAAAGAGATTACGTGTGTCTACTCAAGAAATCCCTATACGGATTAAAGCAATCTCCAAGGCAGTGGAACAAGAAGTTTCACGAAGTTATGATGTCTCACGGGTTCACACAGAGTGAGAGGGATCTGCGTGTATGTGAGAGAGGTATCTTATCAAGACTACATATATTTGCTTTTGTATGTAGATGATATGTTGCTGGCATCTAAGCACATGTCAGATATTAAGAAACGGAAGGAGCAGCTGAGTTTAAAATTCGAAATGAAGGACTTAGGAGCTGCTAGAAGGATACTGGGTATGGATATCTTCAGAGATAGAGAGAAAGGTGTCTTACGACTGTCTCAGTCAGCTTACTTAAAGAAAGTGATTGAGACTTCAAAATGGTGGATTCCAAGAGTTCTATGACTCCCATTGGGGCGCATTTCAAGCTTTCATCAGTGAAGAATCATGACGAAATCATCGATACAGAGGTAACACCTTATGCATCAGCCGTAGGTAGCAATATGTATGCAATGGTGGGTTCTAGGCCAGACCTAGCATATGGAATTGGCTTGGTCAGTCAATTTATGAGCAAGTCGGATCAGATTCATTGGGAAACTTTTAAATGGCTTTTGAGGTACATAAAGGGATTTGCAGGTCTACAACTAGAGTATATGAAGGATAAAGACTTGCAAATTCAAGTGGACAAGGGTGGTTCCAGTGGACAAGTTTAAGTCAGCCTTAGACTTGCTCAGAGTTACCCAAGCTTGATTAAGCCGGTGGCTGGCTAGACAATGAAGTTCAGAAGGTGAATCCACTGAAAAGCATGAATTGAATGACAAGGAGGCGCGAAGGTTGAAGTTAAGTTTAGCTCAAGGTGGAGAATGTAAAGGTATGGTCTAAACTTGTGTAGCATTAGCTAACTTTAGTGTTGCCGTTGGACGCAAGAGGCTAAGTTAGTTAACCGGTGCCGTATTTTAGCTCGGTTCATTGGTTTAGTTGTTATCTTGATTAAGTCCGGTTAAGTGTAAACCTTTGTTGGTATGAAAGGGTATTAAACGCATCTCTTAGGTTAGGTAGAGCTTATCGTTACAAACAGATTTTGTTCGTCTTCCTCACGAGTGATCTCTGTTCTTGAGAGCTCGATTCTTCTGCTAGTGGATTTGCTGGAGTGAGTCTAGCTCCAGAGAGTAACTGATCATCCCGATCACGAACTCTGGGTGAACAAAAAACCTGTGTGCTCTTGTTCTTACTTTTTCCTTTCTTTGTTGTTTCGATTGAGTGTGAGAGTGTTTGGTGAGCTGAGAGATTCTAAGCTTCAATCCGTGAAATCAAGTTGGCTTAGGATAGGATCTTGGCGCAATAGTTTCCAACTTTTATCTGGTTTTGCTGTTCCGATATCCAAAATGGATAGCCATATATATATATATATATCTTTGGTCAAGGATATCCATATATTTAACAATAGAAAATGGAAAACAATATTATTTTGAAATAAAGAAAAATTATACTAATTGCAAGCACATTACAAAATAATATGAAACCATATCAAACTAATATAATAACGAAAAATATATATCGTTGTTATCAAAGTTTTCCTATTATTTTGGTTTGTCAATAACGTTGTATCCACATAAAATGACAAAAATAATTGTGAGAACCAAAACAGTACTCATGGCTTTTTCAGTGAGTACGTGCAAGGTTTTGATAGATCGCCAAATCTTTCCCTCTTCAGCGAACCGGATTCAGTCAATACTAGTCCATCATTAACAATGACCGTTTTCAAACTTTTGAAAAAGCTCTCTTGGGAGTTTTTTCTGTCATCACGCGTTTGCGTTAATACACTGACTTGTTCTTAATACATTTAGCTTTTAACTATCTAATTTGTTGTCTCCAATTTTCCCGTAACTATCATGGGGAAACTCATTTGGTAACAAATCAAATCAGCTGCGACGGTGATCCTTCTTCTTCTTCATTATTATTAAATTATTGATATTATATTATATTTGATGAGAGATTTGAAAAAGTATCTTACCAAATGAGATGTTCTAATTACAACACCTTTAATTTCTCTTAACAACCTTTCCCTCTACTGACTACCTGGAAACTCATGGTTATGCCTTGTGTCCGACTTCTCAATACCAGTCCATCACTAACAATGACCGTTTTCAAACTTTTGAAAAATATGTACATATATAGCTTTTTCTCTTTGAAGTTTCTCTTTGAAGTCAATACTAGTCCATCACTAACAATGACCGTTTCTCTTTGAAGTTAATACTAATCCATCATGGCTTTTTGAAAAATCTCGATCGTTGTGCTCTCGGAGAACTATGCTTCTTCGAGTTGGTGTTTGAACGAGCTGGTGGAGATTTTAAAGTGTCAAGAATCTGCGGGGCAAATAGTGATGACGGTTTTCTACAAAGTGGATCCATGTGATGTGAGGAAGCAGATGGGAGAGTTTGGGAAGGCTTTCAAGAAAACTTGCCAAGGGAAAACATAGACTGGGATGGAGAGTTGGATCCAAGCTTTGACCCATGTCGCCAACTGATATATTAAAGTTTTTACCGGTTTTTGACCATGATATGTCTTATTTATAGAGTTTTTTGGTCTTTTTAGAGTCCTATTAGAGTCTTTGCAGGTTCAGGTACGTTTTGAGCATAATTGGAGATTTTGGATCATTCTAGAGCATTGTGGAAGAAGCAGCAAAGAGATGAAGTCGAGATTGAAGATTGGATGAACAGTGTCGATCGACACTGTTCACTGGTGTCGATCGACACCACTCGAGCCAAGGCAAAACGCAGTTTTACAAGATTTTGAAGAAAAGAAAATTGCCCAAAAAGTTTTCCTTATTTGCAAGAGTGCCCAATTCGTGTTTCTACCCTTATATATAGTTGTCAAAGCCATTGTTTAGACATAATCTCATACTTTAAGAATCATAGAAGTTTAGGTTTTTGGAGAGAAAAATCAGACTCTTTAGAGCAGATTTGGAACTCCTTTATTTCATCTATTGATTTCTTTTATGCTTTCTATTCAAATTATGATTTGTGTTTCATTGATCATGTCTGAGTAGTTTGCTTGTTAGGTTTAGGGTTTTTCAAAGGTGATTGATGAATTTTTACGTTGAAATAAATTGTTAGGATAAAATCATTAGAGTTCTTTATCTAGATTTGTGTTTAATGCTTATTCTAGCTTCCCGACCTAGAATCGGATCTTATGTTAATTAATAGATGAGAGAGTATTATTGATTGCCTGAACTAATGTTAGATGAGCAAAATACCTATTCGCAAAGAGATTTGGTTTAGGGATTTTGTGAACAATCGAACCTGATATTAATGCTTGTCTGAATTGATAGGATTTGCAAAGAGATTTGGAATTCTAGGGTTTAGACATAGATAATCTTCGCAGCGAGAGTTGGTTGATTTTACATTAGTGTTTCGAGTTCAAGAACAGTTCCTCATAATTCCTAACATTCTGNCCTGAACCTAGCGTTTCGTCTCCTCAATTTACTAAGTCTTTAATTGCTTTCTGTTTTTAATTCCATCTTTCTTCTTAGCTTAATTCGAACTTAGAAATTTGCTGTGTGACTATCCCTTCCCTTTGGATTTGATCCCTAAGTACTATGACTGATCTCTTAATTTGAGAGAGTAGTTCTAGGGTAAATTTGAGAGCATATCAAATTTTGGCGCCGTTGCCGGAGAAGGAGATTAGTTGCCTACAGATTTCTAGTATTAGAATTTTGTCTAGGTTTTTATTTTTGTTTTTGGTTACTAATTTTTTTTAGTTTCTTATTTTTGGTTTCAGGTGCATGCCTAATCGCAGCACCACGAGCAACAAAGAAAAGGAACTAATCAAACTCAACAACCAGGAGCACGACCGTCTAGAACGTACGAACTGCAAATCTGCAAGAGCGTCGATCGACACCAATACTAGCGTCGATCGACACCGTTCGCAGACTGAGATGGCAGAGCCTGTGATTTTGATAAGAGATGAAGCTGGCAATCTGTTCGATGCGGAAGGGAATAGGAGGAACAATCGTGGCCAGAGACTTGATGAGAATGGAGCTGTCATCATCGAGCAAGTAATATAAGTCGCACATGCAGACGTTGAACACGAAAGAACACTAGGTGAATATAACCGACCAGACCAGTTCTACGCTAATCGTGCTGCGATCCGTCCTCCTGCATTCCAGAGGAATGATTTCGAGCTGAAGCCTGCCTACTACACACTTGTAGCTGAGCATCCTTTCCATGGTCTCTCCAATGAACATCCCATGGACCACATAGAGAGATTCGAGGACTTGGCATCAAGAATCAAGGCCAATGGTCACATATGATTATCCCTTCTGCAAACTGTTGCTGGAGATGCATCATACTGGCTGAAGCAATTGGAGCCAGGATCCTTAACCACTTGGGAAGAGACAAAGAATGCATTCTTATGCAACTTCTTTGATGACGCAAGGTCCGAAGAGCTGAGGACGAAGATCACTGCATTCTCCCAAGGACCTACTGAAGCGTTCAAGGCTTCTTGGGTAAGATTCAAAGTTTACCAAAGGGACTGTCCACATCATGGTTTCAGCGAGCCGCAGCTTATCGGAATCTTCTACCGAGGGATCGATTGGAGGTACCAGATGGCTTTAGTCGCTGCGAGTAATGGCAACTTCAACATCAGATATCCAGAAGATGCAATGGTGCTTATAGAGAATTTGGCCTCTTGTAACAACACCAAGAATGCAGACTTTAAGAGGAGACAACATGCTGGAGCAAATGGAGGAAGCCAAATAGCTGAGGTTAACAGGAAGCTAGACATCTTGGTGGGAAAAAAGCAAGTTCACTTTGTTAATGATGTGGAGACCTTTGAGCCAGAGCAAGAAGAAGTTAACTATGTCACTGGTGCTGGTTTTCAAGGACAGAGATTCAACAATCAACAAGGCTATGGTTCTGCTTACCAGAAGCCTTTTCAGAACAACAACTTCCAGAGAACTTATGGTTCTTCTTCTTCCCAGAAGCCTCCTGCACAAGACAATAAGGTGGAGTCTATGCTAGAGCAACTTCTGGAAGGACAGCAGAAGATGACAGTGGATTTCAATGGGAAGATTGATTCACTGTACAAAGACTTGAATGGGAATATTGATTGCTTGAACTCTCATATGAAGCAATTGGATGTTCAAGTTGCTCAAACTGCTGGAGCTTTGAAGAGTCAAGAGGGATGTCTTCCTGGAAAGAAAAACGTGAATCCGAGGGATCATGTGAATGCCATCACGATTCAGAGTGAAAGAAGCTTTCAACCAGAGCTGAAAAGGAGTCTGAGCTTTGAAGAGATCGAAGTGCTAGATGAATAACACGATTCTGCAGTTGCAGAGTTAGCGTCGATCGACACCTTTGCTGAGTGTCGATCGACACCTCTAGAAAAGCCCGACGATTCGAGCTCTGACGAAGCAAAATCGAGCAGGATCGACACTGAAACGTCGACACAAAATGCTAGTGTCGATCGACACCAGCTGGGCGTCGATCGACACCCTTCCCAGACTTCGCCAGACACGCGTGAAGCTTCAAAAGGTGAAGAGGAAAGAGTGTATAGACCCAAAATACCTTATCCCAG
>JAHZTW010000001.1:388087214-388226132 GCA_020283515.1 Alliaria petiolata
TGTTGTTTAAGTCTGGGGGAGGTGATTACTGACTTTGTGTTTTGTTTTGAGAGTCAATTAAGCCAGTCAAAAACTTTGTTTTATTGAGTCAAAATCAATGAAATTTTCAGTTTTCAGAAGAACTAACCGCAAAACATTAAAACTTGAAGGACCATTGCCATAATAGTTGATTACCTGTCTCTTATACACATCTAGATGTGTATAAGAGACAGCACTACAGCTGAGTATGACAAGGAGCTGGAGCAAGTGAACAAACTGGTAGTTCAAGAGACATTGGATGGGAATTCTGAGAAAGCTATGGAGCTTGAAGATTGGAGTGGAAACAATCATCTCTTTAGGACTACATGCGAAGATGAAGGTCTAATCAATGCCAAGTTGATGGAGGAAGACGTTTTTGTAATGGAGGCAAGGATTGCAGAGCTGAATTGTAGAAGGAGTGCAGCGATTCTAGCTTCAGAGTTGGTGTCGATCGACACCACTCCTAGTGTCGATCGACAACCTTCACGGATCACACCAGAAGCTGTTTACAATGCTGCAACTCCATCACATGTTGTCGAACAGCTGCCTCTACATCCTACAGCCCAGAAACCTCGAAGAAAGCAAAGGTATGCATTTCCTGGAATCAATTCCAAACCTCCTGATCCTCTCAATAAGCATTTAAAAAGGTTCAAAAACTGCTTTACACTCATGCAAACCACAAGAGTTTCGTAGAAGGCTTGGTGTTTCTTTTGATGATTTTGCAGGAAAAAGAAGTGTCCCACCCGAACTCAAGCCCCACCCTGCTGCTGTTCCTCAATTCCTTGGGCGATCTCATGCACCTACTGCCTATACTCCACCATGGATGAGGAAACATTCGTCTGGGAAGCATTCGATGCCACCCTCTGATCCGCCAGACGTCTGAACCCCGACACAGTCAAGCTAATGACTGTAAATAAGCGCTGGGTGGGAGGCAACCCACTGTTAGGTACATTTTTCTTTATGGTATTACTAAGTCCAAATTTCAGTCAGTTGAAAATAAGAGACCTTGGGCTCGACATAGACCAGTGTCGATCGACACTACATTGGTGTCGATCGACACCACGCGCAGACGAAGGTAAGTCTTCGAACTGGTCTTTTATGTTGTTTCTAATCTTTCTTTTAGCCAACTTCGGCTTGATAACACTGGGGACAGTGTTGTTTAAGTCTGGGGGAGGTGATTACTGACTTTGTGTTTTGTTTTGAGTCTTGAGTCAAAAGTTTTCAAAAAATTGTTTTATTGAGTCAAAATCAGTTGGAATTTTCGGTTTTTCTAGGAACTAACCACAGGAAGTTGACACTTGAAGAACCATTGTTATAAGAGTTGATTGCAGGACTTACTAAGTAGAAAGCTGCAAGTGGAATCAATCTAACAGGGCGAGTTCAGATCCCCTTATAAGAACTAGGTATGCTCAGAACTTGATTCCTCTTTCAGTCCGAACAGATAGGCAATTGCAGTCTCTCCTTGATCTTCCCTTGAGAAAAGAAAAGAAAGAAAAAGAGTCTAAGTCTGGGAATAGTGCAAAGAACCTCATGAGCCTGTCTCCTCACAAGGAACAATATTAGTGAGTGCTCNTTGGCTCTATGGTATGTGGATTCAAGAGTGTTGGTTCAATGTGGCGTTCTGAAGGTTAGCTGGATATTTCTGTTTTCAAACCTCGACTCCATTCTAAGTTTCTGTTTTGCTTGAGGGCAAGCAAAAGCTAAGTTTGGGGGAGTTGATATATCATGGTTTTTACCGGTTTTTGACAATGATATAAGTCTTATTTATAGGGACTTTTGGTCTTTTTAGAGTCCTATTATAGTCTTTGCAGGTTCATGTACGTTTTGAGCATAAATCGAGATTTTGGATCATTCTGGAGCATTATGGAAGAAGCACCAAAGAGATGAAGTCAAGATTGAAGATTGGATGAACAGTGTCGATCGACACTGTTCACTGGTGTCGATCAACACCACTCGAGCCAAGGCAAAACGCAGTTTTACAAGATTTTGAAGAAAAGAAAATTGCCCAAAAAGTTTTCCTTATTTGCAAGAGTGCCCAATTTGTGTTTCTACCCTTATATATATATAATTGTCAAAGCCATTGTTTAGGCATAATCTCATACTTTAAAAATCATAGAAGTTTAGGTTTTTGGAGAGAAAAATCAGACTCCTTTAGAGCAGATTTGGAACTCCTTTATTTCTTCTATTGATTTCTTTTATGATTTCTATTCAAATTATGATTTGTGTTTCATTGATCATGTCTGAGTAGTTTGCTTGTTAGGTTTAGGGTTTTTCAAAGGTGATTGATGAATTTTTACGTTGAGATAAATTGTTAGAATAAAATCATTAAGTTATTTATCTGGATTTGTGTTTAATGCTTATTCTACCTTCCCGACCTAGAATCTGATCTTAGGTTAATTAATAGATGAGAGAGTATTATTGATTGCTTGAACTAATGTTAGATGAGCAAAATACATATTCGCAAAGAGATTTGGTTTAGGGATTTTGTGAACAATCGAACCTGATATTAATGCTTGTCTGAATTGTTTGAATTTGTAAAGAGATTTGGAATTTTAGGGTTTAGACATAGATAATCATCGCAGCGAGAGTTGGTTGATTTTACATTAGTGTTTCGAGTTCTAGAACAATGCTTAATAATTCCTAACATTCTGTCTAGACCTGCAATTTGGATCACCTGAGAATTTCCCTGAACCTAGCGTTTCGTCTCCTTAATTTACTAAGTCTTTAATTGCTTTCTGTTTTTAATTCCATCTTTCTTCTTAACTTAATTCGAACTTAGAAATTTGCTGTGTGACTATCCCTTCCCTGTGGATTCGATCCCTAAGTACTACGACTGATCTCTTAATTTGAGAGAGTAGCTTTAGGGTAAATTTGAGAGCATATCACCAACATAGCCGGAGAACACTCCCTTAATTGGTATGTTCTTTTATTTTTCTATCTAGACTCATTAGAGCACCCACATCGGTGATATACCGTTAAGAGTATCTTAACAAAAAAAAAATTAAAAAAAAAAAATTCAACCAATTATAAAATGACAACTTTTAAATGAGTATCTCCTCTCTCTTCTCTTTTCTAATGTTTTTATTATTATTTTCTGAGATACTCAATGAGAATCCTAACAATGTGGATGCTTTTAGACTCTGGTCAATTAATAGCTTATATATATGAATAATTTGTTCAAAGTCACTTGGTTCCTTTTGGTTTTGCGGTTTTCTTGAGAGATAAGATTTTAATTCAAGTGTACTTGAAAGGAATAGGAATACATCAAAGGCTAACTCTGGACATACAAAGATTAAAGCTTTGGCCTGAACTTCGAAATTATATAAATAAATATATATATTTGTTGTCAAAAATATATATATATATATATATATATAATATTTATTTAAAGTCATATTTATAGATTTTGATTGTTTGTGGTTTATGATTTTAGATTTTATATATGTTGAATCCTTCCGAGATTTTAGAAAAGTGGATTCTTTAAATATGAAAGAACCACTTCACTTTTAAATCAGAACTATGATTTTATACGATGCAGTTTTTGGCGTTTAATAATAATCACGAAAATAGTTTCTATTGTTTATTATATAATCAAAATTTCTTATTTTTCAGCATTTTATAATATATGGTTTCAAATTAAAAATTATAATAAATATTAACAAAAATTACAAAGATTTTATTTAAAATTTAAAATATAATATTTGACTTTATCATGAAAATAAATATAGTACTTTGGATAATCTATTAGTAATTTTCTTTTTCAATAAAAATTATAATAATATTTATTATAAAATTTGTGAAATCACATTTTATAAATTCTCAGGTACCACTCCGCTCATCTCTTCGTCCAATATTGAGGAATTGGTTTGATGGAAAAAATAATTTTTTTTTATGGTTGGCATGCGCATGTGTTCATTATAAAATTTGAGTCGCACAGGCATTTACTATAAAATTTGCTTCTTAAATTTTTAAATGACTCCGTAAAACAAAGCACGAGAGTGTTACAGAAAAACAAAACTGTTGAGATTTATTTTTATTTTTACTTCTATTTCATATTCATATTTGTTTTATCTTATTATAATTTATTTTTCATCCGGTTACATTTCATTTTATTTCTGATTTCAAATTCTCGATCTACAATGAGATTCTATATGAGTATGATATATGCTTTTAATTTATTTTAAAAGAATAAGAAGTAAATATAGTATAGCGTATTTACTATACTATTGGATAATATATTATCATTTTATACAAAAATATAATATATATTGGTTGTAAAAGTTTCGTAATCATATTTTATGTAATTTAATATTAATATATGTAAAAATAAATTGAAATCGTAGTAATTATTATTTCTGTTAATTTAAATTTATTAATTTAAGTGTTATAATCTACTGTATTCATGTTTTAATTTTATAATTTATTTAGTATTAATTCAACTAATCCAAATATTTCATTTATTTTATGAAATTTGACATGTCACATTTACATGTCATCATTAGAATATTCTAATTTTATTGTGAAATTGACAAGTGAACATTTTTCACTAAAAGGTCTCTCAAATGATAGGTGCGAGGATTTGAAAACATGAAACTTTTTTTAATAATCACTGATTCTTTTGTAGTTTTGCACAAAAAGAAAGAACTTGATATCTTTTCTTTTTATTATTATTAATTTTTTTTTCGAAGGGAATGTTAAATTTATTCAACCAAAAAAAAAACTGTTTTACATCTAGTGCATCATATTGTAAAATAGATTAATACAAACAACGGATTGTTGGAAGATGAATTAGCGACGCGTCGCAAACCATTTGACGAGTGCTTCCTCATATCTTGTGTCGAGCTTGCGTATCGAGGAAATTCTATCCCGAACTGCTTTGTCAATGAGGCTGATGAGTCGATTGTGAGGAGATGGCGTTTCACCATGTCGTCTGTTGTTCCTCTCCTTCCAAATATAGGTGATAGTGGTTTGGAGAACATACCTAAACAGAAATACTTCAATGCGCGGCGCTTTGAAGGTCGAGAGTAGTTGAACGATGGAGTTCCAATTGGAGTCATACATGTGGAGGAGAAGATGTTTGGTTAAGGACTCCCATATTTTGTTTGTGTACTCGCAAGAGAAGAATAGGTGATCCCTTGACTCAAGGTCGTCATTACACAGAACACATTCTCCCGATATGCCCGTATTCCATTGCAGCATCCTCGCACCAGTAGTGAGTCTATTTTGAATTGCAAGCCATGTTGTAAATGTGAATCTGGGCGTAGCATGTTGAAACCAAACTCCTCCATGCCAGGCATTTGATTGTTGACTTTTCCGAATCTGTTCCGAGACATCCTTAGCCGAGAATATTGAGCTGAGAGAGCCACTCTTCCTGCGCCACAATGCACGGTCCCTCTCATTCATGATTGTTCGAGTTTTTTGATCTTGAATTGTTATCTCAATTGAGTTGAGCGTGTCATTCCGGTGTCTTCTCTGTCGATGGTTTTCAAACACCGATGCCACTGTTGCGTTAAGCGAGATTCCCAAATCAATAACCCCCCTCGCACCTGTGAGGTCGATTAATTTTCCCAAGGGGGACCAATTGTCAAACCAAAAAGAGGTCGCCTCACCATTTTTTACTTCGACGGTATGAAAAGTCTGAGCGAGCACTCTTAATTTCAGCAATTTACGCCATGTCCAGGTGCCCGTATTCTGTTTAAAACGAGTTGACCAAAAAGAATCAACTTGTATAAGATACTCTTGAATCCAATTTACCCAGAGGCTATCCGTTGCCGAGAGGATGCGCCAAATCAATTTCAGATTGGAGACAAGATTAACGTCGGAGAGGAGTCGAATCCCCAAACCCCCCTCTGTTTTTGGCCAACAAACATCTTCCCATGCCATCTTTGCTTTTCTTGGATTCAAATCCGGACCAGACCAAAGAAAAGCTTTGCAAAGACTCTCCACCTCCTTTATACACGCCTTTGGTAATCTGAAAGAGCCCATCCAAAAATTTGTTATACTTGCAAGAACAGAGGTTATGAGTTGAAGTCTTCCTGCATATGTAAGGAAACGAGCCGTCCAAGAAGTTATTTTGTTTCGAATCTTCTCTAGTAAAGGAGAATAATCAGCTTTATTATTATTATTACCTTAAGGTTCTGGAAAGAAGTAAGTAATTCTACTTCCGTAAGAAATGTACTTCCGTAAAAATCTCATAAAACTATCCTTATCAATTTCTCAAACAAAAACGTTGAAAATATATATAGAAGTCAAAGTTCCAAAAAAAAAAAGTATATATAGAAGTCGTGGAGCTAAAAGACATTATTAAAGTTTGCGTTGCATCATTGACGAGAGTATAAATGACGAATAGTGTGATTTTTTTTTCTCTCTTGTTAGGGACAATGAAGCAAACATGATTGAGAAGATTGCCAGAGACGTTTCAGACAAAATAAATGCTACACCGTCTAAGGATTTTGTTGGGATGGTAGGACTTGAAGCTCATTTGGGGAAAATTAAATCTTTGTTACATTTAGAAAATGATGAAGCTATGTCCTTAGGAATCTTTGGTCCTGCGGGCATTGGTAAAACTACCATTGCGAGAGCTTTATACAACCAACTTTCTTGCGATTTTCCGCTTAGATATTTCATGGAAAATGTCAAGGGAAGTTATAGGAATATTGATTGTGATGAGCATGGTTCAAAGCTACGTTTACAAAAACAACTTCTTTCACATATTTTGAACCAAAATAGAATGAAGATATGTCACTTAGATGTGATATATGAGAGGTTATGCAACCAAAAGGTTCTCATCATTCTTGATGATGTAGATAGTCTGGAGCAATTAGATGCTTTGGCTAAGGATATTTATCATTTTGGTTCTGGAAGTAGGATTATTGTGACTACGGAAGATCGAGAGCTTTTGAAGAGATATGGCATCAACAATACATACCATGTGGGCTTTCCGTCTAATGAAGAAGCTCTTGAGATTTTTTGTAGATATGCTTTTAAAAGAAGCTCTCCACATTATGGTTTTGAAAAGCTTGCAATAAGAGTAACAAAGCTTTGCAGTAATCTTCCACTGGGACTCCGCGTTGTGGGTTCATCTTTACGCGGGAAAAATGAGGATGAATGGGAAGTAATAACGCATAGGCTAGAAACTAATCTTGATGGAGACCTCGAGAAAGTATTAAGAGTCGGATATGAGAGTTTACATGAGAAAGATCAAGCTATGTTTCTTCATATTGCTATCTTCTTCAACTACAAAGATGAAGATTATGTAAAAGCCATGCTCGGTGACTGCAATTTTGATGTCCAACACGGGTTGAGAAACCTAGTCAATAGATCTCTCATAGACATATCTACCAATGGAGATATAGTGATACACACACTACTACAACAAATGGGTAGACAAGTCATTTATCGACAAGAACCTTGGAAACGCCACATTTTAATTGATGCTCATGAGATTTGCGATGTTCTTGAATATGACACAGTAAGTTATTTTCCGTATTTGTTATATTATTTGTGTTAGTTACACATTCTTTCAACTCAAAATCAATTGACAATTAGTGGATTGACCCATATTCCTAATATATTACTTAAATTTATTCTTACTTTTCAATGTAGGATATTATTCCATAATACGCATTTCAGATACTGTGCTAATAGTTTATTGTGTTTGGAACTTGGTTTAGGGTACTAGAACCGTGTTCGCCATATTGTTTGATACATCTGAAATCAGCAAAGTGTTTGTAAGCGAGGGAGCTTTTAAGAGAATGTGTAACCTTCAATTCCTCATTGTAAGCGATGAGAATGACAGAGTGTGGATTCCTGAGGACTTGGAGTTTCCACCTTGTCTCAAGTTACTACATTGGGAGGCATACCCGAGAAAGAATCTTCCTTTGAGATTTCATCTAGAAAACCTCGTTGAACTCCATATGCGGAATAGCCAGCTCGAGAAGCTCTGGGAAGGACCTCAGGTTTGTGTTTATATTTATTTAGTTGGAATATATATGAATGTGTACTTTCTCCATATGTTTGATGCTCTTCTCTCTGCTGTTTGGTTTTACATTTACATTCAGCCGCTTACAAAACTCAAGAAGATGGATTTGTCAATGTCTTATCATTTGAAAGAACTCCCAGATCTTTCAAATGTAACAAATCTAGAGAGATTGAATCTGGGTGACTGCTTGAGTTTGGTAGAGATTCCTGCCTCTTTTTCGAATCTTCACAAGCTAAAAGTATTGAGCATGATTACCTGCACAAAGCTAGAATTCATTCCAAGTCACATGAACTTGGCATCTCTTGAATCGGTTGATATGACTGGATGCGAAAGATTGAGAACGTTTCCAGACATCTCTAGGAACATCTCACAGTTCTCTATCTCAGTGATAGACGTAGAACAAGTGCGTGCATCGATGAAACTTTTGTCTCGTCTTCGTGTTCTTAACATAATCAGCAATGGAAAGCTAAAGCCATTAACACATGTTCCTCGATGTGTAAGGCATCTACACTAAGCTACACTGGTGATGAGAAGATTCGCTTAGGGAAGAAATATAATTGGAAGAAAAGTCTCCATCTGGTACACTTTTATCTAGACGGCTGCAGAAAACTCGCATCACTACCAGATTCGCTTAGGGAAGATGGTGAACCAATGGAGAGACTTACTTGCCCTTATAACACTCCGTACGCGCTGTTGGTGTTCCTCCTAGTGGGGTGTATATATATATTTATATACTTTTTAATCTAATTGTGTGGTTAGACAAAAGTAAAAGCCAAGAGGCAAAATAAAAAGAGGCAACAAGAGTCAAGAGGCAAGTAAGCAGAAAAAGAAAGACAAGAGAAGAGAGAGAGAAGAAAAGAGAGGAAATAAGAGAGGTGAAAACTGTTTTCGTCCAGCTTCTTGAAGACTGTGATCGGAGGCTTGAAAGTTTTCTGATCGAGCTTAAACTTTGTGGAAAGCTTCGTGACTCAGTGGGTTTGAGATTCAACGGTGGGATTTTTATTTCAACGGTTGATTTCTCGTGAATCGTAGTTTTAGCGTCGCTGTTCGCTGTAGTTGTTCAGCAGGTTATGTTTTGGGTGTTTGGAAAATCCGACGGTTAGTTCTTCTCTGTTTGAGCTGAAATTTGGCAGAGTTGTTGTTGACGGGTTCTGCTTTGATTTGTACGGTTAGATCTTCATCTGGTGGCCGGAATCATAGTGAACTAAAGTCGTTTGTAACTGCTTATTTCTGAGCTCTTGTATTGCTCTTGTGTTGCTCTCTTGTTGAGCTTGTTGTATTGGAGATTGCTCTGTGAGAGCTTGAGTCTCTGGATCTGTTCTGTGGAACAGGGAGGACGTGGTTGTAACTCATATTCATTTCATATAGTGAATTTTTGAGTGGACTACGGTCCCGTGGTTTTTACTACTCACATCGAGGAGGTTTTCCACGTAAAATAAGTTTGCGTCTCCTTTACTTTATGTATTGATAATTTTCTGCCATCGTCGAAGTATTTTTCTCGCAGGTTCACACAAGTGCGGGGAACTTTATTCCGCTGCGCGATTGTTGCATTTTGTGTTTTCCCCATCACACGCAACTCAACTACACAAACTGCTTCAAACTGGATAGAGAAGCGCAAAGAGCAATTATAACCCAACCATTTTCTCAGGAAGAGAAGTGCCTGTAGAGTTTGATCACCGAGCCAGAGGAAGTTCCTTGACCATACGCCCGACGGGTAACACGCCTCTCACTATTCTCAAGGTTTGCGTTGTGATTTCTCCAAACCAGCAAACTAGAGAATTCGAACAACTGTTGTGTCATCGTATAAGGAAAGATGACGCATACCTCCACATTGACGAGGTCATTGCTTACCCAGTACAGAGGATTCAAAGAGAACATCTGTTTCTATTTCCCTCGTTCTTGGTTGAAGAAGAACGATTCCCTGAAGTGACGAACAGAGAGATAGTGTTCGAGTTCAGCAGCCAATTAGAGATTGTTGAATGCGGTGTCAAGATCTGGAAGGACGAATCCGAAAGAAACAACAGGCGGATACCAAATATCTTATGGTAAACCAGCATCTGGTGACGAAGAAGATGTTGCTAATAACCAGAAGGACACATATGAATTCACCGAAGCTTCCTACCAAGAAGAAGCTCAGGAGTACGTGAATCAGATTCCGGCGAAGCGTACGAAGAGATGAATCCGGCAAACCGTACGAAACCTTCTTAAAAAGTGTTAATAGTATCATATATATCATGTTTTGGAATATAGCTATGTGCGTGAAAAAACTCAAGATTTAACTGTGAGTCTGTGACTTCTGGTTTTTTTCTTGTCTTGCCTGAGCTGAATACTGTAACATTTCTTCTTCTTCCCTAACTGTGACTTCTTCCCTAACTGTGCCTTCTTCCTCCTCTTTCCCTTTCTCCAGCTTCTGTTCTTGCTTGAAAAATTGTGTAAGCTGCGCATATCTCGTTCCTCCTCTTGAGAAGCTCATCGACCTGCAAACAAAACTAATCTCAGTTACTTGTTCTTTAAGTAATCCCGGAAGATTTTTACTCAACATGCTAACAATACAAAACTTCATACCTGTAGTGCCAGGCTCAGTCCTCCATTCTCTTCTTTATCAAAGTAAAGCAACTGCATAGCAAAAGGAATCAGAAGATAACAAACAGAACAGGAAAAACAACCACGAGATTCTTAAGTACAAAAGGCAAGATTATGCACAAACGAACCTTGAATTTGTTTTTAGCAGATGAATGCACCTTACATGTCAATCCAGCCTGAGCTTCTTCCTCTGTTAAGGTAACATAATAAAAGTGAGCCGATTGCTTTTCAACCTGTTAGAGAGACAGATATCTCAGAGATGAAAATTCCACAGTAATGCAAAAGAAAAGCAAATGTTAGCCACAACTTGTTAGCCACGGTAATGTAGTCGTAGGGCTTACAAAGTAAAGCAAAAGAAGAGCAAATGTTAGCCACTAAAACACTATCATTATCATACCTTCCTAGATACAACTTGCCCAACCGTAAGAGGCAAAGTAGGAACCTCCAACAATTTTGCTGAGACAGTTGTTTTGATTTGCACACCAAGCTTATTATTTATCTCCCAACCAAAAGTAAAGAAGTCCATAAGATTTCTCTTCAGAGAGTAGAACAAGTCTGTTTACAGAACTCGCTTGAACAGCTGGTGAATATAGTATTAACAACAGCTCCTAAGCTTGAAAGATCGAGCTCAAGGTCTTTATTTTCCGGACCAATAGCCTACATAAACATCACAGGATCTTTAATTGATTGTGGACAAAGGGGAATCTAAAGAAGAAGTAGAAACTATAGCCTTAAGTGATTTAAGGTTATCTGGAAACTGCAAAAGGGTACAATGCTTGTTCCAACTCTAACGAAACTGGTAGCAAAAACATGTCTACTCTACAAAGTTAAAACATGGATCAAAAATGCCTGCGATGTCTACGGCGGGTTGTCTGTTGAGGAACTCAGGAATCATCTCTCGGTCATCAAGGCACAATTATATGTTAAAGAAGAAGATCAACGAGGGACAGAGAGATTGTATTTGGGATTCTTCTCGGCTGGATTTGGAGTTTTCCAATTGTCTAGTTTTCTACTTTCATAGCTTTTTCGATTTTAGTTTAAATGCCCACTTTTCAATTTGTATCCACGGTTGAATGATCAACTCTGATAATAATTTGTAATATTTGCGTATTATCTCAATAATTGTTTCAGGGTAATTCAATTTCTACGACAACGTTTTAACTTCTTTTTTTTATGGTTGTGCTGTGATGTGGGAGTTTCTTGGATATTTGATTTTTGTCTGTGATGCACTGAATCTGCCTATAGAATTAGGACCATCTCAAAATGGTAAATGAAGTTACAGCTGATTAATTTATGCATGATTAGTAAAGTTATTATCTAGATAGATTTTCTTTTCATGCAAGTATGTAAAACCAAAGTATTGTGTAGCAGAAGAGGTGGTCTCTTCTCTAACTCCATAACTAATTTTAACCGTATCAAAGAGGATACAACTATGAAAGGAGTTCGAATCCTACAAGTACATATTCTCTATCCTGAAAAATTCATCAGAACCAGGACAAGTTAATGTTTCTCACTAGAAGTAAATCTCTCTACTTCTTTTTCAGTCAATGTTTCTCTCACTAGAAGTAAATCTCACTACTTCTTTTTCAGTCATCTCCAAGACATGATCTCTAGCATCTGTGAGAGCACTCTGCGTGTGGGAACAAGAACAAAAACAGAACAAACATATCTCAGTACCACACAATCTCTCAAGAGTGTTAACAAGATTGATGATCCTAGGTTTTTTTTTAAATTTATTATTACCTGTCCAATTTGGTGATGAAGTTGTTCCCAAGGTTTATCGATGCAACAATGACATCTTCATTCGCCTTTAGTGCTTGAGCTATGGCGAATGCTCCATCGTCCTGCACATTTACCAGACCATTAAGGGGCCTCTCTCAAGGCTAAAGTTTCAGGCAATAAGAAACAGAAGCAGAGTTTTGTAATTACCCGAATCTCGTTGAATCCTAAATCTATGGATGTTAATGCTTCATTAACTACTTTTAAGCTTCGAGCTAAGCAAGCAGCGCCCTGAAAATAAGATGTAGAAAGATTTATAGCACTCACCGTTTTAATAACCGCAAAGCTTGAGCTATCGCGTTAACTCCCTCGGCGTGGATGTTATTGAAGATGCAGCTAAAGTGGACAGGGAAAAATGGGCGACATGATGATGGCTAAAGGGACATCAGGACATAAACAAGCTAGTCCAACGACAGGATGCTGACGTGGCAAAGAACAGCTTGGAAGGATTCTCAGTATATTCACACATATATGAAAAGAGAAGAAAAGGAAAGAAGGATGTGGCCTGCAAGATACAAGAGTTCCTAAATTAGGCTTAGGAAGTAATTACATAAGGGTTGGGGTATGCAAAGTGTTAGGGTTAACACTTCATACGACTTCTAGCAGAAACGGCGCCAATAGCTTGTTAAGAGAAACGTAGAGAGCTAAGAGGTGAGTGTTCACAAATTGTCTAGATTCACGTGTTGTGAGATCTATTAGAGGTTTAGGGTGAAACTTGAAATCATTGGGGTCAATCTAGGAATCTAGAGTTGAGCAATACCAAGAATAGAGTGAGGTGAGTGTTCACAGATTGTCTAGATTCACGTGTTGTGAGATCTAGTAGAGGTTTAGGGTGAAACTTGGAATCATTGGGGTCAATCTAGGAATCTAGAGTTGAGCAATACCAAGAATAGAGTAATCATTGTAAGATTAACTATTGTGATTCAAGTTTAATAAAAGCATTCGTCTTGGTGCTATTCAAGACACAGAAATCTATTGTTGCTAGTATTTCCACAATTACAATTGGTATCAGAGCAGACATCTGCTAAAGATTGTTTGTTCTTTTAAAATCAGGTGTGATCTGGGAAGAGTATGGAAAACATGCAACAATTCGGATCTATGAAACCGCTGTTGTTGGAGAAAGAAAACTTTGGTTGGTGGAAGGTGCAGATCAAAGGGATAGATGAAGATGCGTGGACTATGGTGGAAGAAGGGTGGACAGAGCCAATCGTTATTGACTTGGAAGGACGGGTCCATCCGAAACCTAAAAGAGAATGGACAGCTGGAGAAAAGAACATGTCAAAATTCAATTCTAAGACATTATCAGTGATCTGGACTTCACTCACCAGAGATCAATTTCAGATGGTACAAGGGTGTACTACAGCGAAGGAGGCTTGGGAAGCACTGCAGACCTCGTACGAAGGAACTAGCAGTGTGAAGAGGAGCAGAATCGATATGCTGGCCTCACAATTTGAGACTCTAACCATGGGCGAAGAGGAGTCGATTGAATCTTTCGGTGGAAAACTAAAATCCATTGCAAATGAAGCACTCATTCTTGGGAAAACTTACAAAAGTAAAAAACTGGAAATTTTTGAGATGTCTACCAGAAAAGTTTCAGGCTCATCGCTCTGCTCTTGAGGTGTCTCAGAACTCAGATGAGATGAGATTTGAAGATGTGGTAGGAATGATGCAAGCGTTTAAGCTGGACAGAAACACGAAAGTTGCTGCTAAGAATAAAGGGATAGCATTCGTGGCAGCAGAATCAGGACAGACTGAAGAACTCGAAGACAAAGTTGCTCTGATTGTAAAGAAGTATTTCAAGAAGTTTGAGAAAGGACAGAAAAAGTTTGGATCGAGCTTCAACAAGCAAGACAGTGATCAGAAGTATGACAGGAATGGTCGTAAACCAGAAATTCAGTGTCACGAGTGTGAAGGCTTTGGACATATCAAGGCCGAATGTCCAACAATTAAGAAGAGAGAATCCCTCAGATGCAGTGAATGCAAGGGAGCTGGTCATACTAAGTTTGACTGTGTGGGATCAGGAAGGAAGAAAGAAAAATCATTTGTGAGCATTGAGTCTGAATCTGAAGATGACAGTGATGATGACCGGGTAAATCTACAGAACTTTGTTGCATATCTTGGTGTCATAGAAGAGGAGGCTGAGTCAGAGTCTGAAAGAGAAGAAGATGATATAGAAGTTCTGTATATTGAAAACAAGCTTCTATTTGACACTTTGATTAAGGTTCAAGCTGATATGCTCAAATTAGCCCTGGGCTACTCTCTCAAATTAAGAGATCATTGTAGTACTTAGGGGTCGAATTCCACAGAGAATTGAAGTAACTAAACAAATTCTAATTCAGGTTTTAATCCAAGAGTAAAATAGGAAAGCAGTAAAAAATAATAAAATACACAAAGCAATTCGATTTCAGGTTCTTAAAAATCAAGAAGGCAAAGCGCTAGGTAGTGAGGTATCTCAGGAAGATTCAAGATTGCAGATTAGATTATTATCAGGATTAATTGTTCTAGAACTCGAAACACAAAACACAAACAAATCAACTTTTGCTGTAGATGTTATCAATGTCTAAACCTAGAAAGCCAACTTTCGCTGCGAATTCAAAGATAGAAACATGCATTAATTTCAGGTTCGATATTGTTCACAAAGACCTAAACCAACTGTCGCTGTGAATAGATTCAATGCTCATCTAATGATTCAATCGCTAAGTGAATAACAATACTTTCGCATCTGCTAAACAACCTAGGGTTTCGAAATCTAGGTGATCAACCCTAAATTTCAGAGTTAAAGCAATCAAAGATGAAGAACAAGCAAATAATCCCAATAGCAATTCAATTCTAGCAACCTATCATCAATCCCTTGAAAACCCCACAACCTAACTATGAAACTACTCAGACATGGATGTAGCAAACATCATAGAATAAGTAATTTGCATTAAAAAAAAATAGAAGAGATACATGGGTTCCAAATCTCTGAAGAACAGAGTGCAGATTTATCTCCCTAAAAGCTCTCAAAACCTAATCTCTCTCTTTTTCTCTCTAAATAAATAAGTGATGCCTAAACAATGGCATAAAAGCTCTATTTATAGGCCTAGGTACGAATCCTCAATTCCCTGGAAGATTAGGAAAAGTTTTGAGAATTTCCTTTTTCTTCAAAATTCTGGAATCTTCACGCCTTCGGTTTCGGAAAAGTCGGTGTCGATCGACACCAATAGTCTGTGTCGATCGACACCCATCGTGCATCTTTAATCCAACTTCAACACTTCGTGACTTCATTCCATCATGCTCCAAAATGCATCCAAATCTCCAGTTTAGCTACAATTGTACCTGAACCTGCATAGACTCTATATAGACTCGAAAATAGCATTAAGACTCAATAAAAACACTTATATCATGGTCCAAAAATGGATAAAAAGCATGATATATCAACTCCCCCAGACTTAGCTTTTGCTTGCCCTCAAGCAAAACAGAAACTTAGAATGGGATCGAGGTTTGAAAACAGAAACCACCAGCTATCTTTCAGAACCGTCACATCGTGCCAACACTTCTTGAATCCACATACCATAGAACCAACCTCAGATAGTACTTTGGCATAATCACCACAAGTCTAGCAATCTCCCAAATCAAATCCAGACCCCTTCCTTTTGAGCATAGTTCGAATTTAAACAAGGGTATTGATCAAAGGACTTACAGATTCTTTTCCTTCCTTAGCGCCTGAACAAGATTTTCTTGGTACAGCTCCCCTATTTTCTCTTCCCTTTGTCAACTGCTGCCCATTTTCAGGGTGTTCTATAGATCTTTTCATTGACTTTTTCTTTTGTAGTCTTAGAACAGTGCTGCTCTTTTACTTGTGTTCCTTGTGAGGAGACAGGTTCATGAGCTCTCACTAATATTGTTCCTTGTGAGGAGACAGGCTCATGAGGATCTTTGCACTATTCCTTGCCTTAGACTATTTTCGATTTTTCTCAATGGAAGATGAAGGAGAGACTGCATTTTTCTTATCTTGTCAGTGCTGAAAGAGGAATCAAGTCCAATGCATACCAAGCTCGAAATAGGAATCTGAACTCTCCTTGTTAGGCTGATCCACTCACAGCTTTCAACTTAGTAAAACCCGAAATCAATTGCTATGGTAATGGTTCTTCAAGTGTCAATCCTTTGCGGTTGTTTCTTCTGGAAAACTGGTTGTCTCAAACTGATTTTGACTCAATAAAACATTTTGACTGACTCTTAAGAAAAACAAAATAAGGCAAAATATATCAGTATTTTCCTCCCCCAGACTTGAACAACACTGTCCCCAGTGTTATTAAGCCCGAAGTTGGATGAATAAATGAAAAGGAACCAAGAAACGAGCAAGGAGAAAGGACTCACCTGTGTTCGCGGGTGGTGTCGATCGACACAGAGGTGGTGTCGATCGACACCTCGTCTGCAGTCGGATTCTGACTTCCTAAAATCATAAATTGGGCTTGTCTAAGTGTATGTCCGAGTCCTCGAAAGCTTGCACTGTCAAAGTACTCACATAACACGATTAAAAGCACCAATATCTAGTCCAATCTCATAACTCAACCAAGAGTCCAAATCAAACTGAAAACTGACTAAAATATAAAAGAAAAACTGACTCAAAACTAACTTACCAGTGGGTTGGCTCCCACTAAGCTCTTTTTTACAGTCATTAACTCGACTTTGGCAGGTGATCAGGCGATGGGTGCATCAGCCAGAGGCACTGAATGTGCTTCTGGGATTTCGGCTTGTGCCCAGTAATGTTTCACCCTTTGTCCATTGACTATAAACTCCTTGCCTTTTGGGTCAAGCAGAACAATGGCTCCATATGGTGAAAGGACTTGACCAACGAGAACGCAATTTACCAGGAAACAATTGTAAACGAGAGTTATATAGGAGTACCTGGTCAATTGGTTCGAATTGTCTGGATATGATCTTCTTGTCATGGTAGGCCTTTCTTCTCTCCTTGTACAGCTTTCAATTCTCATAGGCATGATGTCTGAGTTCATCCAATTCATTCAGCTGTATCAGGCGCCTTTCTGCAGCAGACTTGATGTCGAAATTCAGCAACTTGACTGCCCATGCTGCCTTGTATTCTAGCTCCACTGGAAGATGGCAAGCTTTCCCATAAAGCAAATGAAATGGTGTAGTCCCAAGTGGTGTTTTGAAAGCTGTTTTGTACGCCCAAAGCGCATCATCCAGTTTCACAGCCCAATCGTTCCTTGTAGCGCCAACCGTCTTCTTCAGAATCTCCTTAATCTGCCTATTTGATACTTCACCTTGCCCACTTGTCTGCGGATGATAAGGAGTAGCCAATCTATATTGAACACCATGCTTCTTCAGCAGCCTCTCAAAGACTTTGTTAATAAAATGCTTGCCACCATCGCTTATAACAATTCGAGGCACTCCAAATCTGGGGAAGATAATGGTTTTAAACAGCTTAAGAACCACAGCAGAATCATTGGTTGGACTGGCTATTGCTTCAACCCATTTAGACACATAATCCACAACAACCAAGATGTACTTATTCCCATAAGAAGAGGGAAAAGGACCCATGGAATCAATGCCCCAGCAATCAAAGACTTCAATCTCAAGAATGAAGTTTTGTGACATTTCATGTCTCCTACTGATATTCCCTTTCCTTTGACAAGCGTCGCATCCAGAGATGAATGCATGAGCATCTTTGAACATTGTTGGCCACCAGAGGCCAGCTTGAAGAACCTTTGAAACTGTCTTGAATGTTGCAAAGTGACCTGCATAATCTGAACCATGGCAATGAAACAGCACGTCCTGCACCTCAGCTTCTGCGATACATCTTCTGTAGACTTTATCTGAGCAATGCCTGTAAAGATAAGGCTCATCCCAATAATTTCTCCTAAGTTCCCTATAGAACTTCTTCTTCTCATAGTCTTTAAGACCAGTAGGGGCATCTTCTGCAGAAAGGTAGTTGGCAATATCAGCAGACCACGGTCTTTGACAAGTGGAAACAACCATCATAGGTGCGTTAAATGCATCACCTATGGCCTTCAAAATCTGCTCCGCCAACTGCAGGTGGTGTCGATCGACACTAGTTAGTGTGTCGATCGACACACGGTGTTTCGCGTCGAGGCCAACTTGCTCGGATCGAGGTGTCGATCGACACCTTAGGGTAGTGTCGATCGACACTAACCCAGATTCTGCAGAAAGTTGCAGGTATCCTGCATCTCGAGTCTCAATCGAATTGACAGCCTCCTCTGGTAAGAAATCATCAATTGGCACACCATCTTCTACCTTGATTCTGGATAGATGATCAGCAACTCCATTTTCAACTCCTTTCTTGTCCTTCACCTCAATATCAAACTCTTGAAGAAGCAGAATCCATCTCAGCAATCTGGGTTTTGCATCCTTCTTCTGCATCAAGTATTTGAGTGCAGAATGATCAGTATGAACAACTACCTTGGACCCAACAAGGTATGGTCGAAATTTCTCAAAAGCAAACATCACAGCTAACAATTCCTTCTCAGTTGTTGCATAATTTCGCTGTGCTTCATCAAGTGTTCTGCTTGCATAATAGATGGCATGAAGCTTCTTGTTTTTTCTCTGCCCAAGTACAGCGCCTACTGCGAAATCACTGGCATCACACATCACCTCAAAAGGCAAATCCCAGTCTAGTGGTTGGACAATTGGGGCGCTCACCAAAGCCTTCTTAATCTGCTCAAAAGCTGAATGACATTCTGCAGAAAACTCAAACTTCACATCCTTGCAAAGCAGAGTAGTAAGAGGTCTTGCAATCTTGCTGAAGTCCTTGATGAATCTTCTGTAAAACCCAGTGTGGCCTAGAAAACTCCTCACTGTCTTCACTGAATTTGGCGCCTGCAGACTCGTCATCACTTCGATTTTGGCGCGATCTACCTCAATTCCAGCGGCTGAAACTCTATGTCCAAGTACAATGCCATCTTTAACCATGAAGTGACACTTCTCCCAATTCAG
This sequence comes from Alliaria petiolata, assembly GCA_020283515.1. NCBI lineage: Eukaryota > Viridiplantae > Streptophyta > Magnoliopsida > Brassicales > Brassicaceae > Alliaria > Alliaria petiolata. The sequence continues at coordinate 388,106,533 of JAHZTW010000001.1, forward strand.
AACCAAGTGCTTCTCTTCACATCTAGCCAGCACCTTGCAGAGATTGTCTAGACAGCCTTTGAAGGAAGATCCATAGACAGAGAAATCATCCATAAAGACCTCCATATAATCTTCAATCATGTCTGTGAAGATAGACATCATACAGCGTTGGAATGTCGCATGAGCATTACAAAGTCCAAATGACATTATGCGATATGCAAATGTACCATAAGGACATGTAAAGGTGGTCTTCTCATGGTCATCTGGATGAATGGGAATCTGAAAGAAACCAGAATACCCATCCAGGAAGCAGTAGTAAGGGTGATTCGCCAGTCTTTCTAGCATTTGATCAATGAAGGGTAATGGAAAGTGGTCTTTCCTGTAATCGATGCACATTCTGTGCCCAGTCACAGTTCTTGTAGGAATCAGCTCATCCTTCTCATTCTTCACCACTGTTACGCCTCCTTTCTTAGGGACCACATGAACTGGGCTGATCCAGGCACTGTCTGAGATGGGATAGATGATCCCTGCGGCAAAAGCTTCAGAATCTCCTTCTTCACAACCTCCTTTAAGTTCGGATTCAGCCTCCTTTGATGCTCTACTGATGTCGTGGTCTCATCCTCAAGATGAATGCGATGCATACACAAGTCTGGAGATATACCTGAAATGTCATCAAGAGAATAGCCAAGAGCTTTGCGAAATTTGTGCAGCTTGCTTAGCAGTAACGCGAGCTCTGCGTTGTTCAAAGTAGCATTGACAATAACAGGATAAGTGGAATTAGGACCAAGAAAAGCGTACCTTAGCCCTGCTGGAAGCTGTTTGAGTTCGATTTTGGGTGCTTTTTCTTCACTCCATGCACCCAGCTTTGCAGCTTTTACAGAAGTTCCAGTCACCTCCTCAGTAGCAACTAATTGGAGTACTTGCTGGCTTGCGTTCAACATCTTGTTGAACCCCTCAGAAGTTTCCTCCAAATGTGTCATCTCTGCTGTAGAATTGGCCAGCATACTTGATATGCTCTCAAATTTACCCTAGAGCTACTCTCTCAAATTAAGAGATCAGTTGTAGTACTTAGGGATCGAATCCACAAGGAAGGGATAGTCACACATCAAATTTCTAAGTTCGAATTAAGGTAAGTAAATAGAATTAAAAGTAAAGACAGAAAGCAATTAAAAACGATGTAAACTTCAAGAGACGAAACGCTAGGTTTAAGGAAATTCTCAGGTGATCTAAATTGTAGGTCTAGACAGAATGTTAGGAATTATTAAGCATTGTTCTTGAACTCAAAACACTAATGTAAAATCAACTAACTCTCGCTGCGAAGATTATCTATGTCTAAACCCTAGAATTCCAAATCTCTTTGCAAATACAAACAATTCAGACAAGCATTAATAATAGGTTCAATTGTTCACAAAACCCTAAACCAAATCTCTTTGTGAATAGGTATTTTGCTCATCTAACATTAGTTCAGGCAATTAATAATACTCTCGCATCTATTAATCAACCTAAGATCAGATTCTAGGTCGCGAAGCTAGAATAAGCATTAAACAAAAATCCAGATGAAGAACTCTAATGATTTTATCCTAACAATTTAATTTGACCTAACAATTCATCAATCACCTTTTGAAAAACCCTAAACCTAACAAGCAAACTACTCAGACATGATCAATAAAACACAAATCATAATTTGAATAGAAAGCATAAAAGAAATCAATAGAAGAAATAAATGAGTTCCAAATTTGCTCTGAATGAGTCAAATTCTTCTCTCCAAAAACCCTAAATTTCTATGATTCTTAAAGTATGAGAATATGTCTAAACAATGGCTTTGACAACTATATTTATAGGCCTAGGTTCGCATCTTCAATTCCTTGGAAGATTAGGAAAAGTCTTGGAGATTTCCTTTTCTTCAAAAACTGCAAACTTCTCGCTTCTGGAAATTGGAAATCCTGGTGTCGATTGTCGATCGACACTCATCGTGTTTCTTCAATCCGACTTCATTCCACTAAGCTCCAAAATGTATCCCAATCTCTAATTTATCTCCAATTGTACCTGAACCTGTAAAGACTCTATATAGACTCGAAAATAGCCAAAAGACTCTATAAAAACACTTATATCATGGTCCAAAAATGGGTGAAAATCATGATATATCAATACTCTCCAAAGGGTCTTCAGGACTCATTTCATGAAAAATCTCTTCTGCCAGATTGGTGAGTGAATCCACATAGAAAGTTTGCCCATCTATTGTTGGCCTCTTCATCAGTTTGTTCATGTCAAATCGCATGATTAGATCGCCTACATTCAGTGCAATGCTGCCTCTCTTGACGTCAATGATAGCTCCTGCTGTAGCTAGGAAAGGTCTACCCAAGATAAGAGGATCTTTGGGTTCTTCTCCATACTTCAGCACCACAAAATCAGTTGGAATCATACAATCTCCAACCTTGATTGGGACATCCTCCAAGACACTTTCCAGAATTCGAGTGGTTCTGTCTGCGAGGATTAGAGAGATCTTCGTTGGTTTAAAATCAGTCATCCCAAGACTTTTAGCAACTGAGAGTGGCATGAGATTGACACTAGCTCCCAAATCACAAAGAGATCTTTCAAATCTTTCTGCAAAAATAGAACAATCCAACACAAAACTTCCGGGATCTTTGAGCTTTTCTGGTAACTTGTTCTGAATTACCGCACTGACTTGGTCTGAAATCATAGCAACTCTTTCTTCAAGCCCCAAGTTCTTGGTCACCATCCTCTTCACATATCTCCTAAGAACAGGAGTGATCTTCAAAGCATCAATCAATGGGATCTCCACAACAAGTTTATCCATGATTGCCTTGCATCTGGCGTCTTCTAGCTCCTGTTTGGTCTTCTTCTGGGTTCGTGGATAGGGGATTTTGGGTTTGTAAACTCGCTCCACGGAATTTTCTGCAGGTTTTGATGTTCCTGCAGACGTCTGGGTAGAGCGTTGATCGACACCAGCCTTGTGTCGATCGACACTCGGGTTTGTGCTCTCGATGGTGTCGCGATTTCCCATTGGTGTCGATCGACACTCGTCTCTAGTGTCGATCGACACTGGATCTGCAGCAGCGTCTTCAGCTTCCTCCTCAATTTCCTCTAACTCCACAAGGTCTTCAGCACCTAGATTTGTCTTCTGCTCTGGTTCCAGCTTGCTTCTGCTCCTTGTCGTGATGCCATTGACATGGTGCATGGGATTTGTATCTGTTTTTCCAGGAAGAAACCCCTCTTGTCTTTGACAGAATCTGCAGTCTGGGCCACTTGAGTATCCAATTTCTTGACATGGGTGTTCAGAGATTCGAACTTTCCATTCAAGTCCTGGTACATGGCATCCATCTTTCCAGTCAGGTCTTGATATAGATTGTCAATCTTCCCATTAAAGCTTACCGTCATCTTTTGTTGTCCCTCTAAAAGTTGTTCCATCATTGCTTTCATTCCATTATCTGCAGAAGATTGAGCTGGTGGGTTTTGATAGGAGGAAGACCCATAGTTTCTGGTGTAGTTGTTGCTTTGGTAAGGCTTCTGGAACTCGGTCTTTTGAAATTGGGACCTTGGTGAGTAACCTCCTGAATTCTGGATTCCAGAGAAAGAGCTTCTCTGGTTATTTCCATTGTAGAACTTGTTCCCCTGGTAATTCACAAACTTCTGCCCCTGAAAACCACCATCGTTGATGAAATTGCTGTCTTCCTCTTGAACCTCAGTAGTTGGTTCGAAATGCTCCACCTCTGTAGCAAATTGGACTTGTTTCTTCCGCACTAGAAGGTTGTGCATAGCATGGCCTTCATCTCTGCAATTTGTCCTCCATCATTAGCGCCAGCTGATGCTTTCCTTTGAAAATCTGCAATCTTGGTACTGTTGCTAGATACCAAGTTCTCAATCATCTTTACTGTATCTGCTGGGGACCTAGTATTGAAGTTCCCATTGCTTGCAGCATCAAGCGCCATCTAGTACCTTCAGTCTATCCCTCTAAAGAAAATTCCGAGCAGTTGAACATCGGTGAATCCGTGATGGGGGCAATCTCTCTGGTATGCCTTGAATCTTATCCAAGAACCCTTGAATGCTTCAATAGGTCCTTGAGAAAAGGTAGAGATCTTCATTCTCAGCTCCTTAGATCTCGCATCATCAAAGAAATTGTTGAGAAATGCATTCTTAGTTTCCTCCCAAGTGGTCAAAGAACCAGGTTCCAATTGTTTCAGCCAGTACGCAGCATCTCCACTAAGAGAATATGGGAAGAGTTTGCAGTATAGGTAGTCATCAGACACTCCATGTGCCTTGATACTAGAAGCCAGGTCCTCAAACCTTTCTAGATGGTCCATTGGGTGCTCATGAGGAAGACCATGAAAAGGGTGCTGAGCCACAAGAGTATAGAATGCAGGCTTCAGCTCAAAGTCATTCCTCTGGAAGGTAGGTAGGCGGATTGCAGCTCTATTAGCATAGAACTGATTTGGCCTATTGTAGTCGCCAAGGGTGCGCCCATTCTCTACGTCATTGACTGGTTCAGCAATTATAGCCCCAACTTCATCAAGACGGGCCCCTTCTTCATTGCGCCGGTTTTCTTCTCGGTCTCTTAGCAGACCTGCCTCATCTTGTACCAGCACTATAGCGTTTGACATCTTCGCTTGCGAAGGGTGTCGATCGATGCTTCTGGTGGTGTCGATCGACGCTCTCGCAGCTTTTCGGTTTGTGCGCTCTAGTTTCGCAAGTGCCTGGTTGTCGAGTACAGTTAACTCTGCTTCCTTTTTGCTCATGGTGTGGCGTTTGGGCATACACCTGAAACAAAAGAAAGTAAAGTAGTTAGTAAAAAGTTAGCTAAAACTTAGACAAAAAGTCTAAACAAGAAATCTGTCTAGAAAACTTTCAATTCCCCGGCAACGGCGCCAAAATTTGATATGCTCAAATTAGCCCTGAGCTACTCTCTCAAATTAAGAGATCACTGTAGTACTTAGGGGTCGAACTCCACAGAGAATTGAAGTAACTAGACAAATTCTAATTCAGGTTTTAGTCCAAGAGTAAAATAGGAAAGCAGTAAAAAACAATAAAATAAACAAGACAATTCGATTTCAGGTTCTTAAAAATCATGAAGACAAAGCGCTAGGTAGTGAGGTATCTCAGGAAGATTCAAGACTGCAGATTAGATTATTATCAAGATTAATTGTTCTAGAACTCGAAACACAAAACACAAACAAATCAACTTTTGCTGTAGATGTTATCAATGTCTAAACCTAGAAAGCCAACTTTCGCTGCGAATTCAAAGATAGAAACATGCATTAATTTCAGGTTCGATATTGTTCACAAAGACCTAAACCAACTGTCGCTGTGAATAGATTCAATGCTCATCTAATGATTCAATCGCTAAGTGAATAACAATACTTTCGCATCTGCTAAACAACCTAGGGTTTCGAAATCTAGGTGATCAACCCTAAATTTCAGAGTTAAAGCAATCAAAGATGAAGAACAAGCAAATAATCCCAATAGCAATTCAATTCTAGCAACCTATCATCAATCCCTTGAAAACCCCACAACCTAACTATGAAACTACTCAGACATGGATGTAGCAAACATCATAGAATAAGTAATTTGCATTAAAAAAAAATAGAAGAGATACATGGGTTCCAAATCTCTGAAGAACATAGTGCAGATTTATCTCCCTAAAAGCTCTCAAAACCTAATCTCTCTCTTTTTCTCTCTAAATTAATAAGTGATGCCTAAACAATGGCATAAAAGCTCTATTTATAGGCCTATGTACGAATCCTCAATTTCCTGGAAGATTAGGAAAAGTTTTGAGAATTTCCTTTTTCTTCAAAATTCTGGAATCTTCACGCCTTCGGTTTCGGAAAAGTCGGTGTCGATCGACACCAATAGTCTGTGTCGATCGACACCCATCGTGCATCTTCAATCCAACTTCAACACTTCGTGACTTCATTCCATCATGCTCCAAAATGCATCCAAATCTCCAGTTTAGCTCCAATTGTACATGAACCTGCATAGACTCTATATAGTCTCGAAAATAGCATTAAGACTCAATAAAAACACTTATATCATGGTCCAAAAATGAGTAAAAACCATGATATATCACAAGCCGAAAAAATACACTGCTTCAGGAAAAAGCTGATCTGGTCAAGAACTGTGATTAGTTGAGATCTGTGTTAGCAAGGGAAAAAGAAGAAAAGCAGAATGTTCTGGATGCAGTTGTGATTCTCAAAGAAGACCTGCACAAGGAGATTAAAAAATCCAAGGTAATGGAAGTGAAGCTTGACGAACAATTGAGGAACATCAGAATGCTGAGTAGAGGCACAGAAGGTCTTGATAAAGTTTTGACGATGGGTAGAACATTTAAAGGAAGCTTGGAATTTGGAAATTTAAAAATTTGGAAAAATTGTTAGTGACGAAACCAAGTTCATCAAAGAGACTCATCCATGATAAGCAGTTGGTACCAAGGATCATATGACAGGAACGCATCAACTGAAAAACTCCTCAGAAGGATTACAAACAAAAAATATGGTTGGAGGAAGTAACTCAAGGCTCTATGGTGCAACTAGTGCTTCTCGTGTTTCGGCTAGATTTGTAACTCAAGCATCCAAAGAAGAAACCAAATGGAAAGTTGCAAGACGACAGTCCTATGGAAGTCGAAACATATATGATATGTCAGGATGCTTTTATTGTGGGAAGCCTGGCCACGTCAAGGCATTCTGCTACAGCTTCTTAGAGATGAGAGAAAAAACGCGTGGAAAAATTCACTATTACAAGGATAATCGTTACCGCAAACACGCATGGGTCAGAAAAGAGGATCTGTATGGTTATGTGGCCTACACTGCTGATCAGAGCAGTACGGATGAGAAGGCTAGGTATTTTGACAGTGGCTGCTCGAGGCATATGACTGGTGATCAGAGTAATGTGGACACCTTGGAGAAATTCACAGTAGGGAAAGTGACATTTGGAGGAGGAGCACGGGGAAAAATCAGAGGGAAAGGTGTGACTTCAGGTCCCAACAAGCCTGAGCTGGTGAATGTGTACTTTCTAGAAGGACTGAAGGCAAATCTGATCAGTATCAGTCAGCTGTGTGATGAGGGTCTTTCTGTGACCTTCACTAAAACAGAGTGTAGGGCATTTGACGAACAAGGAGTTGTTCGGATGCAAGGTATTCGTTCGGGAAATAACTGTTACATGTGGAAACCAACAGAAGTCTGCAGGTCAGCATTCAAACCAAGTGAACTTCAGGTGTGGCATCAGAAACTTGAACATATGAATGTCAGAACCATGGTCAAACTAGGTGAACAAGAAATTGTTTGAGGAATGCCTAAGCTGAAAATAGACTTTGAGTTCGTATGTGGTCCATGTGCCAAGGGAAAGCAAGTCAAAGTACAACACAAGGGAATTCAGGAAATTCAATCGAGAGGAGCCTTGGATCTGATTCACATGGATCTGATGGGACCAGTGCAGGTTGAAAGCATTGCTGGGAAGAAATATGTCTAAGTCCGTTGATAACTTCACCAGATATACATGGGTCAGATTCTTGAGGGAAAAATCAGAAACAGTTAACAGTTTCAAGATTCTAGCGCTTCACCTGATGAATGAAAAGAAGACCAGGATTAAGACTGTCAGGAGTGATCATGGAGGAGTATTTCAAAATGAAGTGTTTAGTAAGTTCTGTGCTGAACAAGGGATAATACACCAATTCTCAGCACCTCGGACACCACAACAGAATGGTGTTGTTGAACGGAAGAATCGCACACTTCAAGAAATAGCGAGAGCCTTGTTAATTGGTAATCAAGTTGCTAAACATTTCTGGGCAGACGCAATCAACACAGCTTGCTACACCATTAACAGAGTGGAGGTACGTCTAAGACTCCCTATGAGATGTGGAAAGGGAAGACGCCAACAGTCAATTTTTGTCATGTCTTCGGGTGTGTGTGCTATATCCTGAATGAGAAGGATCATCTTGGGAAGTTTGACTCTAGAAGCGATGATGGGATATTTCTTGGTTATTCGGGTACAAGTACAGCTTACAGAGTGTACAACAAACAAGAACGACAAGTTCAAGAAACTGTCAATGTTGTGTTCGATGATGCATCTGCTCAAGGTCTGCATTTTAAACTGCTGGATGCTGAGTCAGAAAAACATGCTGAGTCGGAAAATATTGCTGAGAGCATGGATACACACGATGTAGGAGCATCACCCAGTAAAGACGACGCATCAGAATCAGCATCTGACACTGAACAGCAAGCTCAGCCAAAAGAGAAGGAGGATATGACTCATGAACGAGTGATTAAAATTCCCAAACATCACAATAAGAAAGATGTGATTGGTGAAATGACAGGCAGACGAGTCACTCGTGAGATAAAGTATGATTACAAACAAATGGCAAAAGGAAATCTTGGTGTCATCAGTTTTGCATGCTTTGTGGCAAATTTTAAACCACGAGATCACAGAGAGGCTATTGTTGATGAGTTCTGGATTCGGTCAATGCAGGAAGAACTTGAGCAATTTGAAAGAAGTCAAGTGTGGATACTCGTTCCTCGACCCACCACAGGAAATGTTGTTGGCACAAAGTGGATATTCAAAAACAAGATTGATGAACATGGAGTCGTGGTTCGCAACAAAGCCAGGTTAGTGGCTCAGGGATAGTCACAAGTTGAAGGAGTTGACTTTGAAGAAACTTTTGCTCCTGTTGCCAGACTTGAGTCCATCAGACTTCTGATTGGAATGTCATGTTTAATGAAGTTCAAGCTACATCAGATGGATGTCAAAAGTGCATTTCTGAATGGATTACTTCAAGAGGAAGTCTTTGTCGAACAACCTAAAGGGTTTGAAAATCCAGAACATCCATACTTTGTCTATAAACTACGAAAAGCCTTGTATGGTTTGAAGCAAGCTCCCAGGGCGTGGTACGAAAGGCTGACCACATTTCTGTTATCTCAAGGATATCAACGAGGTAGTGTCGACAAGACTTTGTTCATTCTTGAAGGGCAGAAGGGACTGATGGTAGTGCAAATTTATGTTGATGACATTGTGTTTGGTAGTCTGAATCAGGACCTTGTCGACCGATTCGTTTCTTTAATGACAGCTGAGTTTGAAATGAATATGGTTGAAGAACTGTCTTACGTTCTGGGGCTTCAAGTTAGACAGTTCGAGGGAGGTATTACCATCTCTCAGAGTACCAACGCCAAAAATCTGGTGACTCGGTTTGGCATGCAGAACTGCAAACCTGCCAGAACACCTATGGGAACCAACACAAAGCTGTCAAGAGATGAACTGGGAGAGGATGTTGACCCATGGATGTATAGAGGAATGATTGGAAGTCTGTTATATCTTACTGCCACTCGACCAGACTTATGTCTGAGTGTGGGCATATGCGCCAGGTATCAGGCAAAGCCTAAAGTGTCTCATCTACATGCAGTTAAGCGTATCATCAAGTATGTGATGGGGACAGCAGATCTTGGGTTGAGTTACTCCAGGGACACGAATGGAAATTTGGAAGGGTACTGTGATGCTAACTGGGCTGGATGTCTCGATGATCGGAGAAGCACAAGTGGAGGCTGTTTTTTTCTGGGAAATAATCTTATCTCATGGCATAGCAAAAAAACAAAACAGCGTGTCTCTGTCAACTGCAGAAGCAGAGTATATTGCTTTGGGAAGCTGTTGCACTCAACTCTTGTGGATGAAACAAATGACAGCAGACTATGGTATGACCTCTGAATCTCTGTTAATACGTTGTGATAATGAGAGTGCAATAAATATCCCTAAAAATTATGTGCAACATTCAAGAACTAAACACATAGACATTAAACATCATTTTATTCGTGAACTTGTTGAGGAGAAACTAGTTACAATTGATCATGTGAGCTCGGAACATCAACTGGCTGATCTGTTTACCAAACCATTGGATTTTAATCAATTTATTAATTTGAGAAAATTCATAGGAATTTGTGAAATCTAACCTGTTGTGTGAGTTTGGAGTTGGTCTGAGACAGGAACATGCACAATAACAAGTTTGTTTTTAAACAAGGGAGGAAGTTTTGTGTGTCTCAGACCTCTGAAGAGCTTAAATGGGAGATGGCTGCCTGGTGAGCTATCCTGGATGGAATTGGAACGAGTTAGCCATCATATAATTGGAGGGTGCATAAGTTTGGGGAGAAATCAGTTTTCTGATGTCAAAGCCGTATGGGGTCCACCTTAACACACACAAAAAAATGAATGACCCCAGGTAGAGTCTATATGGCGTAAGATAACAAGCATGTGGCTGTCATATAGCTGAACCTGATGATCTTGATTTCTGACGGATCAAATGATGGTTCAAAAACATCAAGAGAAAGTGTCTTCCCTGATACGTGTATTCACTCAGTTGCCTGAAAGCTCAGGGTTGAAAACCAATTCATATTTGGGAGAAAGGCTTGTCAGTGTGAAATCTAACCATTGAGACTAAGTCTGAGTATACGAGAAACAGTGTGTGTTGATTGGTGTGTTTCTGTAGCCTGTTCTGGATCATCTTATGGATGTCTATCAAAAACACACAACAGGTCAGAAGTTTGTTTTGTATAGCTCGTGTGTCCGTTCATATGTGTCAATTCTGTTTTGGGTCCCTCACAAGGCACAATAATCTGATGATCTAATTGTCTGTTGAGTTGTACACTTGATGTGTGGGCTATTGAATATGCATCTCTATCATAATGGATTATCAAGATTATGTCTCAAATCGTGTTTGGAGTCTTTCTAAGTGGTAATGACAGGTGTTGGAGTCGGCCCATTAACTTCTTAAAAAGGCCCGTTTGTGAAAGTGATTCGTGAAATTGGAGGGAGTTTATCTAGGGTTTTATGGGGAGAGAAGCCAAACAGTTACTGTTATTCTCTCTTTGAAACCTTCTCGAGTTCGGTTCTGTAAGAGTAAGAGATTTTCTTATTTACAAATCGTCAAAGCAAAGATGAATATGTTGCTGTCTGGTCTTTCGCGTCTTGTCGGGTCAAGCTCTGTGTCACCTCAAGCGAATCTGGGTAATTAAGGGATCGTTCCATCTCCTCCAGTTTCTCCTTCCAAATCGCCAGTGCATGCAGAAGAAAATCTTCTCGCCAGGGTGGTTTAGGAGGGTGAGATAGCTCCAGCAGGAGAATCACCCGTTCCAACGGTTCAGATTCTGAGATCTGAAGCGCCATCCGTTGAGGCTTCGCCTCCGGAGGAATCTGTCAACCAATCGGTTGCTCATGTGTCCAAAAAGAATGGAACCACCAGGAAAGATGGTGCTGCTACTTCTCGGCGATTCTCCATTCGCAAGCAGTGTGTTGCTCAAGTACTTGAAAAGGAAAAATCAGCCAAAGAAGATAACGAGAGTGACGGGGTTCAACCAAGAAAACGGATGCGATCTGAGAAGATGAAGAGTCAAATTGAGTTCGACCTGACCAGATTCTTGTCTGAGGAAGCCAAGGACAGGTATGATTCTTTCTTAAATCAGCCTCTGCTGGAAGAACGGATCATTGAGTTTGGTGGTGCATTCAAGGAAGTTGAATCCAATCTTGTTGATTTCGGGATAGCTAGCACTGTGTGCAATGTTCCTCCTTTTGGGAAAGATATAGTTATGGAATTCTGGGCACATCTCTCCTTGGTAGAAGCTGAGGACAATTCTGTGGTAGTTTGGGTCCGTGGCAGAGAATTTGAATTGTCTGTTGATCGAATTAATGCTCTGTTTGGCCTTGACGATCTTGCTGAACGTGATGAGGTAACTGAGATGAAAGAATTGTCGGATGATGAACTAGCGGCGTTCATGACCAATGGTAAAATCTGCAAGTGGAAAGGTCTTCTGTCGTCTCAGTTTGCTCAAGACAAAAGTCTGTTGTACAGAATCTGCTGTTTTAACTGGCTGCCAACGAACAATTTTGGTTATCCACATTCGACTAGGGCAAAGCTAGTGTACAAAGTGGTACACCGGATTCCTTTTGACTTTGGGAAACTGGCCTTTGATCAGATTATTTATCAGAGTCGAATGGGAGACTCCAAGTTCTATCTACCCTTTTCGAGTCTCATTTATCAGATTCTGAGTTCTCAAGTTCTGGGGGTTCTTGTTCCGGAAAGTGAAGTGGAACAAATCAAGGTGTATAAGAAGGTAGTCCCGACGATCAAACAAGAATATGATCAGGCTGTCAGACCAGGACGCACTCAACCAGCCAGGACAAAACGACCTCAGCCAAGCAAGAAGGACAAATCTCCTCAGCTTGCGTCTACATCCACCTCTGCTCTGCCCAAGACATCGACGTTGTCGTCCAGAGACCACAAGATTCTGTCAGCCGCAGTCAGGGTCATTCAACGCTTACTTGCTACAGGTTAGTCTTTCCTTCTGTTATATCTGTCTTCATTAAGTCTGATTGTTTTTGACATGATTGTGCATTCAAGCAGGGGCATATGATGATGAGGTTGAAGATGTCACGCCAACGGTGCATGGTTGATGGGGGAGAAATTCTCTGTTACCATGTTACTTGTTGTTTGTTATTTGTTGTCCTTTTCTGATGTTCCGTTTTGTCGGTTTTGGCACATTTGGAACTTGTGGTTTGGATCTTTTGTTTGTTTCGGTTTGTTTGAGCTTTATGCTCATGACTGTGTCCGTTTGTCCGTTTAGCAATATATTATGTTTTTGGTTCCAAATATGCGTATCCCTATTTGTGGTATGGTCTGGTTTAGATGTTTTAGACAGGTAATACCAGAGAGCTTGCTGGAGCATCAAATCAAGTCAAAAAAGGGGATATTGAAGATGCAGCTAAAGTGGACAGGAGGAAATGAGCGACAGGATGATGGCTGAAGGGACATCAGGACATAAACAAGCTAGTCCAATGACAGGATGTTGACGTGACAAGGAACAGCTTAGAAGGATTCTTAGTATATTCACACATATATGAAAAGAGAAGAAAAGGAAAGAAGGACGTGGCCTGCAAGATACAAGAGTTCCTAAATTAGGTTTAGGAAGTAAGTACATAAGGGTTGGGGTATGCAAAGTGTTAGGGTTAACACTTCATACGACTTCTAGCAGAAACGGCGCCAATAACTTGTTAAGAGAAACGTAGAGTGCTAAGAGGTGAGTGTTCACAGATTGTCTTGATTCACGTGTTGTAAGATCTAGTAGAGGTTTAGGGTGAAACTTGGAATCATTGTTGTCAATCTAGGAATCTAGAGTTGAGCAATACCAAAAATAGAGTAATCATTGTAAAATTAACTATTATGATTCAAATTTAATAAAAGCATTAGTCTTGGTATTGTCCAAAACACAAAAATCTGTTGTTGCTAGTATTTCCATACTTACAGTTATTGCCACCCTATTGCACATACATTATTAAATCACTTGGTTTAGACACATGGTAGAACTCGTGGAGAAGATGGAAACCACAAATCAAAAGGGCATTTGAATTTTTTTCACCATTTCAATTGTTGAAAACTGTCAACAAACTTCCACAAAACTGTCAGCTGAAGACACAATTAGTATAATGATCGAGAAAACAAGATCACGCAACTTTAGAAAAAGCCTTCTTGGATTATTAAATTTCAACATTGTCAGAAGCCAGAAGCGAGAAGCCGCTTGCGACTCCTCTTTGTAAGCCCTACGCCTCGAGCCTCCTTCGGAGTTATACGCCGCCGTGATCGCCGGAATACGCCGGAGAAAATTTACCCGGGAATCAAACAAACCGGGGCTAGGAGAAGCGGAGTTTCCCAGAAACACAAACCGCGACCCATTTCTCCTCCAATTCGACCTGACAGAGACCTTCAATTTCGAGAGAAAAAAAAGAATCAAAAACGCCAAACACAAATAGAAAACGAAGATTCATTTTTTTTAAAAAAATCTTTCACCATGTATTCCTTCGGTGATAGATCTTTCTGGTGAAAACAAAAACAAAAAAGGTAAGAAGAAACATCTATCATGCCTCATGGCTAGGGGTGGGAAAAAAACCGAATCAATTCGAACCAACTGAACTCAAACCGACCCAAACCAAGCCAAAATTTATGTCAAAATATTTTGGTTAGAATTTTTGTAAACCGAATCGAATTGAAACCACAATATATTTATTCTTTAATTAATTATATTAATAATATTAAATTAATATTAATGATTTGAATTTTTATAATTGTTTCCATGTTTTTTACAAGTTTTATTTATTTATTTGAGTTTATATTTTTATATTACTTTTTGTTAATATTAATGGTTCACGTTGGTTGAGTTTAGTTTTGTATTTTGTAAATTAATTTGTGTTAACCGAATTAAAAATCATACAATCCAAACTAAACCGAATTATAGTCAAACCTAATCGAACACAAACCAAACCGAATAATTAATTTTAAACCTAAATTAACCAAATTGATCCCAATCCAAACTAAATCCGAATTTAAACCGAAATGCCCATCTTCACTAATGGGTATTTGAAGGGGTTTAAAAAAACATATTAAAATATATATATATATATATATGGATATTTCAAAACTTGACAGTTTTGTAAAAATATCTTATTTGAAAAACTTTTGTACGAGTATGTTGCAATGGATGTTCTAAGAGTATTTTCATTGGTGATTTTTCGATCAATTAGTTTTTTATTATTAAAAATAAAACAATAATAAAAAAAATAAAATGGGTTTCTCAAATGAAATTTATGATGAAAGAGAAAGATTAATCATTATAACATTTAATTTTAAGTAACTCAAATTTTTTATAATTTAAAAATTAATTATAAAATTAAATTATTAAAATATTAATATTAATATCTTACCAACCGAGATGTTCTAACAACACTTTTCTGTTAACACATTTCCCTCTACTTATACCGACTACGTGGAAACTCATGGTTATGCCTTATTGCCTGGTGTCTCAATGAACACCAAAACAAAAAAAAATTGTTCAAAATATAATATCCACATAAAATGACAAAAAATAATTTGTGAGAGCAAACACATCAGTCAAATCTCTCTCTTTCCCACTTATTTGAATCAGTCAATATACTTAGTCGTCTATTACTAACAATGACCTTTTCCAAACTTTTGAAAAAATATGTACATTTTAGTTGATACTAGAACATTTACGAAATTAGTTATGGTTCTAGTTTTCTATAAATAGTCAAAAGTTAAACAAACAAAGAGACCTTTTTCGCTTTAAAGTTCTCCTGTCATCAGGCGTTTGCTTTAAAACACTGACTTGTTCTTAATATATATAGCCTTTCAACAAAACTATCTGATTTTGTTGTCTTCAATTACTCTTTAACTATATACCCTTTCGATCTCTCATGGCCTCTTCTTCTTCTTCTTCTTCTTCTTCTCGCAGCTGGAGATACAACGTCTTCCCGAGCTTCCATGGACCAGATGTCCGTGTAACATTTCTAAGTCATTTAAAAAAGCAGTGTGAACGCAATGGGATCATAACGTTCAACGATGAAGGGATCGAGAGAAGCCAAACCATCAGTTCTGAACTCACACGGGCAATAAGAGAATCGAGAATATCGATTGTTGTGCTCTCGGAGAACTATGCTTCTTCGAGTTGGTGTTTGAACGAGCTGGTGGAGATCTTAAAGTGTCAAGAATCTGCGGGGCAAATAGTGATGACGGTTTTCTACAAAGTGGATCCATGTGATGTGAGGAAACAGATGGGAGAGTTTGGGAAGGCTTTCAAGAAAACTTGTCAAGGGAAAACAGAGAGTGAGATGGAAAGATGGATCCAAGCTTTGACCCATGTCGCCAACATAGCCGGAGAACACTCCCTTAATTGGTATCTTCTTTTGTTTTTCTTCATTAAGACTCTAATTGTTAATTTCCAGATTTGCGCTTTAAATTTTAGAAAAAAATAGTACAAGAAAAGTTCATTACCAATTAAATGGTCATTTAGTAGCTTACCTATGGATAACCTAAAAAATAGTTTAAAGCCGTAATTCCTTACAATGACGTAAACCATAGTTTCGGTCTTGATTGTTTGTAGTTTTTAACTTTTTATAGTGGTTTTTGGTTTTAGATTTTGAAAAGTCTATGTTTAACCATTTCAAGATTTTTGGAAAAGTAGATTTCCTAAATTTCAAATAACCACTTACACTTCTAAGTGTATATTGTGAAAACATGAAAATTTTTTATTAAATGCAGATATTTTTGAAGTTTTGCACAAAAAGAAAGAAATTATTGGATTATTATTATTATTACATGAATACCCACTTGTACACTCGGGTTTTTTAAATATATATTTTTAATAGTTTTATAAATTAGTAGTTTGATAAATATTTTATAAAATAAATATTGATAATCATGTTATATATAATTGAAAACTTTAGTAATTTCTTACCAACACCATATTATTTTGTCCAACTATTTTTGAAAAAATATCTTATGAAAACAATAACGTAAAATTGTAAGTACAATAATTTAATATAGTGTTAGAACTTATGGAAATTTTTCTTTGTAAATCTTCATCAAAAATAATCCTATCTCAATAGAATATTTTTTGTTATAAAATTTGATGCGAAGTCAAAATAGTTTTTCCGCTAAAACCGCAAAACCACATTTTCCATCAAAACCATATTTTCCGTCCAAACTATTAATAATTGTTTTTCCGCCCAAACTACAAAATCAAGTTTTTTTGTTAAGATCACAAAATATTTTTTCCCGTAAAATATAAAATCGCATTTTCCCATCAAAACTTTGTTTTCCCGCTAAAATTGCAAAAATGCATTTTCCGCCAAAACTTGGAAAATTGTGTTCCCGTTAAAACCCGAAAATATCATTTTCTGTCAAAATTCCAATCGTGTTTTCAAACAAAACCGGTAAATCACGTTTTTCTATCGAAAACATAAAATTGCGTTTTTGCGCCAAACTTATAAAAATATATTTAAAAACCCCGTAAAACTATATAACTTTTTTCTTTTTTTTGTCAAAACCACATTTGTTTTTTTCAAAATGCATCTAAAGAAAAGATGAAAAGTCATTGATTTAATTGATTTTTTTAAAGGGTGATATGTCACAAAGATAGATGTTGATGTGTCACATTCTTGTGAGGCACACTATGTCGTTATATAATAGATGTTAAGAAATTGTTGGGTTATTATTGTGTTACTGTGAGGGTCTTAATTTTTTTATATAGTTTATTATTATTATTATGTTACTTGTTAGGGATAATGAAGCAAATATGATTGAGAAGATAGCCAGAGATGTCTCAGACAAACTAAATGCTACACCGTCTAAGGATTTTGTTGGGATGGTAGGACTTGAAGCTCATTTGGGGAAAATTCAATCTTTGTTACATTTAGAAAATGATGAAGCTATGTCCTTAGGAATCTTTGGTCCTGCGGGCATTGGTAAAACTACCATTGCGAGAGCTTTATACAACCAACTTTCTTGCGATTTTCCGCTTAGATATTTCATGGAAAATGTCAAGGGAAGTTATAGGAATATTGATTCTGATGAGCATGGTTCGAAGCTACGTTTACAAGAAATACTTCTTTCACATATTTTGAACCAAAATAGAATGAAGATATGTCACTTAGATGTGATATATGAGAGGTTACGCAACCAAAAGGTTCTCATCATTCTTGATGATGTAGATAGCCTGGAACAATTAGATGCTTTGGCCAAGGATGTTTATCATTTTGGTTCTGGAAGTAGGATTATTGTGACTACGAAAGATCGAGAGCTTTTGCAGCGCTATGGCATCAACAATACATATCATGTGGGTTTTCCGTCTAATGAAGAAGCTCTTGAGATCTTTTGTAGATATGCTTTTAAAAGAAGCTCTCCACGTTATGGTTTTGAAAAGCTTGCAATAAGAGTAACCGAGCTTTGCAGTAATCTTCCATTGGGACTCCGTGTTGTGGGTTCATCTTTACTCGGCAAAAGTGGGGATGAATGGGAAGTTATAATGCATAGGCTAGAAACTAGTCTTGATAGAGATCTCGAGAGAGTATTAAGAGTCGGATATGAGAGTTTACATGAGAAAGATCAAGCTTTGTTTCTTCACATTGCAATCTTCTTCAACTACAAAGATGAAGATTATGTAAAAGCCATGCTCGGTGACTGTTATTTGGATGTCCAGCATGGGTTGAGAAACCTAGTCAATAGATCTCTCATAAACATATCTACCAATGGATATATAGTGATGCACACACTACTACAACATATGGCTAGACAAGCCATTCATAGACAAGAACCTTGGAAACGCCACATCTTAATTGATGCTCAAGAGATTTGCGATGTCCTTGAATATGATTCAGTAAGTTCTTTTTCACTTTCATTTTTTGTTTTTGTTAGTTCAAATCAGTTACTTTTTTAAACAACTCATTTGGTGAAGATAAACATCTTCCTTATTGTACTAACACTTTCTTCTATTTTGGAATTTTGTTAAGGGTACTAGAACCGTGTCCGGCATATCATTCGATACATCCGAAACCAGCAAAGTGTTTGTAAGCGAGGGAGCTTTTAAGAGAATGCGTAACCTTCAATTCCTCAGTGTAAGCGATGAAAATGACAGAGTGTGCATTCCTAAGGACTTGGAGTTTCCGCCTCATCTTAGGTTACTACATTGGGAGGCATACCCAAGAAAGAGTCTTCCTTTGAGATTTCATTTGGAAAACCTCGTCGAACTCCATATGCGAAATAGCCAGCTCGAGAAGCTTTGGGAAGGACCTCAGGTTTGTTTTTATATTTTATTTACTTCGAATATATACATATGAATATGTACTTTCTCTTCATGTTCTGATGGTCTTCTTTCTGCTTTTCGGTTTTACATTCAGCCGCTTACAAAAGTCAAGAAGATGGATTTGTCAATGTCCTATCATTTGAAAGAACTACCAGATCTTTCAAATGTAACAAATCTAGAGAGATTGAATTTGGATAACTGCATGAGTTTGGTAGAGATTCCTGCCTCTTTTTCAAATCTTCACAAGCTAAAAGTATTGAGCATGTTTGCCTGCAGAAGACTAGAATTCATTCCAAGTTGCATGAACTTGGCATCTCTTGAATCAGTTAATATGACTGCATGCCAAAGATTGAGAACATTCCCAGAGATCTCAAGGAACATCTCACAGTTCTCTATCTCAGTGGCCGAAGTAGAACAAGTGCCTGCATCGATTAAACTTTGGCCTCGTCTTCGTGTTCTCGACATAGTCAGCAACGGAAAGCTAAAGGCATTAACACATGTTCCCCAAAGTGTAAGGCATCTACACCTAAGCTACACTGGTGTTGAGAGTATTCCATATTTCAAGAAAAGTTTTCATCGTGTACAACTTTATCTAAACATTTGTAGAAAACTCGCATCACTACCTGATTTGCTTAGGGAAGATTGTGAATCAATGGAGAGATTTACTTGCCCTTATAACACTCCGTACGCGCAACTTAACTACACTAACTGCTTCAAACTGGATAGAGAAGCTCGAAGAGCAATTATAACCCAACCATTTGTTCAGGGCTGGGCTTGCTTACCTGGAAGAGAAGTGCCTGTAGAGTTTGATCACTGAGCTATAGGAATTTCCTTGACTATTCGTCCGATGAGTAACATGCCTCTCACCATTCTCAAGGTTTGCGTCGTGATTTCTCCTAACCAGCAAGCTAGAGATTTCGAACAACTGTTGTGTTGTCGAATAAGGAAAGGCATCGTATACATTCCCATCGATGAGATTATTGTATACATTATTCCCATGATCCAAAGAGAACATCTCTTTCTGTTTCCCTCCTACATGTTGAAAGAAGAACGATTCCCTGAAGTGACGAGCAGAGAGATAGTGTTCGAGTTTAGCAGCGAATTCAAGATTGTTGAATGCGGTGTCCAGATCTGGAAAGATGAATCCGAAATAAACAACAATGGTAAACCAGGATCTGAAGAAGATGTCGTCAATAACCAGCAGGACACATATGAATTCAGTAAAGCTTCTGATGACAAAGAAGTTGACGAGTCTCCGGCTAAGCGTGCAAAGAGATGAATCAGGCGAACCGTACGAAACCTTTTTAAAAAGTGTTAATAGTATCATATATATCATGTTTTGGAATGAAGCTATGTGCGTGAAAAAACTCAAGATTTATGTAGTCTCTTCAGTTTTTTTTCTTGTCTTGCCTGAGTTGAATATTGTACCATTTCTTCTTCTTCACTCCATCTTCATCCCTAACTGTGACTTCTCCTTCTTCTCTAGGTTTCATTAAAAGACTGCTCTTCTTCCTGCTTCTGTTCTTGCTTGAACCTTGCTTCGTCGGTGGGAAGATTGCGCATATCTTGTTCCTCCTCTTGAGAAACAAATCTCAGTTACTTGTTCTTTAAGTAATCAAGAAATTAGGAGAAAGTAGTGATGTTGTAAGTTATCTCTTACCTCTTGTACTTCACCTGGGCATTTACTAGCCATCTCTGTGAACTGCGCAAAGACCTCGTGGTATTCAGATTCAAACTTCAATAGCTCGGTACAAGATTCCCACTGAACTTAACTCCTTCATCTCTAATAGGGTTCCCAGAAAGATTTAGAGCCCTCAGCACAAATTTTGATTGAAGAACACCATCAAAGGCTTTCACTCCCGCAGCTGTAATTCCATTAGCAGCAAAACTGACATCTTCTACAGTCTGAAACATCAAGATGGGTGCTGTTAGTCAGCTAACTAAATTAAAAAAAGAAGAGCTTTATGGCATATAAATATCCATGTATGACAGATATTGACACCAGGATTCTATCAACTTTTCAGATAGAAGAAGTGAAAGAGAGAGAGAGAGAGAGAGCTTAACCTGATTATAACCAAGGCTTTCAGCAAGAAAGAATAGCCCTTCATCTCCAAAGTTGCACCCTGAAATAAATGTACACCAAGCTAAGTTACATCCATTGGCTCCACAACCAATAATGATTTCCAACAACGATCCATGACTCTCTTAAAACAAAACCGATAAAGATTAGATTGAAGTACCAGGCATATCTAATTACAAACCATGTGCTAAGAACAGTAATAAGTAACATAAAACTGATGTCTTTTTCTAGTTTATACTAGTCTACTACTAACAATGACATCTTCCAAACTTTTGGAAAAAATATGTACATTTTAGTTCATACTAGAACATTTAGGAAACTTATTAAGGTTATAGTTTGTTGTAAATAGTCAAAGGTCTTGAAATGAAAACAAAGAAAGAGACCTTTTTCTCTTTGAAGTTTCTCCTGTCATCACGCGTTTGGCATTAAAACACTGACTTGTTCTTACACTGACTTGTTCTTAATACATATAGCTTTAAATATCTGATTTTATTGCCTTCAATTTCTCCTTCACTACCATTTCGATCTCTCATGGCCTCTTCTTCTTCTTCTTCTTCTCGCAGCTGGAGATACAACGTCTTCCCGAGCTTCCATGGACCAGATGTCCGTGTAACATTTCAAAGTCATTTAAAAAAGCAGTGTGAACGCAATGGGATCATAACGTTCAACGATGAAGGGATCGAGAGAAGCCAAACCATCAGTTCTGAACTCACACGGGCAATAAGAGAATCGAGAATATCGATTGTTGTGCTCTCGGAGAACTATGCTTCTTCGAGTTGGTGTTTGAACGAGCTGGTGGAGATCTTAAAGTGTCAAGAATCTGCGGGGCAAATAGTGATGACGGTTTTCTACAAAGTGGATCCATGTGATGTGAGGAAACAGATGGGAGAGTTTGGGAAGGCTTTCAAGAAAACTTGTCAAGGGAAAACAGAGAGTGAGATGGAAAGATGGATTCAAGCTTTGACCCATGTCGCCAACATAGCCGGAGAACACTCCCTTAATTGGTATCTTCTTTTGTTTTTCTTCATTAAGACTCTAATTGTTAATTTCCAGATTTGCGCTTTAAATTTTAGAAAAAAATAGTACAAGAAAAGTTCATTACCAATTAAATGGTCATTTAGTAGCTTACCTATGGATAACCTAAAAAATAGTTTAAAGCCGTAATTCCTTACAATGACGTAAACCATAGTTTCGGTCTTGATTGTTTGTAGTTTTTAACTTTTTATAGTGGTTTTTGGTTTTAGATTTTGAAAAGTCTATGTTTAACCATTTCAAGATTTTTGGAAAAGTAGATTTCCTAAATTTCAAATAACCACTTACACTTCTAAGTGTATATTGTGAAAACATGAAAATTTTTTATTAAATGCAGATATTTTTGAAGTTTTGCACAAAAAGAAAGAAATTATTGGATTATTATTATTATTACATGAATACCCACTTGTACACTCGGGTTTTTTAAATATATATTTTTAATAGTTTTATAAATTAGTAGTTTGATAAATATTTTATAAAATAAATATTGATAATCATGTTATATATAATTGAAAACTTTAGTAATTTCTTACCAACACCATATTATTTTGTCCAACTATTTTTGAAAAAATATCTTATGAAAACAATAACGTAAAATTGTAAGTACAATAATTTAATATAGTGTTAGAACTTATGGAAATTTTTCTTTGTAAATCTTCATCAAAAATAATCCTATCTCAATAGAATATTTTTTGTTATAAAATTTGATGCGAAGTCAAAATAGTTTTTCCGCTAAAACCGCAAAACCACATTTTCCATCAAAACCATATTTTCCGTCCAAACTATTAATAATTGTTTTTCCGCCCAAACTACAAAATCAAGTTTTTTTGTTAAGATCACAAAATATTTTTTCCCGTAAAATATAAAATCGCATTTTCCCATCAAAACTTTGTTTTCCCGCTAAAATTGCAAAAATGCATTTTCCGCCAAAACTTGGAAAATTGTGTTCCCGTTAAAACCCGAAAATATCATTTTCTGTCAAAATTCCAATCGTGTTTTCAAACAAAACCGGTAAATCACGTTTTTCTATCGAAAACATAAAATTGCGTTTTTGCGCCAAACTTATAAAAATATATTTAAAAACCCCGTAAAACTATATAACTTTTTTCTTTTTTTTGTCAAAACCACATTTGTTTTTTTCAAAATGCATCTAAAGAAAAGATGAAAAGTCATTGATTTAATTGATTTTTTTAAAGGGTGATATGTCACAAAGATAGATGTTGATGTGTCACATTCTTGTGAGGCACACTATGTCGTTATATAATAGATGTTAAGAAATTGTTGGGTTATTATTGTGTTACTGTGAGGGTCTTAATTTTTTTATATAGTTTATTATTATTATTATGTTACTTGTTAGGGATAATGAAGCAAATATGATTGAGAAGATAGCCAGAGATGTCTCAGACAAACTAAATGCTACACCGTCTAAGGATTTTTCTGGGATGGTAGGACTTAAAACTCATTTGGGAAAGATTCAATCTTTGTTACATTTAGAAAATGATGAAGCTATGACCTTAGGAATCTCTGGTCCTGCAGGCATTGGTAAAACTACCATTGCGAGAGCTTTATACAATCAACTCTCTTGCGATTTTCCACTTAGATATTTCATGGAAAATGTCAAGGGAATTTATAGGAATATTGACTGTGATGAGCATGGTTCAAAGCTATGTTTACAAGAACAACTTCTTTCGCATATTTTGAACCAAAACATAATGAAGATATGTCACTTAGATGTGATATATGAAAGGTTTCACAACCAAAAGGTTCTCATCCTTCTTGATGATGTAGACAGTCTGGAGCAATTAGATGCTTTGGCTAAGGATATTTATCATTTTGGTTCTGGAAGTAGGATTATTGTGACTACGAAAGATCGAGAGCTTTTGAAGAGATATGGCATCAACAATACATACCATGTGGGTTTTCCGTCTAATGAAGAAGCTCTTGAGATCTTTTGTAGATATGCTTTTAAAAGAATCTCTCCACGTTATGGTTTTGAAAAGCTTGCAATAAGAGTAACCGAGCTTTGTAGTAATCTTCCATTGGGACTCCGTGTTGTGGGTTCATCTTTACGCGAGAAAAGTGAGGATGAATGGGAAGTTATAATGCGTAGGATAGAAACTAGTCTTGATGGAAATCTCGAGAGAGTATTAAGAGTCGGATATGAGAGTTTACATGAAAAAGATCAAGCTTTGTTTCTTTACATTGCAATCTTCTTCAGTTATAAAGACGAAGAATATGTGAAAGCCATGCTCGACGACTGTAACTTGGATGTCAAACATGGGTTGAGGAACCTAGTTAATAGATTTCTCATAGACATATCTACTAATGGAGATATATTGATGCACACATTGCTACAACAAATGGGTAGACAAGCCATTCGTAGACAAGAACCTTGGAACCGCCACATCTTAATTGATGCTGATGAGATTTGCGATGTTCTTGAATATGAAACAGTAAGTTCTTTTTGGTATTTGTTATATGTTTTTTATTAAGTTACATAGGCTTTTAAATTAAAACCAATTGGCAATTAGCAAATTGTCTCATATCCTTTATATATTATTTTCCAACTTATGATGTGAGATATTATTCTTTAATACTAGTTCTGGTATTATGCTAATAGTTTCTTCTATTTGGAGCTTGGTTTAGGGTACTAGAACTGTGTCCGCCATATGGTTTGATACATATGAAATCAGCAAAGTGTTTGTGAGCAAGGGAGCTTTTAAAAGAATGTGTAACCTACGATTCCTCATTGTAAGCGATGAGAATGACAGAGTGTGCATTCCTAAGGATTTGGAGTTTCCGCCTCGTCTCAGGTTACTACATTGGGAGGCATACCCAAGAAAGAGTCTTCCTTTGAGATTTCATCTGGAAAACCTCGTCGAACTCCATATGCGGAATAGCCAGCTCGAGACGCTCTGGGAAGGACCTCAGGTTTGTGTTTATATTTATTTAGTTGGAATATATATGAATGTGTACTTTCTCCATACGTTTTGATGCTCTTCTCTCTGCTGTTTGGTTTTACATTTACATTCAGCCGCTTACAAAACTCAAGAAGATGGATTTGTCAATGTCCTATCATTTGAAAGAACTCCCAGATCTTTCAAATGCAACAAAACTCGAGAGATTGAATCTGGATAACTGCTTCAGTTTGGTAGAGATTCCCGCCTCTTTTTCGAACCTTCACAAGCTAAAAGTATTGAGCATGTTTGCCTGCACAAAGCTAGAGGTCATTCCAAGTCACATGAACTTGGCATCTCTTGAATCGGTTAATATGACAGCATGCCAAAGATTGAGAAACTTTCCAGACATCTCTAGGAACATCTCACAATTCTCTATCTCAGTGACAGACGTAAAACAAGTGCCTGCATCAATTAAACTTTTGTCTCGTCTTCGTGTTCTCTACATAATCATCAAAGGAAAGCTTAAGGCATTAAAACATGTTCCCCGAAGTGTAAGGCAACACCTAACCTACACTGGTGTTGAGAGTATTCCATATTTCAAGAAAAGTGTCCAGCCGGTACAACATTATCTAAACCGCTGCAGAAAACTGGCATCACTACCAGATTTGCTTAGGGAAGATTGTGAAGCAATGGAGAGACTTACTTGCCCTTATAACACTCCGTATGCGCAACTCAACTACACAAACTGCTTCAAACTGGATAGAGAAGCGCAAAGAGCAATTATAACCCAACCGTTTTCTCAGGGCTGGGCTTGCTTACCCGGAAGAGAAGTGCCTGTAGAGTTTGATCATCGAGCCAAAGGAAGTTCCTTGACCATACGTCCGATGAGTTACACGCCTCTCACCATTCTCAAGGTTTGCGTTGTGATTTCTCCAAACCAGCAAACTAGAGAATTCGAACAATTGTTGTGTCATCGTATAAGGAAAGGCGACGCATACCTCCCCATTGACGAGCTCGTTGCTTACGCAGTTCCCATGATTCAAAGAGAACATCTGTTTCTATTTCCATCCTACTTGTTTGAAGAAGAACGACTCTCTGAAGTGACGAGCAGAGAGATAGTGTTCGAGTTCAGCAGCGAATAGGAAATTGTTGAATGCGGTGTCCAGATCTGGAAAGACGAATCCGAAAGAAACAATAATGGCGGATACCAAACAGCTCATGGTAAACCAGGATCTGAAGAAGATGTCGTCAATAACCAGCAGGACACATACGAATTCAGTAAAGATTTCGACGACAAAGAATCTGACGAGTCTCCGGCGAAGCGTGCAAAGAGATGAATCCGGCGAACCGTACGGAAGTGTTAATAGTATCATATATATCATGTTTTGGAATGTAGCTACGTGCCTGAAAAAACTCGAGATTTAAGTAGTCTCTTCAGGTTTTTTTCTTGTCATGCCTCAGCTGAATATTGTACCATTTCTTCTTCTTCACTCCATCTTCTTCTCTAACTGTGACTTCTCCTTCTTCTCTAGGTTCCATTAAAAGACTGCTCTTCGTCCTGCTCTTTCCCTTGCTCCAGCTCTTGTTCTTGCTTGAACCTTGCTTTGTCGGTGGGAAGATCGTGTAAGCTGCGCATATCTCGTTCCTCCTCTTGAGAAGCTCATCGATCTGCAAACACAACAAATCTCAGTTACTTGTTCTTTAAGTAATCAAGAAATTAGGAGAAACTAGTGATATTGTAAGCTATCTTTTACCTCTTGTACTTCACCTGCGCATTTACTAGCCATCTCTGTGAACTGCGCAAAGACTTCGTGATATTCAGATTCAAACTTCAATAGCTCGGTTCTTTTAGAGACTATCTCCGCTTCAGTTGACCGGAGACTCTCTTTCTCGTTAGCCAATGGAGCGGATGAGAATATTTCTAAAGTGTAGCTGACACTTTTGAAAAAATTGTCACCTAGAGAAAGAGAGAGAGAGAGAGAGAGAGAGATATGACACCATGTGAGGTTACTCTACTTCTAATACAGTGGCATAGTGATTCCTTTAATACAATGAAACAAACATACCATAGACAGCAAAGACATGAGATCCAGCTTTCAGTTCAGTGATCTCAAACGGTTGGAATGCATCGAGCCTTTTGAAAAATCCGGTCTCTGGATCCCTTGAGAGAGCCCTCTGTGAGCAGAAGAGCAAACACTGAGTACATGGCGATAAAAAGAAGAAATAAAATGTGTTAACTTAAGAGGATAGAGAAGATAATTAACTGAATTAACCCTGTGATCGAAACGATAAACAGGGAAGCCGAAAAAATACAACCCTGCAGTAGAGAGCTTTCCTGTTTTCTTGCTGTCTTCCTTTTGCAGGATGAAAGAATAAAAAACACAACTTAGAAACTAGAACAAACTTAAGAGGGCATGAAGATTTGATGTTATAGGTTAATGAGAATAGCAAAATTAGCAAGTTTCTGATGGAACCACTCTGTGATGCAACTCAGAGATGCGACAATAAAGTATAAACAACTAGAGATTACATGCTGCGACATAATCAACAGTTTAAGATCAAAATTCAACAAAATTTCAAACCTGTAGTGCCAGGCTTAGTCCTCCATTCTCTTCTTGATCAAAGTAAAGCAACTGGAAAGCAAAAGAAATCAGAAGATAACATACAGAACAGGAAAAACAATCACGAGATTTTTGAACACAAAAGGCAAGAGTTTGTGAAAACGAACCTTGAATTTGTTTTTAGCAGATGATTGCACCTTACATATCAATCCAGCCTGAGCTTCTTCCTCTGTTAACTTAACAGAATAAAAGTGAGCCGATTGCTTTTCAACCTGTTAGAGAAGCAAAAATATGTCAGAGATGACAAATCCACATTAATGCAAAAGAAAAGCAAATGTTAGCCTTCTAAAACACTATCATTATCATACCTTCCTATACTCAACTTGCCCAACCGTAAGAGGCAAAGTAGTAACCTTGCCATTCAACGCCTCCTCCAACAAATTTGCTGAGACAGTTGTCTTGATTTGCACACCAAGCTTACTGTGTTGGACAAAATTGTCAAAGTTGTTAATTATCTCCCAAACAAGAGTAAAGAACTTCATAAGATCTCTCTTCAGAGCCAAGGGGGGGAAGTTTTAATAGATATGGAAAAAAAACAGAGAGTAGAGCAAGTCTGTCTATGGAACTCACTTGAACAGCGCGGCGAATATGGTATTAACGGCTCCTAAGCTTGAAAGATCGAGCTCAAGATCTTCATTTTCTGGACCAACGGCCTACATCCCATGTGAATCAATAAATTAAAAAAGATATGGGATCTCAAATGATTTTTGGACAAAAGAGCATCTAAAGAAGAACTAAAAAACTATAGCCTTGTGTGATTAAAGGTTATCTGGAGATTGCAAAAAGTGTATAATGCTTGTTCCAAGTTCCAATTATAATGAGACCAGTAGCAAAACAATAAATTTTCCGGTATTAAATGCTTCAAGAAACAATGCCAAATATATGGTATTATCTTCATAAATGGTTACAATCACCTACAAAGTTAAACGGTATTAAAACTCAGGACATGTATGAATCTCACCTCAGAGCCGGTTGTGTCATATTGACGCCGATTCTCCGGATCAGACAAGACATCATAGGCAAATGTGACCTCCTTAAACACATCCGCTGCGACCGGATCGTTTGGATTCTTATCAGGATGGTACCTGAGATAACTAAACCTCAGTACATATAACACTAAAGAGGAATCAAGAAACACAGAAACTAGACATTACACTGAGGTTAGAATCCACCAAGCGATCTACTTTATCACAGAGACAATACTTCCACAAAATCTAAACCCAAATTACATCACATCCCACAGAAACATCTTAATCACGAAATTTTCAAGAAATCAAGAGTTTGACAAGAAATAACCTGAGAGCCATTCTTCGATAAGCACTTTTGATCTCCTGATCGGTCGAATTGCTGGGGATGCCGAGGACTTCGTACGGATTCCGCCGGAGCTCATCTTCTCCGGCGTCTTTCTTCTCCGATCCCGATGTCTGAGTAGGCATTGTTCAGAAAAGTTCCGATTTCCTTCTCTTTTACCAAAACAGTGTTGGATTTTCCTCTATGGTCCCGAAAAAAACTTTCAGCTGTTAAATTCCCAAAATCTGGGGATCATCGTCCGAAATCTCCAGAAATGGTAGCAAGTGGGGAAAATGATCATGCCTCGTGAATTGTGGTTTAACCCAGAAACCTAGGAGGAGGAGAGACAGAGAGAGAGGATGCTCCATGGGGAAAACCCCACAGGACACTGTGCTGTAGAATTGATTTGGAAACACGAAGACAAGCGAGAAGAGACAGACAGAGACACAAATTCGCTTATTTTTACTGACTTTTTTTCCTTTTATTAATTTTATAATATTTAAAATGATCCACTGTAATTAGAAACGGCCCAAAATAAATGACAAAGCCCATAAGAACAAATGAATGCGAATATGTAAGAGTTTTTGCAAAACAATGGAAAAACGGTTTAGGTTCGTTCCTTTGATTTTTTTTTTTTTCTTTTTATGAAAAAAGCAGAGCTAATGGAATTTTTTTTTTAAATCTAGATAGTGTGTCTTGCCATGGCAATAACCAGACCCGGCACAGAGCACAGACGCGTTTGCTTAAGATCATTTTTTTTATGGGCCACATATAATGTTAGGAATAATGAATTTATACACACTAAATTAACGTTTTAAAAAAAAAAAGTAAATCAGAATTGTAAACAAAAAAGAAAAAGAAAAAAGACTACAAATATTCATTATAAAACCTAAACAATTTGTCGCCGCTGACTTTGATATACGTCTTCATCACTTTGAAAACATATCAAGTCAATCCAGGTAAACTGTTTCATAATTTATGATCCTTAAGATAGTTGTTAAATTGATATATTCTATTTCTTTCTATCCAACACAATAAATCAAGAATTATTTGCGGTCCACTATATCGCAAGAAAAATTGATGGATTAGCGTTACTATCAATTGAAAAAGTTATGGTTGAAGTCTTGAAGAGATAGACTATTTGAGTCTAATGAACGATTTTGCGAGAAAAAATGCAAGAAAGTTATTTTTCATAAGTAATTTTTTAGATTTTTTTAAAAAGTTTTTTCATTTTTTCATTTTCTAAGATTTAAAGATATTTTTATAGTTTAATTTTATATTATAAAAAAAAATATTATAAAGGGCCACATTTTTTTTTTGTCTTCGGACCACCATTTTGGTTGAATTAGCACGGACAATAACAATAATTTAGTTTTCTTATAAGTGATTACACCCATCTCTGGGAAATCAATTTGGCCCTCGTTCTATCTTGAACAGCAAAAAGTCATCAACGTATTCAAACTTTTAAGAGGCTTTCAAAAAACTTTTTGAGTCTTTTCTTAGATGCATCGTTGATTGTTGTTTAAGGAGGTGTATTCAATCTAATGTTTAAATCATTTCGGACGAATATGAGTTTTCTTGAGTTTATAAATGATTTTGGGTGAATTATGCAAGTTGTTAGAATTTGCTATTAAAATTTTATGAAATCCTACCTAAAATAATAAGATTTGGATTTTAATTTTTTTAACTAGGAAACTCCACCAAAATATTATAAAATAATTTTAATCTCTTAAAATCCAATGTTTAAAATACCAATAACAATGGATTTAAAAGTATATTTTCAAATTACTAGTTCAATAATATCGAATTGTAAACAATTTTTAAATATTCATGTTTCAATAATAACAGAGAATTTATATTTTAATATAAATCACTTGAAATTCTAAATTGAATACACCCCTAGGTTCTTTTGATTTTTTTTTTTAAACAGAGCGATTAATTGAAATTGGATTTTGGTTTGAAATTCATCCCAAAAAATGAGATTTTTAAAAACTTTTTTTTTGTTTTTCAGAATATATCACACATGTCATTAGTGCAGAAATTTTTCACCCTTAACCTATTGTTGGATGCATCAAGAGCCAAAAATATGTCGCGGGTTTAATCATGACTATGCTGACTACACAGTTGTTCAAACCGGATAACATTCATGGCCATTTGCAGTCACCCCTGTGCCAAATATGTAGACACTGGCCTGATTTTGTTAAATTATGCATATCATCTTAAACTCTACTATGATTGTTTTATGTGATACCATTACTATCTCATGTAGTGAGTTTTTATGAGTTTTGTTAGTTTTTAAGATAAGCCAGGCGGAGTCAGAAATATTTGTTACCGGATCATTATTAATATAAATATATAATAATATTAAATTAATTATTTCAAATAAAAAAATATTTGAAAAGAAATTTAAACATTTTAGGTATCACAATTAATTATTTTAATAATTAAGATTTTTTTTAAAAAGGTAGAATACAACTAAGAATAATGTCACGTTGTAAACCATGTAAATGATTATTGTTTTCGGATAAAAAGTTATACGTAGTATTTAAAATTTTTATATATAACAAATGAGTAGTTTCATATTGTCTATCATTTTTATATATATTTTTGTTTTTTGAAATATTAGTTAAGAAAAACGATATGATAAATTTCTCAAAAAAAATTAAATGTATAAATTAGTATCCACATTGGTTAATTGTTGTGTTTATCTACAATAATTTTTTTAGGTGAAAGACATGCAACAATTAATAGGGAAAAAAAAAAATCAAAAGCGGATGCAAATTTTAGTCAAAATAGGACAAAAATAGATAATGAAACATATAAAAATATCTAAAGGGGTGCAAAGACAGAATTTGAACTAAGATAATGGGGGTCATGCTTACATGAATCTAACTAAATCATCTATGAAACATCAACTAAGTATCCATGCAGACAAAAGATTTTAAAAGTCACATGGGTCAACTGACCCCCTTCTAATGCACATGTTATTTTTTTTTTAAAGCTCTCCATCAATCATGTAATAATTCATACAAAAAACATCAATATTGAAAAAAGATTTTGTGTAAACAATGATTCATTTTTTGGAGAAAACATAATTTTAAACCTCATGATGCATAGATTGTAATATAGTTTCGAACGATTCTTTTTTTTTTTTTTAGTTTCGAACGATTCTAAATGTCAGATAATCAAATATCTTACAAATCTTTTTTTTTTTTATCTTAATGAATATTGATCCTTTTGCTCTACTTTTTAAATCAGTAAGATCATTACACTAACTGATTGCAACACTGTAGTTAAAGCTCTTCTAAACTTCCCAGAAAAAATCCTTTCAAGTACGATAAAACACACTTTTATCCAACCTCCAAAATACAAAGACACTCGATTTTTTTTTTTCAATACCAGTTACGAAGTATCTAAATTAACTTATTGGCTAATATCCTGGTGTAACCATTTGAATCTATCAGACAATTATTCAAAACCTTGGATTCAAAAATCATTCCAAATTTTCAAGGCCTTCTATAAACCAATAAGAAACCGAGAAATCTTTCAATGATTAAGAGATAAATTCTAATAAAAAGGTGGAATAAATTCATAATTTCTTCAAACATTAGACTAAGACATTAGACCAAACATTTATTCAGTCCTTAGACTACGACATTAGACCAAACATTTGAAAGAACTCATTTTGGATCCCCAAAAGTAATTTATTTTCGTCACAACTTAGTGAAGATTATGAATTTCCTAACATTTTCTACCATTGATATTGAACGAGAATTCTCTGGCATCGTAAAACTGAGTCAGATGATTTAAATATTTCAGATCTTAGTGAAGATTTTTTCCACAACAGAGAAGTATGATTTCTCTTTAAACGAAATTAGGAACACATATGTGTATAGATCTTTGACGTAAAAAAAAAAAAGAGTATGGATCTCTATCAGTACTGCACAATAGCTCAATTGAAATATCAATACGGAAGGAAACATCATATAGTCCATGCTGAAAACGACGTATTAAAAATCAAAAATTAAACACGCAAACAGAAAATTATTTCTTATACCAAAAAATAATCCAAATATCAACTATCAAAACAAACACAACCGATCATAAAGTCATGTAGATCGAACATTTCCATCAGACTCGATCAATCTCGCAAAAAAAATAAAACTTTCTTAGAAACAAATGAATATATATATATATATTAAGAGAGACGATGAAGATCGGACCGTAATGCTTCCATTCCCCTGAAGAGATGAGATATAGATTCAGATTGAGACAAAAATACTTGTCGATGTAACCTTTTTTTCTTCTTCCCAAAAACACATCAAGTTCCTGGGATTTGCTTGTTTTTTTTTCTTACTTTCTTGAACAAGAACAACAAGACCTGGATCTTCATCGTGTTCGTATGTCTCAAAATATCTCCAAACTTCTTCTTGTTTCTTTGATGAGACTTGTTTAGTGGAAGTTTGGTGGTGTTGATGATGAGAGAGAGAGAGAGAGAGAAAGAGAGAGAGTATGAGATGAAATTATGGCTGATAAAAAGAAGAAGAGACATGATGATTACTAGTACAACATTGAAAAATAATTATAGAAAGAGAAGTAATTAAATAGTCAAAATAATCACAAGTATTTACTTCAGATACATATACGGGTTATGTATATGGAGTAAGGGTTATGTGGAAGTATAAACCAGTTAGAGGAACAGTAGGGTAACAGTAAAGATATTAATAATATAACACCACAAACCTTTCTTAGGGTTTCAGACATAGCAACTTTAACCCAAGTTGCCATATGCAATAGCAACCAAATTCTCAAGTTCAACAAATGGATATGCATATATTGTTGCATCTGTGAGTCTATATTAATTATGATAAGGAAAATACCACGTATGGGGAATCGATGTAAGAATTTCCTCGCATATGATATAATACATGTTAGAAAAACAGTCTTCTTCGACCAGGATGGTTTGATTGTTTGTAACAATTATTTTCATTTTCACCTGTGAACTTTATTTCATTAGTGATACTGTAAGAAGTTCATAATTTTCTATGTCAAGTCCAACAAATTAAAGTGATCATAATGTAAACTCTAAGAAAAGAAATGAACTTTAACGCAACATCTCACATCAGAGGCGAAAATTTGCAACCAAGTTTGCAAGAAACATCAACAGATAGATATCCTTATCTTTATCTTGTGAAATATAAAATTTAAAAATAAAATTTGATAATTTGTTGTTAATTCATTTTTCGTTTAATTTTTGATTGTTAATTTATTTTTATGTTAATATATAAATTTGGAAATTTAAATAAAATTTTAATCAATCTTTTAAAATATATAATTTAAAAAGAAAATAAAATATGATTTTTTTATTTTTGTTGATTCTTTTTTAATTTTTATTTTTGTGAAAGGTCTTTTTGTTGATTCTTTGTTATTATTATTAATTCATTTTTTCAAAAGCTGAAAAATATTATTTTTGAAAACAACATTATTATTATAGATATTTTGAAAATAACTTCTTCAATATCTTTGATAATGGCATATAATAATAAATAAGTTAAAGACATTTTTAGTCATTATATTGTTAAATTATTTTTTTCAAAAGGAAAAAAATATATAATATTTTCAATGGACGTGCTTAGTAATAACCTCGTATTTATAACTCATTAACTGTTATAAATCATAGAGGTTTGATCTCCATAACCGGCCCATCAAGACATTGGCGTGAAGGCCCAATACCTTAGACGGTCTATTAGATGTTTTCCTTATTCATGTAGGAAAATGATATTTCCTTTTCTACCCTTATGTAACTACTATATAAAGAGGCCCTTGGCCATCATAATAATAACAACAAGATTCATTACTTTTACAACACGTTATCAGCACGAGCTTGCTCTAGAAAAAAAAACCCTAGCAGCCGCGCATAACCCTAAACCCCAACCGCCGTCCGCCGCTTGTAGCTGCCGCCGGCCGCCGCTTGTAGCTGCCGCCGGCCGCCGTCTTCAACAAGGCGTTTTCTAATCCAGGCGTGAGGTTCTAAGCTTGATACCGTGGTCTGTAGCTCCCGGTTCATACCATTCAACCCCAAAAGAAGATCAAGGTAAAACCCTAAGTCTAAGAACAAAATAAAATCGAATTCAACCTTAATAAACATAAACCCTAAAAACCGATTATCTTATAAACTTGTTTGGTCTTGTTAAAACCTATATTTGAATTTGAATCTAAGCTAAAGGCAAGACCTAAAATCGGTTTGTGTGTTTAAACTTGTTTGATCTCTTTAGAACCTTAAAACCGAAACCTACTTGAACATATATCAAACCCTAAAATACGGTTTGCTTGATTAAACTTGTTTGATTTCTTAAAACCTAAAATCAAATTGAATCTAAGAAAAGATAAAACCCTAAAACTCGGATTGCTTGATTTTGCTTGCATGTTTAAAACCGTTTTCCCTTAGCTTGTTTAATGTTCTAAAAACCGCATGATAAGATTATTTGTTAGAATCGAATTAAAACATTAAACATACATAAACCCTAGAACCGATTCATGTTTGATTGTTTGCTTTGTTAAAAATCGCATAAACCCTAATCCTATTCCAAATAGGAAAACCTCAAAACGTTTTTGTGTATTGCGTGTTCTATTGCCTAATCCTAATTGAACTAGGAATCCTAATTGAACTAGGAATTGCATAAAGAAAAAAAAAAATATTTTCGGACCATTAGAATTTTATTAAAACCGAAAACCATAGTTTCCCTTTTAGGATTGAATTTGGAAAATTTTCTTTTTGCTTGATCACATAGAAAATCGTATAGGAAGTTTCCTTATTTAGAATTTGGATTTTCTTGTTTCCTTTATCACATAGAATTCCTTGTTAGGATTAAAATAAAAATTGGAAACTTAATGGCATAAAATCGGAAATATAAATCAGCCATCTTGCTAAGGTCTTGATTTTATTAAAAACCCTAAGAGAAAACCGATGCTTGATTTCAGATAGGCGAGAGTCATCATGGACTTCGCAGCCCTTAATCTCTCGGGAGATAATTACTTGCAATGGGCTTATGATGCAAAGATCATACTGAAATCAAAAGGGCTCGGTGAATGCATCGTTGATGGCAATAATGAAATTGAAAGCCAAAGGCAAAGAGCCATAACAATTATGCGCTTCCATCTCACTGAAGAACTGAGAGAACAGTACCAAGATGTTAAGGACCCTTTTGTTCTTTGGACAAACTTGGGTGAAAGGTATTCAATGGTACTGTGGCAAAACTCCATGGAAGGATGGGAGACTCTCGGTTACCAGGATTTTGAATCCGTGGATGAATACCACTCTGTCCTCATGAAAATCGTCCATGGCCTCAAGCTATGTGGCGAAGTGGTAACAGATGATGATCTTTTACATAAGACCATCTCTACATTCCATTCAAAGGATTTGTTGTTATCACTTAAGGCCAAAAGTTTCACCAACTATCATGACCTATATTATTACCTAAGAAGAGGACAGAGGACTAAAGAGATTATCAGTAGATGTGATGAACTGATGAAAAGATATAGTGAGATGGAAACTCCTCAAATAAATGATGAGGAGGAAGCCTCAGACTGTGAAGGCAGCTCAAATGTTACATGAACATGAGCATGACGATGAGGGTGATTTTGATCATGAAAAGGATGATCTTATGGATAATGATGATCTCACTAAGTATGAGACTTCCGATTTATTAAACTGATTTTAGACTTAGAGTTCTAAATTGCTTTGTTGCTTTTATGTTTGCTTTGATTTGGTTTATGTCTTTGGATTTTGTGTGGATTTATTTCCTTGATTTCAATGAATGATTTAAGTTTTTTTTAAAGACATAATCCTTGTTTTATGAAGTATGGACGATTTCGTGGTGGATAGTGGGTCAAGCCACACGATCTTAAAAGATAAAAGATACTTCATAAATCTTATACTTAAAAGGGCAAACATAAGTACTATAGCAGGACCGGCCGGCCTAATAGAAGGCCACGGCCAGGCCAATATTTTAATGCCTAAAGGCACGCATCTAGAAATTTCGGATGCATTGTTTTCACCAACCTCAAATCGTAATTTATTGAGTTTTAAAGACATTCGAAAGAATGGTCTTCATGTGGAAACAATGGGCGGAGGAAATAGAGAATTTCTCCAGATTGTTAAAATCGCCCAAGGCCATAAGAAAGAAGTCTTAGAGACTATACCTGCTATAGGTACGGGCATATACTGTACTAAGGTCAGTATGATAGAAGCCAATGCCGCCATAAATAAAGCCTTTACGGATATGTATACTTTATGGCACGACCGTCTGGGACATCCCGGGTCAAGTATGATGCGGAAATTGATTGCCAACAGTAATGGGCACGCCTTGAAAGAAAGGAGAGTAATCCCCAAGAATATAATGTGTACCTCGTGTTCACAAGGGAAATTGATTGTAAGGCCATCACCAGTAAAAGTAACTAAGGAAACGATAAACTTTCTGGAAAGAATTCAAGGAGACATATGCGGACCAATTCACCCACCTTGTGGGACATTCCGATATTTTATGGTCCTCATTGACGCATCTACAAGATGGTCACATGTATGCTTATTGTCATCACGGAATATGGCATTTGCAAGACTCCTTGCTCAGATAATACGCCTAAGGGCTCACTTTCCAGACTTTCCTTTAAAGACCATAAGAATGGATAATGCTGGTGAATTTACTTCCCAAGCGTTTAATGACTATTGTATGTCCATGGGGGTAAGTGTTGAATACTCCGTGGCACATGTACATACACAGAACGGCTTAGCCGAGTCATTTATAAAACGCATACAGCTGATAGCTAGACCATTACTCATGAGGTCAAAGCTCCCTGTATCCGCTTGGGGTCATGCTGTCTTACACGCTGCTGAACTAATCCGTATCAGGCCATCTAGTGATCATAAGTATTCCCCATCCCAATTAATAACGGGAAAAGAGCCAGACATCTCCCATCTAAAGACATTTGGATGTTCAGTCTATGTGCCTATTGCACCACCACAGAGAACTAAGATGGGACCTCAAAGGAGGATGGGGATATATGTTGGATATGATTCACCCACGATCATAAAGTATCTTGAGCCAACCACCGGAGATTTATTTAAGGCCAGATACGCGGACTGTCATTTTGACGAATCCGTTTTTCCAACATTAGGTGGAGAAAACCGGCTGATGAAAGAAATTGCATGGAATCAAACATCCTTAAATTGGCAAGATCCTCGAACTAAAGAGAGTGACTTAGAAGTCCAAAAGATAATACATTTGCAAAAGTTAGCTATACAATTGCCAGATTCCTTTGCAGACCCAAAGAGGGTAACTAAATCGTATATACCAGCCGTGAATGCACCTATACGAATTGATGTCCAGGATGGACCGCAAGTGGCTACAGAGTCTAGGCCACGTTTGAAACGTGGAAGACCTATTGGTTCCAAAGATAAGACTCCTCGGAAATTAAAGAAAGGTGCTGAGATTCAGACCGAGGAGATAGTGGATATTCCAGACATAAATGAACCTAAGGTGCCAGAAAATGTTGCTTGGGACGCCAAGCAGCAAGGGCCTGAAGTTCCTGATAATACAGAGATCGCGATCAATTATGTCTCGTCTGGAATCCAATGGAACAGAAAAGATGTCGACATTGATAATGTATTTGCATGCAATGTAGCACTTGAAGTAATGAACGAGGATCTAGAACCCACGTCAATATATGAGTGCACTCAGCGACCAGATTGGATTAACTGGAAAGACGCTATAAACGTGGAGTTAAACTCTTTAAAGAAGAGAGAGGTTTTTGGTCCCATAATTCGGACACCTCATGACATTAAACCAGTTGGACATAAATGGGTCTTTGTGAGGAAGAGAAACGAATTAGGCGAAATCGTTAGGCACAAAGCACGGCTTGTTGCACAAGGATTCTCACAAAGACCAGGAATCGATTATGAGGAGACATACTCCCCTGTGGTGGATGCAACGACATTCCGATTCCTGATAAGCCTGGCTATAAGAGAAAAATTGGATTTACGGTTAATGGATGTTGTAACCGCGTATTTATATGGTCCACTGGATAATGAAATTTATATGAGATTGCCAGAGGGTATTGAGCTCAAAGATAAGAAAAGTTCTCGAGAAGAACACTGCATTAGGCTGAACAAATCCTTATACGGACTAAAGCAAAGTGGGCGTATGTGGTACAACCGGTTAAGTGAATACTTAGTAAAGTCCGGGTACAAGAATGATCCCATTAGTCCGTGTATCTTTATAAAGAAGTTTGCAAACAAAGGATTTGTGATTATAGCAGTATACGTGGATGATTTGAACATCCTCGGCACCCCTGGAGAAATCGCCCAAACAGTTGAATATTTAAAGGCCGAGTTTGAAATGAAAGACTTAGGAAAGACTAAGTTCTGTTTGGGAATACAGCTTGAGTATATTAATGATGGAATCCTTGTGCATCAAATGGCATATACAGAAAAGATACTCAAGAGATTTAATATGGACCAGGCCCACCCATTGACCAGCCCAATGGTGGTGAGAAGCCTCGGATTGGACAGTGATCCATTTGGTCCAAAGAAGGACGATGAAGAAGTCCTTGGTCCCGAAATGCCATATCTAAGTGCCATAGGAGCGTTGTTATACTTGGCTAGTCATACTAGACCAGATATTTGTTTTGCCGTGAACCTCCTATCAAGATTTAGTTCTTGTCCGACCCAAAGGCACTGGAACGGGATTAAACATATACTTCGTTACCTACAAGGAACGAAAGATATGGGTCTATTTTTCACTAACCTTAACAATGAAGGTTTGGTTGGTTTTGCTGATGCAGGTTACTTATCGGATCCACACAATGGACGATCTCAGACAGGATATGTGTTCACTCATGGAGGAACAGCAATTTCATGGAGATCCATGAAGCAGACACTCACGGCCACTTCATCAAACCACGCAGAGATTTTGGCGATTCATGAAGCTAGCCGCGAATGTGTTTGGTTGAGATCGATGACTCAGCACATAAGGCGAGACTGTGGAATGACCGATGAGAAGGAAGAGCCAACCGTACTCTACGAGGACAATGCCGCATGCATTGCTCAACTGAAGGATGGATACATCAAAGGAGACAGGACGAAGCACATCTTACCGAAGTTTTTCTTTACTCACGATCTACAGAAGACCGGAGAAATCAAAGTGCTTCAAGTACGTTCCTGTGACAACTCAGCCGACCTATTCACCAAGTCGCTTCCAACCTCCACGCTCAAGAAGCTCATGTATCAGATCGGCATGCGCCGACTTAGAGACCTTCAGTGATGCCTAAAACAAGGGGGAGTAATACGTGCTGTACTCTTTTTCCTTCACTAAGGTTTTGTCCCACTGGGTTTTCCTTGGTAAGGTTTTAATGAGGCAGCATCCCCAAACGTATTACTATGATCCATTCATCACGATCCGGTTATGTCAATCAAGGGGGAGTGTTATAAATCATAGAGGTTCGATCTCCATAACCGGCCCATCAAGACATTGGCGTGAAGGCCCAATACCTTAGACGGTCTATTAGATGTTTTCCTTATTCATGTAGGAAAATGATATTTCCTTTTCTACCCTTATGTAACTACTATATAAAAAGGCCCTTAGCCATCATAATAATAACAACAAGATTCATTACTTTTACAACATTAACCACATAATAACCTCATATTCATAACTCATAGTGGATGAGTCACTCATATACAATTGCATGTTATTTTTAAGTAGGTAATTTATTTTTGTCTATCTGAAAAGATCTAACTCAATAAATTAATTTAAATTTAAAAATATTAAGTTATGCTGAGTTTAACGTATTATTCTAGAATATTTTTTATTTTGAAATATTAACTTTTAAAATCAATTGGCACTAATTAAATTTTGCTCGTTATATAGTACCAGTCGCTAAAGAGATTATAAAAAAAAATCAAGCAACGACGACGTATTCACAACTTTTTGATTTATCACTTAAATAAATATAAATTATATAAATTCTTGCAATGTTTATATTTTATTTTATTATTTTATCAAAATTATATTGATAAAAAGATGGATAATTTTAAAAGGTTTTCGATTGTTATGTTATGTATGTGACACATATAGCTTGCTTTTTTATAATGCATCCTAGAGTTTTTTTTTTGAAAAAAACTTTTATATGTTTATTAATTAGAATTAAAAACACAGATTAAAAGAAATAAGACATTAGCAAAAATAAATAACGAGCTAAAATTACTTATTAATATAAATAGATAATGCACCAAATTCTTTAATAACAACAATAAATAATGCACCAAATTATTTATTAACAAAAATAAATAGCGCGCCAAATTTTGAAAATATAAATTATTGACTTTGACCTTATAAGTTCTCAATTTGTTACCAAAAACATAACGTTAATGTTGTTTTTATCTAAAATGGTATATTGTAAAATTGAAAATTTTGGATATAAATACATGGACAATATTGAAAAAAAAATCATTGAATCAAAAAATATGGGAACCATGAATCTTAACACTTTCTCCCTCTCATCCACATAAGATTTATGTCTCTACGTCTTGATCAATCCTTTAATAAGAGTGGTAAATATTTGATCTCCCATGGTGAA
The DNA here is from genome assembly GCA_020283515.1 of Alliaria petiolata. Taxonomy (NCBI): domain Eukaryota; kingdom Viridiplantae; phylum Streptophyta; class Magnoliopsida; order Brassicales; family Brassicaceae; genus Alliaria; species Alliaria petiolata. Next base: position 388,147,703 of record JAHZTW010000001.1, read on the forward strand.
ATTTTATTAATGCAATTCTTAGATTTAATAAAGTTTCACATGGGAAATCAAGCAGTTAGTATATTCTTCAAAAGTGATACAAACTAATACAATTTGTATCAATTTTATTGAATTGATGTCAAACTAGTTAATTATAACATCAATTATTATAATTGATATTAAAGCATGTATATTTGTTTCACTTATAAATAACTAATTCAAAATAGTATCACTTAGTGTTGTGATACAATTTAAATGGTACAATACACTCTTTTTTGTAGTGGTTATTTCATGCATATATTAATAAAACATATTACTCCATCCGTTTCGTTTTAGTTATCGTTTTAAACTTATTTTTTTGTTTCAAAATACTTGTCCTTTTCGGGTTTTAATATAAATTTTAGGATTAAATACCTAATTTAACCTTAGATCCAATGTAAAATACTAATAGTCCACTTGCTTTTTAAGGGTATTATAATAGAATTTTTAATATGTTTTTTTAATATGCGTGAAATAACTTAGAACATCAACTGAAATGAAATAGAGGAAGTAAAAATTCTATTAAAACCGTTAGAAAGCAAGTTGACTATTAGTATTCTTCATTAGATCTGAGGTTAAATTAGGTATTTAATTCTAAAATTTACATTGAAAACTAAAAACAACAGGTATCTTGAAACAAAAAAATAAACTTAAAACGACAACTAAAACAAAACGGAATGAGTAAATTTTTTCAAAAACAAATATTCCATTCAGGTTATGAAATAAATAAAGCATATTATTTAATAAAGTATAGATTTCTTTGTAAATCGATAACATGTTAGAGACAGCTGTCCAATGATTATGAAAACTGCAACTGTTTATCTGGACAATCAGTCTTCTTCGACCAATGGATGGTTTGATTGTTGTAACAATTATTTTCACTTTCAGCTGTGAACTTTTTTTTTAAAAAAACATTGGCTTTACTTATTTCATTAGCGAGACTGTAAAAAGTTCATAATTTTCTATGTCAAGTCCAACAAAGTCATAACATTAGGGGATATCCTAATCTTTATCTTGTGAAAAATTATCACTGGACTGCAAGAAATGGTTGTTGAAGAACTAGCAATCTTGGCTATATTAATCATAATTCATAATAACGCAAAAGAATAGTTTAACGGGATTTATAACTTGATAGAGCTCACATGACAAATTCTTACTTGGGAATACAATAAGGATATGATCGTATCGCACAGAGCCAAAGGAAAATGTGACTTTTTTTTAGTTGTTCATTCTTCTTTTCCTTTACTTTTTTTTTAATTGTTAATGTATACCAAACTCTTGCAATCACATAGAAGCGATGTCTCTAAATTTGTATGCATTTGAGAGATCCAGATTTCTTTCAACTGGATTGAACTGGTCTGCTCTCATGAGATTCCACGAGAGAAGTCCGCTCTGTCTTAATTCATCATCTTCTTACCAGGACCAAGCTTTCTAAGCAGTGCCGGTCCAACGATTTTCCATGCCCTACACAAATCTAAGAAAATGTATATTCGTATATTATATTTATTATAAAAAAATATAGTTAAAACTTCATAAAACAATCTAAAACAAAACAAGCTCAACTTATAAACAGTTTATAAAAAAAAACAGTAAAAATTAATAATTATATCTTCCAAAAATAACTCTCTTTGCATTTTTCTTGCAAAATCATATATTAAATTCATCAGAGAAGAAGAAATCAAATACACTTAGATACACCTCAAAGCTCAAAGATAATTAAGAAAATAATTTTTTTTTTGTGAAATTCTCATAAACTAGATCGTTTTTAATTGATTGTTAATAATTTTTTTTATAAAATTGCTAAATAATAAAACCCTATAAACTACTATAAACACTACTATTATAAGATTTTTTTATTTGTATATAAACTTATTAATAAAGAACTAATCTTAATAAGACAAATATTTAAGAAAAATGCCCTTAAATAACTAATCCTATTAAAGAAAATATTTTAAAATAATGCCCTTAAAATTTTGCTGCCCTAATCCTTTGCTTGGGTAGCTTGCCCTATGGGCCGGCCCTGTTTCTAAGCCAACTCTACTAACCTTTAATTATGCTTACTGCTTTTGACACTTTCATCTTTAGAGAGCCAAGTGTTTCCATCCCTGAAGTGCTGGTTGTTGCTGCCTACAGTTTTACAGTAGCTCCTTTCTCATCTTCCTCAGTCAGTGATCTTGTCACCATTGTCAGAACTTAACTCAAACATAATGTCTCTCGTAGGATCACGTCCACTTCAAAGCATATGTCTTTTCTAAATAGGTCCCCACAAAGCAATGAAGCATTACAAGGCTTCATATCAGTAATCCATCAAGCCTTTTCACGGATGACATACATGACTATTTCCATATATACATCAGTAATAGACTAGCTAGTAGTAACATCTAGGATCAGATATTCCAATCTCCTGAAGAATTGGATAATTGCAAATATAAACAAGACAATACCTACCCCTAATGTAATAGAGGTTCTGTCTTCTTCGCCGGACCAAATCCTACGACCTCTATGAACAGCTTCATCACTGTGGTGGTTCTTGTTTCCTACATTTTCAAAGTTGTCCACTTTGGTGGTGCTGCTGCTACTACTCTTAGCTTCAAAGTTGTCCACTTTGTTGCTGCTGCTATTACTCTCAGCTTCCTCCGTCAAGAGTTGTACACCACACTCGATAATCTTGTCATCATTGTACCAACAGCTGAACTCAAACAGAACCTCACTCATGGTAACATCAACTTCATGGCATATGTTTTGTTCATCAACTAGGTCACCACCAAATATAAACAGATGTTCCGACATAGATGGAGGAGACATATCTGATGAAAGCCGTGCATAATTTTTAATGTTTTTAATGTGGACACCTCCTTTACATCTTAGCTCACAAGTTATAGTAAGAGCTCGGTACTCCTTGATTGGCGAAAGTAAAAGGCAAGCCTTGAATCTCGAGGACGCTTTAAAAGTCCCCTCACCACCAGAAGCCAGAGGGATGGTTATGGAGTTCCCTGTACTTTTGTGCGTGAACTCTGCAGGGACTTCTTGACCTGGTAAGCATATATACTGGTCTGCTCTTTGTTGTATGATTCCTCTTCTTGCTTCTTCATCCAGTCCCAAACAGTTGTAAAACGTGAGTACCTTGATTGGGTTGTAGAAAGGGCAACATACTCTCTTGAGTGATACACAATGGTTTGCATTTAGGGTCTCGAGCAAAGGGGGAAGATCCGGTATCGACACGAGCTTTTTGCAGTTTTCAACGATAAGATCTACTAGATGAGGGAGACGTGTGACACAATCTGGAATACTCTTTATATCACTGTTTCTTAGGTCTAGCTTCCTTACACTTTCAGGGACATGACTTAATCTCCCGAGGCTTCTGCTACCCATTAAAAGCAAGTCAAGACAGAGCCAGCGTTTAACAACTGAAGGAGGAACGTCTTCTACCTTTGTGTTTCTTAAATTGAGAGTCTTGATGTTACTAGAAATATCTGGAAAACTTCTCAGCCGTGAGCAATCACTCATGTCTACTTTCTCAAGAGATGCTAAGTTGATGTTGGTTGGAACAGCTTGTAGATTAACGCACCATGATGTCTTCAGCTTTTTCAGTTTGTGTAGGTTCGAAATAGAGGACGGAACCTCCACCAAACTTTTGCATCTGCTAAGTGTCAACCTCTCGAGATTAGTAGCTTCCGAAAGATTTGGGATTTCTTTCAACTTATAGGAATATCCCAAATTTATGTTCTTGAGATTTGCAAGGGGCTACATGTCAAACACAAACAAACAAGGAATAACACACACACTCTTAGGTTAAATCATTAGAAACATATTTGAAATGAAAAAAGAGAGTCATTAGAAACCTATTTACAAATATCAAAATACCAACCTGGATTCCTTCCCAAAGCTTCTCGAGATTGCTCATTGGCATATGGAGTTCGACAAGACGTTCCGGCTTAAATGTTGGAGGAAGACTTTTTCTAGGGTATGAATCCCAATGTAGTAAGCTTAGACGAGGTAGATATACCAATGCATCTAATAATCTAACATTTCCATTGTAAAATCTCAAGTATTTGAGATTATGCAGTTTTTCAAAGGCTTGCTTACTTATAGAGATCTCACGAATCTTGGACATATCAAATTTCCAGTACCCTACAAATTATTGCATCAAGAAAGTGATGAAATTGTTCATACATTAAAATAGCAATCTCTAAGAGGGTTTCTACTATGTAATAACTTACTGTTTCGGTTTCCAGTACATGACAAATCTCTTCGGCTTCTACTAAAAACTGACGTCTCCCTGGTTCGTTAAACTGTTCAAGAACTATCTGTCTACCCAATTGTTGCAGTAGATTGTGCATCACTATCCTCCCATCGGTAGATATATGCACAAGATTTTTCTCAGCTAGGGTCTTCAATCCATTTCTGACATTCCAGTTACTGCTTGTAAGTAGTGTTGTCACGTGGTCAATATCGTCATCGTTGAAGAAGCATGCGATATGAAGAAACAGAGATTGCAACTTCTTCCCCAATTTTGCATATCCCACTCTTAAGACATCCTCAACTTTTCTATCAAGATTAGTTTCTAGCCCATATAACTGAAACCACCACTCGTCCTTGCTCTCTCCCCGCAAAGACGAACCCACAACACAAAGAGCCAAGTGAAGATTACCGCAAAAGTCAGCTACTTTATTCGCAAGCTCTTCAAAACCTTCATGCGGAGAACTTTGTTTGAAAGCAGACAGACATAGAATCTCAAGAGCTTCTTCCTTCGATGGGAAATCCACATGGTAAACATCTTTGATCCCATGTGCTTTCAAAATCTTTTTATCTTTCGTTGTAACGATGATCCGGCTTCCAGGACCGAACCAAGAAGGTTCTTTAGCCAGAACCTCTAACTGCTCTAGATCATCTACATCGTCGAGAACCATAAGCACTCTCTGGTCTTGTAGCCTTTCTTTTATTGCACCTAGATGATGTACCCTCACATCCCTTTGGTTTAAAATCATGGACAGAAGTTGGCCTTGTAAACACAACTTGGAATCATAGTCATAAACACCAACTCTCTTATAACCTCCCATGATGTCCCCCATAAAGCATTTAAACTCAAAATCGTTAGAGAGTTGGTTTAACAAAGCTCTAGCAATGGTACTCTTACCGATTCCCGCAGGACCCCAGATTCCAATCATCATCACATCATCACGTTCTAAGCATAACAAAGAGTTCACCTTTCTCAAGTGGGCTTGTAGCCCCACAATGCCGTCGAAATCCCTTGACAGTGTAACATTCAGTTCGTTGGAAACATCAGTGGCAATCTTTACGACCATCTCTGCTTCATTATCCCTAAAGGAAAAGGAAAAACAAAATCTTGTCTGAGTTTATAGAAACTTAATCCATAAAAGGAAACAAAAACTGTTGACTTTTTAGAAAAACAACAACAAACCAGTTTAGAGAGTGTTCTCCAGCTATGGTTGCCACATAAGCTAAGGCTTCGCTCCATCTCTGCTTCTCCTCCTCTGTTTTCCCTTCACAGGTTTTCAAGAAGGCGATTCCGAAGCTTCCCCTCTGTTTCCGTACATCAGACGGATCAACATCGTAGAAGACCGTCATCACGATCTGCCTCTGATGTTCCCCGCATCTCAAGATTTCCACCAATTCATCTAAGCACCAGCTCGAAGAAGCGTAGTTCTTGGAGAGCACCACGATCGAGGCTCTCGATTCTCCGATCGCCTGTACGAGTTCAGGTCCGATCGTATGGCCTCTCCCGATCTCCTGATCCTTGAACGATGTGATCCCTTTGCTGGCGAAGTGTTGGTGTAAATGGCTGAGAAATCCTCTACGGACGTCTGGGCCGTGGAAACTCGGGAAGACATGGTGTCTCTTAATGTAAGCTGAAGAGTAAGAAGCCATGAGAGAGAGAGAGAGAGAGAGAAGGTGAACGAAAGGACTTGAGAAGCTTCAGTCAACGGTTGTTTTTTGTCGTCCACCAAATGGTAGGACAGATCCTGGTCTTTATGTAGATGGGCCGAACCTGACTTGGTTGAACATTTCGGGCCTTTATGTATTTCGTGATGAGCTGGGCCGAGTTTGCGTTGCTGAACATGAACACTATTTATTGAACAAGTGGCATTAATTATTGAATACTTGGTCTCTCCGGAGATCCATTCTGATACTTTCGTCAACATCGCTTTTACATACATCAATCTCTCTCTCATGGCTCGTGTCTTCCTGAATTTCCACTACCCAGACCTTTCTAGCGGATTTGTCAGTGATTTACGCAATCTCTTTGAAAAGAAAGGAATCACGACGTTTAAGGATGAGAATATCGAGAGAGGCCACCACCCGATGGGGCCTGAAACCGTGAAAGCCATTAAAGAATCGATGGTCTCGATCGTTTTGATTTCGTGGAATTATGTTTCTTCGAGCTATTGTTTAGATGAATTGGTTGAAATTTTTAAGTGCAGAGAAGCTTCGGGGCAGATTGTGATACCTGTCTTTCACTACGACATTCCTCCGAGTCTTGTACGGCTTCTGGGAAGCGGGGAATTAAAAGGGTCTTTGGGAAGGGCTTTCAAAAAAGCCTGTGAAGGGGAAACTGAGGAGGTGAAGCTGAGATGGACCAAAGCTTTGGTACATATAGCAACCATGGCTGGACTAGAGCTTAGATATTGGTTTGTTGTTTCTTTTGGTCTCAAATGAATCATAAACTTCTATTACCTTTCTTAAGGAATGCTTCAATATTGGTGGAGTTTCTCTATAAATTGAGACTTGTTTTGTTTTCTTTTGTTAGCACTGATGAATCGGAAATGGCTGCGAAGATTGCCAGTGCTGTTTCCTACAGACTGAAGAAGGTTAGATGATAAAGTTGGCAAATGTGTCACATTTTGTGCCCCGTCTCTCTATTGGAATGAATGGAATGAAAAAAAAAAAATTATTCCACTCAAATGGTAATATTTTTTATGGAAACTCTATGGAATATCTCAGTTCACATAATTTTATTTCATAAATTGTACATCCAGTTGCAGCTTAAGAGCGGGATATAAAAAACTTTTGAAAAAAAGAGCATTCTCTTGTATACTATATTATTTAATTATATGATATTCAAATGATATATAATTTTTTTGGTAAGAATATCATTTATTTTTTAAAAAACAATTGAAAACCTATAGTTTCATTCAAATAAAAATTAGGAAAAAAAACAAAAAGAAACCTAATTTAATTTTTCTTTTGGTCAGAGGAAAATATTTTGTCTATTTAAAATTCATTGAAAATCATTCAAAAAAGGTGGAATGGGGTCAACGTTCTTTTTCGGTGGAATTTAAGCGGGTACAATGTGAACAAGTAGCCACTAATTGTTGAACATGAATTTTATATATGTTAGTTGAACAAAGGGGCAATAGTTGTTGGACTTGTGAAGAAAACATAGAACAGTCTTGGGCGAATACCTAATCTGCGGCACCATCTCCTCCAACAAATCTCCCTCTTTCCTCTACCTCTCTTTTACATCCATCACTCTCATCATGGCTTCTTCTTCATCATCCGACATAATAAGATACCATGCCTACCTGAGTTTCCACGGCCCAGACCTTCCTAGCGGATTTCTCAGTCAGTTACACAATCGCTTTGCAAGCAAAGGAATCACGACGTTCAATGATCAGAATATCGAGAGAGGCCAAACGATCGGACCCGAATCAGTGAAAGCCATTAAAGAATCGAAGATAGCGATCGTGGTGCTCTCCAAGAACTACGCTTCTTCGAGCTGGTGTTTAGATGAATTGGTCGAAATCTTGAAATGCAAAGAAGCTTCGGGGCAGATTGTGATACCGATTTTTCACAGGGTTTCTCCGAGCCTTATACGGACTGTGGGTGGGGCTTTCGGGAGGGTTTTCAAGAAAACCTGTGAAGGGAAAACTGAGGAGGTGAAGCTGAGATGGAGAAACGCTTTGGCACATGTAGGAAGCATGGCTGGAGAAGATTGTACACTTTGGTTTGTTGTTTCTTTCTTAAGAAAAAATGCTTCAATATTGGTGGAGTTTCTATATATTGAGACTAATTTTGTATTCTTTTGTTAGGAGTGATGAAGCGTCACTGGTTGAAAATATTGCCACTCGTATTTCCGACATACTGAAGGTTAAATGATAAAGTTAGCAAATGTGTCACGTTTTGTGCCGTCTTTCTATTTTTCTTAATAAAGCTTCTAAGCAGAAGGCCACAAGATTGTAAGAAAACATTAACCCTATGATACACATTATTTTTATGTTCTACAACGTTTGCTTGCCGTTTGTTATTGCTCTAATGATTACCGGACAAGCCTACGATTTCTTCCAAGGCGGTTTGAACCAGCTTTTGGTGACGTGGGATTCACTCTTCTTTTCCAATTTTTGTGCAATTCCTTCTGTAAGGCCCAGTTGATTTGGCCCATGAGAATTGTCTCAAGTCAACGCTTCACAATTAATATGACCCAGGTGAACATACGTATATATATGAGAAGACAAAACGATTCACATTCTCGTCTTCAAACCTGGATGCCTTTTAAAGCTGTGTCTCTCTCTTTCGACGCAACCCTAAGGGGTAAATACTTGTTAGATGTGAAAGCTTGTTAAAAAAATTTGTTTCATAGTGGAATCTTAATCTTTTATGTTTGGTTTTGTTTGTCAACATCAGCTTTGTAGCTTACAAGGACCAAAGCCTGCTTGTTTGTGGTTAGATTATTACTAATTTGGGTTTGTACGTGTCAAAAACAATGGGGAAGCAAGTCGAGAGGAAGTTCCCTTGGTTGATTAAGAATTTATCCTCTTTGCAATCGGAGATAATATATTCTGATTCATTCGTTATCGGTGGCTGCAAGTGGTAAGAAGAGAAATTGTTTTCTAATGTTTTCTTCCATTGAGATGAATACATACGTATGTGATATATATTCTCTCTGATTATTTTCCCTTACAGGCGTCTTATTGCCTATCCCAAGAGAAAATGTCTCAACTACTTGACTTTGGAAGTTGCTGATTGTGAATATTTTCTTCCTGGATGGAGAAGGCAGGCAAATTTTTCCCTTACTATATTAGATCATGTTTCTGAAAAAATCTACCGACGACATGGTGATTATTTCTGAGCTCCCTAGTTTATGATCTCTTCTTTTTAAAAGGCCAAGAAAGTAGAAGTTTCATAATTTTATGATTCTTTATGTTGGTTAAGGTTGTTTGTGTGTGTTGGTTATTATCAGTTTTAAAACTTCAAGTTGCTAAGAATTATATAATGGGTTTATTCGACTTCTATGTGTAACTTATGAGATGAAATTTGTTTTGTGGTTTTATAGTAACACAACATTGGTTTGATCACAAGACTCCTGGATTCTATTTTATACTCTCAGTAAGCACCCCTGGATTTTTTGTGGATGAAGAAGTCAAAATTGTTGTAGAGATAGATGTTCGTCAAGTTATTGACAAAGTAGATGTCAATGGATTCCAAGTTCTTCCTTCACATGTAAGTACGTTAAGAAACATGAAAACTTCATCAGCTTCCTGATATATAGATACATGATGCAGATATGACTTCACTTTACTTTACACATCTTGTTTTTCACTCTTAGGTCAACCGTTTGTTTGAAAAACATCCGGAGATTGCATCAAAGTTCCGTATAAAGAACCCACTTCTGAAGACAGCATACATGAATATCCTACTCAGCTTGACTGAGACTCTACGCCTGTCGCCTCAGCAAATCTCCAAGGATGATTTGTCTGATTCAGAAACTACTTTGGCATACATGACAAAAGTAGGGTTTAAGTTGGATTGGTTGGAGAAGAAATTTCGTGAAGTAAAAGAAAAGAAGGCGAAAGAGAAAGATGGTGAGATTCGGATGCAAGGTATTGAGGAAAAGTTAAAGGTTTTGAAGCAGAAGTGCTCAGACCTTGAAGCTCAGCTGGAGAAGGAGAAGGCAGAGGTTTTGGCTGCAAGAGCTCCTGTATTGTTGTCTGATGACGATGATGTTGTGTGATGAATTGAGTTCTTATATAGGCATTTGGGTTTAGGTTCTGCTAGTGCTAGTTTGTACTTTCAATACTCTCACGTCAAAGGGTCATCTGAGTTTCTTGATGGAAAAGTATTGTCTTGGTCTATGAAGAGTTTTTTTTTTTAATATAAAATTGGTCTATGAAGAGTTGCTGCGAAACATGTAAAGATCTTGTGGTTATTATTGTTGGCGTCCGAATAATTTCCGAAAACTTTGTAGTCGGAAGAATTAGTCAGAAAGTTATCAGAATTCCGACGGACACTTTTTCAACAACATTAGGATGTAAAGTTTTCCACTGAATTTTTTCCTACGGATTTCCGAGATAAGTATTTCCGACATATGTTAGTTTTGTGTATTTTTTTAAAAAATATATATTGAAAATAAAATAAAATATTAAATTATAACTAAAAAAATTGTAAAAAAAATTATAAAACATAAAAATTGTTTTAAACTAAAAATTAAAAACAAAATCAAATAAAATTATTTTAAACATAATAAGCGAACTATTTATTAAACAAATGCTGGAATGAGGATTGCATGATCTTCTTCATCTCATGTAATTCGTCACGGGTTGATTGGTGTGCGGTCACCAACTCTTCGACCTTCGCATCACGTTCTTTAACCACTTGGGTAAAGCGTTCGATCTCGGCTTTATACCGGGGCGGAGTGTAACGATAGTCGTGTGACTATCTTTCTTCATGTTGTAAGTGATATAAATTTATTCATCTCACTGTACCCAATCTAGATATCCTTTTGAAATTTTTTTTTTTTGCATGATTAATAAAATAAGATGTTTTGTTGTCCAAAACAAAATATAAACCATAGACAAAAAGAAATTGTCTTTACATCTTTATTGTACCAGTCAAAAACTTTTCACAAACTAATAAAGAAGAAGAAGTACATGTTTTTATATACACCAATAAGGCATTTATACAAATATGAAGATATCAAATACAATATACGGATATTGTGTCGACCATCCAATCAACCCATACAATGCTGAGGAACCATCTTACCATGAGCAGAACCGTCAACATTCTCGCACACTGCAGTGGAAGGACCATCCTCGACTCCGTTATGCTCTAGGTTAATGTCAATTAGCTCGATATTTTTGCACGGAAAGCTCTTGCTACATTGTAGACTCACTGCCACTTTGTTCTTCGACGTCCCATATATGGTTTTTAACTTAATGTCTTGTATCGTTCAAAGAAAAGAAAAATTGACATATGTCTTGTGTACAAAGCTAACCTTCTTTTCACAAAGTGGGTGAGGACAATACTTCTGATCGATGTTGATAGGTTTTCCAACATTAATCATCTGAATATTCTCGAACACAAAGTTAGAAACGATGATCTTCGAAGCCGAAGATTCCCAAGTCTTAATCCGAATACCATCGCTTGTGCCGTTAAAAACCGTGTCTCTTACCGTTAAGCCTGTAACATCCTTCTCGTCTTTGTTCTTCCCCAAGCTTCCGACACTAATCCCGTGTCCAGGACCACACTTGACGTTAGAGATATCCATGTTAGTGTTTCCAGAAAGAATGGCGATACAGTCGTCTCCCGTACCAATGAATGTGTTAGAGATGTGGATGTTGCTAGAGAAACCGAACTTGATACCGTCGGTGTTTGGGCTATCGTCGGGAGCTGTTATAGTGACCCCGGTAATGTTAAAGTGATGGACGGAGAAGAAGTTGAAGTGTCCCATTTTGCTGTTGAGTGATGTAATCCCATTGATTCTTGAATTGTTCACGAATGCAAATCCCATGGTCTACGAAGATATTCAAGTTTATTACAAAAATAGCTAGGTTTGAATATAACATATCATCTAGTTTTTATGTGGATATTGCCTCCTTCAAAACTATTTCCACGTTAATAATGTTTTGTATGACAAATATTGAATCTAGGACAAAAACATGATTGAACTACATTTTTAAATTATAAGTTTTCTATCACGCCTTTTGTAATACGGTTGAAATTCAAATAATAATCATATTAAAGCAATATAAAAAAGGATAAAGAAATGGTACCATAGCTAATCTAGGGCAGTTGGTATTTTTGTGGCAGTCATTGAGTGGCCAAGACTGCTTCCCTTGGCCATCGAGTGTATCGGCACCGGAGATAAAAAGATCATTGATATATCTAAAGTTGATCCAAGTGTCTTTCTTAATATCTCTAGGGTTTGCAGGAGCCAATAAAGTTCCATCAATGACAAATTCAAGCTGATTTTTGCATGGCCCCACAAACTCTACACCACCAAGATAGAATGTTCCTTTCGGTACGTATATTTTACTACTTCCACTTATTCTTCCGCATGCACTTTTCCATACATTTGCGAACACCTAATATTGGAAGCGTTAAGAATTACGAGATAAGTTCATTATTAAACAAAGATTTCTCAACAAGTTAAAAATAGATAAAAATCTATCTTTTGTGTTTCTATGTACATACATTTGCATTGTCACTTTTTCCGTCAGGTTTAGCACCATAGCGTTGGACATTGAAAACCTTTGGCCTATTGCTCAGACGAGTACTTGCAACGGCGACAAATAAGAGAGACAAACACAAAGCCTTAAACACATAAGCAATGCAAGCCATCTTCGTATTTTGTTTAGGGCCGAGTATACTGAAATTACAAATGTGTAGGTGATTTATAAATGCTTGTTTTAAGACATAATGAGAAGTGTTGGCCCACTTTATCTGTTTATATAGAGTTAATATGTCTGGATTAACTGTTAGATTCTATATAAAAGGAACTTGATTTTGTTACTAATTATCGGTTAAAAATTGAGTTGTTTCTTTTATAATGATTTGATTGGTTACTTTCTTGTTATACAGATTTTTGAATGTATATGATTTCATTTTGTTCTCTCTTTTTAATCAAAATCTTAATTATGGTGAAAGGCCAATTAGATCTACCAGTAAACTTATTTCCGTTAATGATTTGTTTTTAAATAATTCCATTCAATATGACATGTAACCAACGATAAATCATAATCGAGTAAAAATGATACTAAATTAAAACTATAATGATAATTTCAATCAACCAATTAGACGTTGCCAATGTGACATGTCTTTAATCAACACCTAAAAATCTTCGTAATTGGCAATTATAATTTTTTTCATATAATATCCTATGTATGTTGGTTAATGGAGCATTTTTGCTATATCTGGATGCATATAGTATGGACTAAAGCAACAATTAAGCTGCAATCATGAAAGATATAACAAATTTGGCTATTTTTTATTTATACTATGTTTAGCGCGGATCGATATTTATAATTTTTTTTTTGGGTCGAAAAAAAGGAGACAGTGTCTCTCTTTATTTATTCAAAAGCAATAAGCAATTACAAACGAATTGTCTCGGCCGAGCCGATCCATTTTCATCATCCAACATAATAGAAAAAACACTAGTTGGAACAGAATCAAAAACATGAAGCCCCAAGGGCAATGAAAAAGCATAGTTAACCAACCCATCTGCAAGACGATTAGCTTCTCTATACACATGCGAGATACGGACTATCCAGTCCTTTGATATAAAGTCATAACACAAACGAACTAGAAAAGACAGGGGGCGAGCATCGTTTATCCCTGTCGTGAGGAAACCAACCACAATCCTCGAGTCAACTTCAATCTCCAATCGAGTAATCCTGCGCTCCCAGGCTATTATAGCCCATAATAGACCCCCCCCCCCCCACAGCTCTGCCAAAGGTGCCGAACATATACCAATATTCAGCGCAAAGCCCCCGCACCAATAACCATCTTCATCTCGCAAAACCCCTCCTGCTATCGCTGCCCCGGGATTTCCATGTGATGTCCCATTTGTGTTGAGCTTAATCCACCCATTTGTCGGAACTGTCCACGATATTAGTCTCTCTACCCTCGAGATCATATCCGACTGTCCTCTCATCGTAGAGTATCGATATTTATAATTTTATTTTTTTTATTTTTTGGTTTATATCTTTTAAATTTTCAAAAGCATAACAGACATATAAAAATAAATATAAAATATTATGTGTCGTTTTCTCCTATTTGTATTTGTTTATAAAATTACAATTTTTATTAAGTAAAATAATAATATAGTAATTGATTTTTATCTAATTATTTTAAATACTAACATTGTTTTCTGAACATATTTGGGCTATATGTCATGTGTGTAGTAGAAATCAACATTATAATTTTGAAATGTTTCTCCTACATCAGCTACTCTGTGTTTACATGTTAATAAATGAAAAAATTTGAAACACCAATCAAAACATTTAAATAATACACGTCAGCTTTGCATATCAACTTTGATCTTCTTCTTTGTAAAATCCATTCACGTCATCTTCTCCCAAACTCCATTCCAAAAAACCAAATCTCACAGCCACGCTAACACCATCTATCATCGTTCACTTACCGTTCGATCCCTCGGCAATCAATTCCTATCTTTACTCAACAAATCGATCACGCTCTTACCGGAACGCCTCTCCGTGGCGGCGAAGAAAGATCGTGATTCGGCCGGAGATATGTTCCGTTCGTGAGGAATTCTGGAGGTTAGGTTTAACAATAATTTTTTTTTTTCTTACAATCGTTCGGCAATCTGTGTTTTAGTTTTGGGTGTTTGCAGGGAACAGGAAGAGAAGTTCATCAACTTTGTTTCAGATGCCAATTTTGTTCTTTTGTTTTCGGAAGTTTCGTTATTTGAGGCTGAGCTTTTCCTTTTGCTCCGTGCTTAAGTTTAATCTCTTTAGATATCATCAGTGCTAGCTTCTCCGTCGTTAGGTTAGATTGCAAATTGCAGAATTTAGTGGAAAGATTAGCATTGACAGGGATATCCCTTTATGTAAAGCAGAGTTACAGAGTTGATACATGGACATTAACTTTGTTGCTTATATAAATCTCTCTTATATACAATCAGCTTCCTGCAATTGAAACTGTTTCGAAGATTAATAACAGCAATATTGTAATAGAGTTGCTCCCACACTTTGTCTTTTCATATGTTCCACAAGAGAACTTGCAAGCAACCTTGCGCAAAAGACAAGGATGCGTTCAAGCTTTACAACGGGATGGTGTTGACTTCACCGCAAAGATTGTGGAGGCATCCCTTTCATCCGTTCAAACTCTCTAAGGGACAATTGAAGGTTTTTTCTTGGTCTCTACGAAGTTTAATGTGGTTTCTTTCATTTGAATTACTGAGCCGGATATGTGGAATAGGTCTTCAGCTCGAAATATAAACTTGAGAAGCATCATATTCCAAATAAAGCTTACAAGAACCAAGAAGCCATTCGCTCTTTACACCTTACCGAACTTTATGGAGTTTCGTAAGATACACATCCATATTGTAAAAATTTGCAATGACCATGTTCACAAGAAGCAAAGCGCAAAGAGAGAGTCAAGTAGTACACATAAGACACCAAGGAGAAGGTTAACAAAAGGAAGGAGAGAGCAAACGATATGAAGGTGTATGTTGGTCTGTCTTCTAGGATGTACAAAGAGGTTTCGTGTATTATGTTTCTGATTTTTTAAAAGGAATAAGTATTTATAGAATTCAATTATTATCAATTTAGAGAAAACGAAAAGTGTTTACACTCTTGAGATTCACTATTAAATATTGATATATTAGTGAGTTGGTATACAATATAGTATAATCTCAAAATATAAATTATATCAAATTTATTTTGTAATATAACGTAGCAGGTTTTTACCTAGTCTATACTATAAAAGATGAAGAGAACTCTCCGATAGTTGACACCTCAGCATTTAAGAGCAAATGAGAAAATGATATGTGTCTAGCTAATTAATAATTATATATTACAAAATTATTAATTTAAATATAAGTGTTTGAAAAATATTAAATCATAAACATAAAATAAATAAAAACCGAATTTAATATTGAAACATCATTAACATAAAAATATTTAGATAATATAAGATTTTATTAAAGTTTTTCATGTGATTTAATCGTTATATTCGATCTATTGAAAGATCATTCAATCTCACTGTAAGAGAAAAAAAAATACAAGAGATAAATGACAATAAATTAAGAAACTTTCAAGCAATTAAAGAATAAAAATAAATATAAAAATTTAAATAAAAAATTCATAATAAAAAAATAACATTCAATAAACAATCATGAATATAACAAGTTTTTAAGAATGAAGAAAATAAGATTGCAAAACAAAAAACAGAAAATATGAAAACAAAGATAAATAGAAAAAATTAAAAGCGTAGAAAAAGAAATAAAATAATAAAATATATGTGACAACAAAAACTTAGAATAATAAATTGAGAAAGTTAAAAAACAAAAAAATATGGAGAACAAGTAATATTTGAAAAAAAATATATGAAAGAAATTACTAAAAGAAAAAAATTATAAAGAAATATAGAAAAATTGACAGTCGAATTGAAAGTCTAAGAATATATTATTAAATTAAATTCGCGCGTAGTCCGGATTCTCTACTAGTAAGAATAAAAGAAGAATGGTTTTGACATTTTATAAAGAGTGAGTTAGGTAAAAATACCTTGTTGACCATTTTATTAAGTGAGATGGTGTATAATTTTTTTTTTAGTTCTCTCACTGTAATTTATATAATTTCAGACAAAAAATCTTTTAGTTTTGTTTATTTACAACAAATGCCATTCGACTAAAACTTTATATTAACAGTGTTATCCGTTATAAATGTCACTATTCATTACCTGATTTTGTACCGACGACACTGTTAATCTGACAATACTGTTCATATATGATGGTCAATATTATGCGAATTTAGTGGTTAACTATGTGATTACTACTGTAACTAATATCGTAGAATGATAAATTTACCTATTACATGTTAAACGCATATTTATCCTGTTTGATCAATTAATATACCATATCCATCTATCGTAGACAATATTGTTATTATGATATCGTTGACACTCTTCATCACGTATGCAGTTAGATTTAACGTGATAACATATTATATATCCGCATAGTATTTGTAATGTGATCACTTACTAAATATCCGCATAATACTAATACTTGTAATGTGATAACATATTACATATCTGAATAATATTTGTATTATCGTGGTAATATATTAAATATAACAATAAAATTTTAGCTTAACGTGTAATTTATACGAAATATTCATCAATAATAATACGAGGTTAACATGATAAAAATAAAAATATCAAATTATACAGAATAATATCGATAACTTACCATCATTGATACAATCATCATCCTCCACCACCGTCGCTACTACCACCACCATCCTCGAATCACCATTCTCTAGATCGTCATATACCGCCATCTTCCATCACAACCACTACTACCGTTAGTTGCACAATCACCGTCACAGATACAATCCACTATCATCGTCACCACCACCATTCACGCCATCACATCTTCCACCATGTCACTGACCTGTTAACACCACTGTCATCGTTACCACCACCATCATCGATATTGTCGTCGTCACCACCACCATCGTCCTCACTGCTACCATCGTCATTATAGTCACCATCGTCGTTGTTATTGTTACAGTCGTCGTCACCTCCATCCTCATCGTTAGTTTCCACTGTCACCTTTATCATCAACACCACCATTTTTCCAACTTCTTCATTCACAAAAAATTGTAGAGAGAGAAACATAAAGAATAAAGGTTAAGGATAAAAGAGTATTTTCATATTAAATAGGAGGTGTCAGAGAAATCACTTTTCCGTCGGTTAATTTATAAAGCTCATGTGTATCTGCATTGCAATTCTCTTTTATAAAACTGAAAAAACATTCCTTCAATATATATTTATATCGTATCTTTCAACATATTTTTACATTTTTTGTTAAAAACTGGACAACTCCGGCAATATGTATTTCATCCGCCTCATTTCTGGTTTGATCAACCACCATCCAACATTTAATTTATATGTCAGATCTCCCCTACACTAAAAAACGTTTGATGGCCTCCCATGTCCAAATTTCAGATAAATATCTCTTATGTTTACAAGAGAGTCATGATACCTATCAAATTATCCAATTTAGACGTGCATGCACATTTGATTTAGAGAAGACGGGTTTGCTTGGTAAGATCCTTTTGTTTTTTTTTTTCCTTGGGATTTCTATAGTTTTTTCTTTAAGGTTTATGTGTTCAAATATTTGGTTATTCTATTGAATGTATTATTGATGATGTATTCTTATGCATCTATAATCTGTTATTCATGTTGATTCAAAATATTGTATTTCTTTTTTTAAAGTATGCATGTTGTTTTATCAATTTTCTTAATCTGGATGCAAAATGGAATGTAAATTTGTTGGATTATGGAGTGGCAATGCTTGTTCAGTTGCTAATATGCATACTGAGTTTCGCATAAGTGTGTTTGAGACGATTGAAAAAGGAGATCGAGTTATCGCGAACAACGAAATGCTGCATGAAGCTTTGTTGGTAAGCTGCAATGATCGTGCAAGACCGCTTCTCCATCAAGTCTTCCAAAACTTTTAGCCTACATATCTATTCACTTTATCATTAAGATCGATTTTATTTGCAGGAGATGATTTTGTTTTTCAAACTTTTAGGATGGTGTGGAGTGTTCACATCATTTTTCACTGTTTTAAATTTTTTTGTGCTTTCTCCAAGTTTTAATTTAAATAGTATATCTAGGTTTAGCAATTTGAGTTTGATTCATAACTCTGTCATACTTTGTTATTTTAATTAGAATTTTAAAGTTGCTACTTATGTGTTGTTCATTTGAGCTCATATATAGGTATGATCAATGCATAAAAAATCATACTTTACTACTTAACGTATTTCGAGTGGAAAGTTACCCATATAGTGTTTTTCTCTTGTGGTCTTTGAACCGGAATCAGCCATTGTTTTAGTAAATTCTATGTATCTTCAAAAAAATATTTTTTTTTTAACATCTGAAAGCAAATTATGGAAACCATTACAATGATATTTTTAACAAACAAATTAATTATTTTTCAAAGATGTGAGCCCACTATGAATATCTTCCGTCTGTCCTTTCCATATCTGGTTATCTCCAATAAACTGCTGTAGATCCGTTCTTCCGTATCTTGCTACTTCTAATAACATGGGAAAATCGCATTTGCTGAGAATCTAAACTCATACCTTCTCGTGTAGAAGTATTAAAGAACCCTTAAGTCGACCACTAGACTAAGGAAGCTTCCACCAAAGAATATGTTTAATTTAGAAGATCTTGTAACCTATTGTATCTTTAGACGGTTATTTATAATAACAATACTTTTGAAATATAAAATTTTGCAAAACTAAATTTTAAGTTAATTTCCCTTTTAGATTTTTTTTTAGGTTAGATCTTTTGATATTAGCTATTTAGTTTTATATTTTACTAGAATAGGACCCGCATATATGCGGGTTTTTAACAAAATATTTTAAACCCGTAAAAATAAATTAAAAACAAAATCGAATAATTTGTAAAGAAAAACGAATAATCGAATATTTTTGTTTTTGTAATAATAATCAAAAGAAACTTAAATGAATAACAAAATTTAAGAAAATAATAAAATTTAAAACCCGTTAAAATATTTTTAAAGAAAATAGAAAGCATAATCTGATAACTACTAATAAAAATATATGAAAAACACAAAAACCTAAAATTATTTATTTATTTTAATTTTCATTTATTTTCAATTAAAAGATTCAAAACACATAATCTGTTGCGGATCCTAAACAACATTAACCCTAATTCTCATATAATTCACACACTTTATCAACTATTTTTTTTCTGTTCCGCTGCGTTAAAACATTGGGTATTTAATTTGAGTCATTCGAGTATGTTAAAGATCTTTCTGTTAACTCTCTTCAAGCAAATAAAGTCTCTCTCTCTTTTCACATTCATATCTCTTATATGATCTCTCTGCTTTCTATAGAAGTTATGCTTCTTAAGACTCGCATCAAATGCCTCTCTACGTGATTCTTGATATCCTCCTCCT
Source organism: Alliaria petiolata (assembly GCA_020283515.1). Taxonomy (NCBI): domain Eukaryota; kingdom Viridiplantae; phylum Streptophyta; class Magnoliopsida; order Brassicales; family Brassicaceae; genus Alliaria; species Alliaria petiolata. Next base: position 388,167,633 of record JAHZTW010000001.1, read on the forward strand.
CATTTATCTCATAATCGCCTACTGTCATATCATTAGCATCTAATTTTTTTTTTAACTGAAATATATCCTACTTAAACTAATTTACTTTTTATTTTTAATTTTTTTTTGTTTCTCCCGTATATGTTCTCTATGCTTTCTATAGAAGTTATGTTTCTCAAGACTCGCATCAAAAGTTTATCTACATGATTTTTGTTATCATTGAGCTCATCATCGTCTAATGTCATATCATTAGCATCTCAAATTTCTATTTTATAATTGAAATATATCCTACTTAATCTATTTTTTTTTTTTTTTTTTGTTTCTTTTTCTTAAATTGAAATATATACTTTTTTATTTTCTTTTTCTTAAATTGAAATATATCATAATTAGTTTTATTTTAATTTTATAATATAAATGGATAAGTTTGACGTTTTTATTTTTGTAAACCGTACCTAACCAAACGGATAACCAAAATGGTTAAATATTTTTTAACAATGAAAAACATATAAAAAAAAGTTAAATGAATAACATAAAAGAAACTTATTATTTACCTTTTTGATTTTTTAATTTTCTTTTTCAGTATTAGTAATTGATCATACAATTTCCTTAATTTAAATGAAAAACATAAACGAAACTTATTTTTCTTTCTCTTAATTTTCTTATTTACCTTTTCGATTTTTTATTTTTCTTTTGGTATTAGAAATCGAAAAATAAACTTATTTTCTTTTTCTATTTTTAATACTATTTTTTTGATTTTACTTTTATTATTAGTAATTGATCATACAATATCCTTAATTTAAATAAAAAACATAAAAAAAACTTATTTTCCTTTCCTTAATTTTCTTATTTACTTTTCTGATTTTTTTTCTTTTTGTATTATTAATTGATTTGTAAACACTATATTAAAGTCTAATTGGTTGAATGTTTTTAACACGTGTCAAAATCTTATCGATTAACTTGACACGTGTCACGATCATGTTAAAAACTAACTTTGATGCATCCTACTTTATATAATCAAGATTTTGATGTATACAATTCTTTGTATGTTTTGATATACTTTAGGACATTTTTTCTTTAGTTAAGCTCTTTTGTTTTTTTTAAACAGAAAAGCTCTTTTGTTGATTATCCAAAGAGTTACTATAGATATTAAGTTAAAAAAAATTTAGATGATTTTAGAAAAGAAAAAATCAACGACAAAGATAAAAGCTTTATTTGTTGATTTTCCAAAGCTAAAATTTTTATATGATTTTTTTAAGAAGAAGAGATTGCTGGAATGATAGAGATAAACCGTAGCTTATCAAGTAACCGATAGAAATCCAAGTCAATGTTCCTAAAACACAGATTTGGTACTCAACTGCAAATAATCCTTGATTGAAGAAGAAATTCTCAGCTAGGGTTAAGCTTGTGTAACAAGTAAGACAAAGAGAGAAGAGAGATTACTTTAAATTTCTGATTATATTATATGAAAACCCTTACAACCCTTATATATGGGAAAACCATAAACCCTACTAATAATTTAGAAATCCCATAAATTATAACTTATATTTGTAAAACCATAAAACCCATAAAACCCATAAAACTTGGCCAATTACGTGACCATCATAATAAGTAATATTTTCTATATCAAATCTCCCCCATTTGAAAAACCTCGACCTCAAGGTTTAAAAGATGGAAACTGCCTCTGCAAATCATAAAGAAACTCCCAAGTTGCTTCCTCTGTAGATTGATTCGACCACTTGACCAGAACCATTGTAGCAGCTCGACCTTGCCGTTGGACCATTTTTCTTTCCAAAATCTCTTGTGGTTCCTTCACGAGTACATCTTGAATGATTGACGGGAGCTGAGTCGAAGTTTGGAAGGCACCAACCTGAAGCTTCAGCTGAGAAATATGGAATACTGGATGGATTTGAGAAGATGTTGGAAGCTCTAACTTGTAAGCAACTTGTCCACATTTGTCAATGATCTTATAAGGACCAAAATATTTCGGAGATAGCTTCTGATTAGAGCGCATTACCAATGACTTCTACCTATAAGGTTGAAGTTTGACATACACATAATCACCAATGTCAAAGTGTCGGTATGTGCGATGCTGATCTGCATTTTGTTGCATCCTGTGCTGAGCCCTTAAGAGGTGAAACTTCAATAGCAAAATCATGTTTTCTCTATCCTGCAAACATTTAGCGACCACCGCTACTTTGGATTCACCAGGAAGATATGGTAAATGTTGTGGAGGTGATTGCCCATAAACAGCTTCATACGGAGTCATCTGAATGGCGGTATGGAAATTGGTGTTATACCAGAACTCGGCTAAAGGCAGCCACTTACTCCATAGATGTGGTCGATCACTGCACATGCACCGTAAATAAGTTTCCAGACATCTATTCACCACTTCTGTCTGACCATCACTCTTTGGATGATACGCACTCGAAAGTTTCAAAGCAACTCCTTGTAAACTAAACAATTCTCTCCAAAAGTCACTTAGAAACACGGCATCGTGTTCACTTACAATGGACTGAGGGAACCCATGAAGCTTAAACACATTGTCGAGGAATGCTTGAGCGACTGATGCAGCCGTTTAAGGTTGAGAAAGAGCTATGAAATGAGCTGCTTTACTCAACCGGTCCACCACCACCAAAATCACTGTTTTACCGTATGACTTTGGTAATCCATCGATAAAATCCATGGAAATATCGGTCCAGATTGTTTCCGGAATTGGTAAAGGTTGAATCAATCCTGGAGATGCCGAGGTATCATATTTACATTGCTTACATACATTGCAACTTCTAATTTAAGTTTGTATATCCTTAGACATACCCTTCTATTAAAATAACCCTTTAACTCGCTGATGAGTTACATCTCTTCCAGAATGACCTCCTCCACTGGAACAATGTAACCATTCCAATATTGTGTTTCGAATTGGAACATCCATGGGAACGACAATCTTGCTCTTCCTGCGTAAGACATCTTGCGTCCATGAATAATGCTTTTTGGACTCCGGGTTTTGTTTCAATGCCTCTATAATCTCCCTCGTAGTTGAATTCGTGTCATAACAAGCCTGGATGTTTTTTAACAAGTCGCAATCTAGTACAAACATTGCCATATGTAAAACGTCAGCACCTTTTACTCTCGATAGAGCATCCGCGACCAAATTTTCCTTCCCTTGCCTATATTGAATCTCCTAATCAAATTCCAGCAACTTAGGAAGCCATTGTTGTTGAATCGGAGTGTTTAACCTCTGCTCCAATAGGTACTTTAAACTCCTTTGATCCGTTTTAATCACAAAGTGTCTTGTTATCAAATAATGGTGCCACTTCTGCACCGCAAACACCACATCCAATAATTCTTTCTCATAAATTGACAAATGCAGTTGCTTACCCTTTAGGTGACGACTAATATAAGCCAAAGGATGTCCTTCCTGCATCAAAACAGCGCCGATCCCTTGTCCACATGCATCTGTTTCGACCACAAATGGTTTATNTTTCTCATAAATTGACAAATGGAGTTGCTTACCCTTTAGGTGACGACTAATATAAGCCAAAGGATGTCCTTCCTGCATCAAAACAGCGCCGATCCCTTGTCCACATGCATCTGTTTCGACCACAAATGGTTTATTAAACATAGGTAAAGCCAAGACAGGTGTAACACATAAAGCTTCCTTTATTTTTTGAAACGCCGTGTTAGCCTCTTCGGACCATGCTTATGATTCCTTCTTAGTTAAAACTGTCAAATGCCTTGCAATTGATCCAAAATTTCGCACAAACCGTTTGTAATAACCTGCCAAGCCTAAGAACCCTCTAAGTTGTTTAAGATTCCTTGGTACAGGCCAGTCTGCAACAGCTCTAACCTTACTAGGATCTGTAGATACCCCTTTTGCTTCTATATAATGCCCCAAATATTCCACCTTATCTTTTGCAAACGTACACTTACTCCGCTTGGCACACAAGTTGTTCTATCGCATCAAATCAAGCACGCTGCGTAGATGATTCACATGGAGTTCTAAGGAAGAACTGTAAACCAATATATCATCAAAGAAGATGAGAACATTTTTCCGTAATAAGGGCTTGAAAATCGCATTCATTAAACCTTGAAACGTTGCAGGAGCATTAGTAAGCCCAAATGGCATTACTAGATATTCATAATGGCCACTATGAGTCTTAAAGGCTGTTTTATGAATATCAAGTGGATCCATCCGTACTTGATGATATCCGGCTTTCAAATCAATCTTGGAGTATACACATGACCCGCCTAGTTCGTCCATAAGATCTTCAATTAGTGGAATAGGAAATCTGTCTTTTACCGTCCTGCTGTTCAGCTCTCTATAATCCACACAGAGTCGCCACGTCCCATCTTTTTCTTGACCAAGACCATAGGAGACGCGTAAGGGCTGGCACTAGTCTGAATCGTTCCGGAACTTAACAATTCCTGCACTATTTTATCGATCTCGTTCTTCTGATGAACCGCATAACGATATGGACGCTGATTCACAGGATCTGAACCTTCCAACAAGGGAATACGATGGTTATGATTGTCCCTAAACGGAGGTAACGTCGTAGGTTCAGAAAAAACATCGGCAAATTCACCCACTAATTCTTCAATTTCAGGACACAGTGGTGGTGATGTCGATGAAGCCTCAAGAGAACACAACGTCATATGTTCGTCTTCCACAAAAGTTTGAGCGCAGATCATAGACAGTTGTACTTCCGCGTCCTGCAGTTTATTCAACTTTTCCGCTTTCATTTGTCGGACTGAACCTTGGTGAATACCGTGAAGCAACACCTTTTTCTGCTCCCATTTAAACTGCATCTCCAACTTCTTAAAATCCCAAGTAATAGGACCTAATCTCTCTAACCATTGGACACCTAACACCATATCGCAGCCACCAAGTGGAAGAACCATGGCATCAGCTTGAAAAAAGTGTTCTGAAAGTGCCACTGAAATTTGTCGATCTTAGCATTAACAGCGAGAGTGCGTCCATCAGCGACTCTAACCCGTGAAATACCTGAAGTTTGCAGTGTACAACCCAACTTCTCAGCCATTTTGGGGTCTAAAAAGTTATGAGTGGAGCCCAAGTCGATCAACATGAAGAGAACACGTTTTCCATGATTCCCACGAACTCGCATTGTATTGTAATCTGATATCCCTGCTACAGCATTCACCGAAATATGAGTGATGGCCCCTGTTTTTTCCTCCTCCATCTGTTCTTCGATACACTCAACATCATCTTCCTCCTCAGTAGCAATAATGAATAATTGTGTCTTCTTGTGCTTGAGAAAGTGACTTGGGGTGTACTTCTCATCACAATAATAACATAATCCATCCGCTCTTCTCTTAGCTATCTCGTCGTTGGTGAGGAATTGGCGAGGCTTGTATTGTTGTTATTGGATTTAAAAAGCGGCGCAGGCAAGTCACCCTTTGTTTCCGGCTCTTTTTTGAATGGCAGCAGGCCTTTGGTACCTACACTAGTCCGAGAGGTAGACCATCCGGTGGTAAACGGTTTCTTTGGATGAGCCTTCTCATATAGTCGTCCTAGGAGTAAGCATCGACGTGTTGTCTGCGGTTGGAACATACGAATGTGCATCTGCGTATCTACTCGCAAGCCTGCCAAATACGCACTAACCAAGTATTCTTCAGACAACTTAACTCTTGTTTTAATAATCTCAAATCGATCATGGTAGTTCATGATTCCATCAGTTTCTTGCAATTGTTTGAAGTCAGCAATGGGATCATCAAGTATTTTGTCGAAGCGCTCCTGCAGCAACATCTTATATGTGTTCCAATCGAACATGATTGTGTTCCCCATATCTGACTGCATAATCGACTGATGCCAAGTCGCGGCCATATCATCAAAGTGGATGGAAGCAATTCTCACTTTCAGTTCGTCCGGAGTATGATCAATTGTAAAAAATTGTTCAACCTTAAATAACCATTCCTTGATTTTTTCACCGCCAAACCTAGGAAAGTCGAGTTTTGCTAACCTAGTGACTCCCGAATAATTGGTCGGAGGGTTAGGCCGTCCCCTTCCTGTATCAAACTTACCGGTGGTAAGAGTCGAAGAAAGTGGCGTAGCTACACCTGCAGAAGCATTATTACGATTGGTGCTTATTAAGCGAATTGCTTCGAACATCTCCGCTATCCCTTATCAAGTTTCTCGTTCTGTTTTTCGATGTTGGCATTCTGCGTGTCGAAGTTACTCTTCATCAGCTCTTCAAACTTTGAAGTTAAGATCTCCATCTCCTTCGCGGCCGCTTGAGCTCGAGTTTCTGCCATTGAATCCGAAGAATCGTTTGGTGTCTGATACCTTTGATAGAGATAAACCGTAGCTTATCAAGTAACCGATAGAAATCCAAGTCAATGTTCCTAAAACACAGATTTGGTACTCAACTGCAAAGAATCCTTGATTGAAGAAGAAATTCTCAGCTAGGGTTAAGCTTGTGTAACAAGTAAGACAAAGAGAGAAGAGAGATTACTTTAAATTTCTGATTAGATTATATGAAAACCCTTACAACCCTTATATATGGGAAAACCATAAACCCTAATAATAATTTAGAAAGCCCATAAATTATAACTTAGATTTGTAAAACCATAAAATCCATAAAACTTGGCCAATTACGTGACCATCATAATAAGTAATATTTCCTATGTCATGGAATGTTTTCGTTTGTGTTTTTTTTCTGTAAAAAAACGTGAAGCAAATGTTTGAGTAGTTTTTAGTTTTTGATTTTTGATTTTTAGCTTTTAGTTTCTGATTTTAAATTTTGGATTTTGAATTTTTGGTTTTTGATTTTGTCGTAGATTTTAGTTTTACAAAAAAACTTGAATGGTGAATTATTTTTTTTTTTTGATTTTACAAGTATATTTTTAATATAAACTATTAACTTAATTATAAGATATGGTTTATTGTTTTTTAGTTTTTGTTATATTAAGTGTTTAAAGTTTATAAAATAAATAAAATATAATTTATTAATAAACACAACTATCATTTCTTATGAAAATAATAAGTAATACCAACAAATATCGGTAAAAATATACATAGATTTATTTCATAAATATATATAAAAATTTATTAACATTTTATAATTAATAATATTAAAATTAGCAAGAAAAATGTATATTTTAATTTTTTAAATAATAAGTTTATGAACACCTATTGTTGAGATGTTTACACAAATCGAAATGAGATCTGTGTAAATTTTAATTATATGTAGAAAAATAGTATTTAGTTAAATATTAGTTGATAAACTAGTGATGTTAAAAATAAAATAAAAATTGTAAATAAATAAAAAGATTATGGAACTTTTTGAAAAACGCATAAAATATAGTTTTTGGTTTTGTTTGTAAAGTGTTAAAAACCATGAAAAAACGAGTTTCTCTATAATTTAGGAACTATATTTGTTGAAAAATTTGAATGGCTAGAAAAGTAGTTTTTGAAAAAGAAAAACCAAAAACCATAAAATTGCAAACATTCAAGGCCAATAGGCGCAGGGAAGCGGAGTTACTTTGAACTGCTCCACAAAATCCGCAGTATCTCCACAAAATCCGCAGTATCTCCACAAAATCCGGAATTGAGAGAGACTCGATTATCTCCTCAACAACTGATCCGTTTTTGTAAGATTTCATATTTGCTTCTCCGCTCCATTTCTCTATCTCTTTCTCTATCTATCTTTCGGCAGGCTCTTGTATAGATATGGCAACTCCAATATAATTCAATCAGCATTAACTGTACAAATATATAGATATGGCAACTCCTATATCATTCAATCAGCATTAACTGTACAAATATATAGATATGGCAACTCCGATATCATTCAATCAGCATTAACTGTACAAATATATAGTTTCTGTTAATGCCTTGTGCACTCTGTATAAATGTATTGTACACCTGTGAATAATATCAATCACCTTTCATAAACATTATACCGTATTAGAGCAGAAATCTGAGACCTAAAACTCGACTCAGATTTTTGAATCAATTGTGACAGAGTCATTTAGTGGTGCGTTGGAAGTGATATTGAAGGAGCAGGTTGAGAAGCTTTACTTACGTTTAATTCAATATGGCTTTTAGAGCTACCAGTAAATGACTCTGTCAACTTAAGTTGGAAGTCATATTGAAGGAGCAGAAATTACGTTTTTTTTAATCAATTGTGACAAGAGTCATTCACCACCATGAGCGCGTCTCTACGGTTGGTTTGGTGAATATGAGCGGGTTATCTTGATTCTCGAGTATGCTCATGGTGGTGACCTCTATGGACTTCTTAAAAAGAATGGTCATCTTACCGAACAACAATCAGCTACAGTGAGTCTCCTCGCTCTCTCTCTGCCTTCATCTCAATTTTGCTTGAATCATCTTTTTGTTGCAATGTTGATTGTGTACACTTCTCAAATGTCGTGATTATTGTGGAAATTTTGTTGCTTGGTGATTTCAGTACATTTCAAGTCTCAGTCAGGCGCTAGCCTATTGTCATGGAAAATGTGTGATTCTCAGAGATATCAAACCTGAAAAATTGTGAGGTATGTATGTATGGTTACAGTTTTTGCATCCAAAGCTCAGGATGTTCATTCTTAGTATTCTCATATCCATGCAGGGAAGGTTGAAAATTACCCACTTTGGGTCGTCATTGCAGCCACCTTAGATTACTTGAGGAAAAGTTAAAGGATTTCAAGCAGAAGTGCTCAGACCTTGAAGCTGAGCTGGAGAAAGAGAAGGCAGAGGTTTTGGCTTCAAGAGCTCCTGTATTGTTGTCTGATGACGATGATGTTGTGTGATGAATTGAGTTCTTATATAGGCATTTGGGTTTAGGTTCTGCTAGTGCTAGTGCTAGTGGTAGTTTGTACTTTGAAGACTCACGTTAAAGGGTCAACTGAGTTTCTTGATGGAAAAGTAATGAAGAATTGCTGCCAAACATGTAAATATCTTGCTTCTTGGTTATTATTCTTGGCGTTTTGCTATTGCATTTTTTCATGATTGATTCTTGTGATCGACTTCTACATTTTTTTGTGCAATAGAATATTAAAATGAAAAGATATATGTTGAAGATAGGTTACTTACTCCGCAATTAAAAGAAAAATTAACAAATAAAATAGAAAAGAAGAAATGAACTTTTTGTTTCATACTCAAATCTCCTAATACAATAGCCACACATTACGATATACTTTGATGGACATTTCTTTTAGTTTAAATATTTTTAAAACCCGTGCTAAATCGCGCCGAAAATCATTTTCAATAATATGTTTTATTTCTAAAATTTATAGTTTATACTAATTTTTTTCATTATAATAAAAAGTAAGTAATATATTTTAATGAAAAACGACAATGTTATCTAAATGATATTACAAAAAAAATTGCAAAAACTTATCAGTGCATCAATTTCAGTAAGTAATACTCATATTTGTAAGAAAAAGGATTGAAGCATTAAATTAAAGAGGTCAAGATAAATTATATGTTGAACAATGGAAATATATATTTATCATAAAAAAAAAAAAGAATCTCGATGGGATGCTTTATATGTGGGATAGTGAATCGGATGATACTGAATTCGGAGTCCTTGTAGGTTATGACTTTTATGCTGAAGAAGAAGAAGATGATGATGATCAGTGTCGTGTTATGCCTCTGCCTTTCCCGGATAACAAATACGTTAGGAGATGCTTGACTACTTCAAGAGGAGATGTTATGTACGTAGAGATAGTGTATCGAAGATTGAAGATTTGGAGGCTGAGTAACAAGTAACAACAAGAACAACAACTCTGAGGGTGAATGGTGGCAATTGTCGCGGGAAGAAATCAACATGGCGTCTGTTGGATTTGATGTCTTATGTTTCCCGTTGGCTATGAATCCGTACGATGCTGATATCATCTATCTATGGAGTCGACAGCACGAGTGTTTGGTATCGGGTAACTTGCGGACTCGAGAGTTTATTGTTCATCAAGAATCAGAGAATTGGAGTAGCCTTGAAGGTTGTTGTTGTCGCACAAACAAGAATGATTCTAAGAGGTATATGGACTGTTATCGCAATGAAACTTCTACTGATATCGTCGTGTTATATCAATTCGTGCTTCCACCGTGGATGGGATCGGTACCTTGTCCGCCGCAGATTCGTTAGCTCTCTATCAGCATCAGATATGCTCTTTTGTGATTGCAATGACTTTAGATGCTCGCAAGTTCAACTTTCAGGCTAACATGACTACATGAGTTGTGCAATCTATTTATAATTGCTTTTCGGATTCTTGTTTCACCTATCTTGCGGCATATATATTGTTATACATTAGACCTTACTAAACCAAAATCTCAGTACACAAAGCAACGAAAACTAAAGCATAACCAGCTTGTAGACCGTCACATTACTAGACCTGCCAGAAGAGAGCAATGGTTGTAGTCTCAAGTTGCAACCGGTGTGGCCCGTGTCGAACCGCGCGACACATCACTCTGCTGCCTGCTTCCATCATCATCTCCACCTCTTTCTTCGTGAAGTTGTTCTCCAGTTTCATTGTTTACCGTTAGGTTGTACTAGAGTTGTACCAACGAGAAACGTCCTAAACAAGAGCATTAGCTACTGTTGATTTTGTGTCTGCTCGACCATCATCACTGACTACAATCTAATGGTAAGTGATCAACCAAAGAATAAGTTGGGATATTGGTTAATTTGCATAAAATGGTTACTATGATCTTCGTTTAAGGGTGGTACATACACATACACACTCACATATACAGATTGAAGAAAAATTCTAGCTACATGGAAGCAAGCAAACAGAATATGAAAAAGAGAGAAGAAGAAGAGAACTGTCTGATCCGGTGATACGGTTAACTTTAGATTTACGGTCCGGTTTTGCAATAGGTAGTAATATATAATAGGGTATTTAGTTCTCTCACATCCTCTCCTGTTCATCATGGTAAATAACAAATCAAAAACCGTTTTTACCCTTTGTTTTACAATCAAATTACTTGATTCTTTTTCCATTTTTCTTCAATCTTAATGAAAAAAGTAATGATAACATTGGTATACGATAGTGACGAGAATGTTGTTAACGGTAACGGTAGTGACAGTGATAACGGTAACGGTAGTGACAGTGATAACAGTAATGGTAGTGACAGTGATAACACTGGCGATATTGACAGTGTAAGTTAATCTATAACAAAGTTATTTTAAGTGGTTATGGATATAATTCACATAACTTTGTTAAGGTAACAAAGTTAGTTAAATAATAAATCATGTTTTCTATTATATGATAATTGTGATAATCATATTTCATATTTTTATTGTATGATAACTGTATAAACATGATAATTTATGATATGATAATTGGTGTAACATGACCATTTTTTACGATAACTAGTTTTACATGATATTCTTCATAGTATGCTAACTGATTTAACATATTAATTGCACAATAACAGTGTCAGGAACGGTTTAATCGGGATGAATAGTGTCGCCGGGTTATGGTGAACAGTGTTACCGGAAAAATAGCGACGTCGGCAACTGAGTTTTCAGTGACCAATGACAATTGTGTAATTAGATAAAACAAAAAGGGTTTTTCGGATGAAAAATATTTTCTCTCAATTAACTACCTAATTATAAATTATTCATTACCAATCACTAAATAAATGGTCAACCATGTATATATATTAAAATCACCCTAGAATCATTTACTTTTAGAAGTGTAATGATAAAATCGAATATTGACCTCAGCCTCAGAAATATACGTAAAAGGGAATAAAGCCCAGATCTGTCACAATATCTAAAAACAAATCAAGAATATATACGTGGCAATCGATGATAGGCTAATAAGCACCAACCCTCTCCACCGGCGGATGCGATCGACGCCGGACTTAGCTGAGTTAGCTCCAACGCTTGTTTTACCATCTCCGTTTGGATTTCCTCCGTACAGATGCTGAATCCCTTCAATGTCATCTTTAGCTAACTCCACCTTCCGATCGCCACCGGAAATCGCCGGATACATAATGGCATCTTTAACCGACGAGTGACCTAGCCCAAGAAGATGTCCGATCTCGTGAACTGCGACGGATTCCAGATCCACCACCGACGTTACCGGCAATATCCGACGGCTGATTTCGGTTTCGGAGACCAGCCAGTCCTCATCGCCGTCGAGATGAAACATCCCAGTAGGCGGAGAAGACGCGTGCGCTAGTGTTCCCATTGCTCCATCGAACGGCTCTCCGTCTCCGTGCTCACCGACGAAAAACCCGATCACTATATCGGCGCCGAGGAGTGACTCCGAGCGCGTGAAGTTCAGCGGGGTGACCTCCGCCCAGCGCGTGAATGCGCGTGCGAACACCTGCTTCACGTCGTCGGTGAGATTGTTCGCCGGCACGAACGCGTAGCTCAGATCTAGTCTCCGTTTCGGCCACCGTGGCTTCCCGGGGAAAAACGAGTACCGCTCCGTCGTCCGGAATTTCTTACCGGCGTTCATCTCCGAAAATCCGTCGATCATATCCGGATTCCCGCACCTCGGTTTAACGATCTGCCGGAGAGTCGACGCGTCCAGTTTACCGGTGACCTTGAGGTTGAAATTCTTCTGGTAAGTGTTGATCGCCGATCGGAGCACTTCATCGAAATCGTCGGTGAAATTATCGACGGCGGCGGCGGAGGCGATGTAACCGAAACGACGGAAGTATTGTTTGAGTTTGGAGATACCGTCTACTTTTTCTCCGACGTGACTACCGGCGAGTCTCTCGAAAGTTTCCCACGCGCTGCGCGTGGCGTTTAGGAACTGTAACGGTGGTATGGAAGAAACGTTGGTGTAGAATTTGGCTGAGATTGGATTGACTATGAGGAGGAGACTCAAAACCATTAGCAGTCGCAGGAATCTCATTTTCTTGTAAAGTTTTTTTAATACTTTTTGGGAAGAACAAATAAAAGAATTAGAGAAGCTGCAGAAAAATAATGCAGATGCAGAGTTTAAACGACGGCGGTAAGTGTGGACTGGCTGCATTTTCCATTTCCACACGGTGGTAAGTGGGGTCACACGTGATGTGTTATTGAAAATCAAAATAAATATGGGTGATGTTAATATATATACATGACCATCTAATTAGGTATAAGGTAATAGATAATTTGAAATTAGTTATTCAACAGAGAGAAAACAAATTTAGGTCAAAAAAATCATTTTTAACTTGCTTAATTACACAAATGCCATTTTAACAAGTTTGTCACGGCAACACTGTTCACTCTCCTTTTTGATAACAATGTTCACTGTTCACTCCGATAATACTGTTCATTGTCCGCCTGATAACACTGTTATCAAGTGTTAACTGCTGTTATTATATAATTAACGTATTAAACTAGTTAGCATATCATATAAAATAGTATGTTAAACCAGTTATCATGTCGTTAGTACTATAAAATTTGGATGTTAAACGAGTTATTATATCAGAAAAATATTGTGTTTAACGAGTTATCATATAATATAAAATATAAACTGTAAAAATATGAAAATTATCGTGTTAACTAGTTATCATTTCATAGAAAATATGAGTTATTTATTAATTAACTATGTTAACTTAAGAAAATTATACAAAATTATGCCGATAACAACTTAACTATTTGTTATTGTTTAACTTACCTTCAACACCATTGCTAGCGTTATCGTCACCATTGTCTCCAATGCTACAATTACCGCTATTGGTGTTATCGTTGCCATCTTCAACCAAGTTATCGTTACTACCATCGCCGTTAACACCAAGTTTCATCACCACCGTGACTGTTGCTGCCATTGCAACAATCACCGTCGTTAGCACAACACCACCATCGAGTTTCATCTCCACTTTCACCATCCTGCACCACACTTCTTCTTCTTCCTTTTCTTCTTCTTCTTTTTCTTCTCTTCTTCTTCCTTCTCCTCCTTTTTCTTCTTCTTCTCTTCTTCTTCAATTATTTTCATTGGATGTGTGTCAAGAAAGAGAAAGAGGTTTATTTGTAATTAAGAGATGATAGGATGGATAGAAAAAGTTTTTGGTAATTGATATACCATAGTGAATAGTATAGCATGAGAGAGATTTAATTTTCATGTTATTGGTTGCTATGAGTTGCAATTACTCAATAAATATCTAAATCGACTAAAGCTTGTATGCTATGTAGCACGGAAGTTTCTCTCGAGCTCCGCTTCCCGCTTCGGAATCGGAATCCGAATCGGAAGCTTTCGGAATTTCGCTTCTATAACGATTCGAAAAATATCTTTTTTAAACACGTTGGAAGCTTGCGTTTCCGTTTTGGAAGCTTACGCTTCCATATTAAAAACATATGTATACAAAATATTTAATCTTTTATCTATAAATTTTTTTTTTTGAAATTATTATTTTAATCAAGATAAAATATCATGAGTGATAAAATTGATAATATTAATGAGATTATCTTGAAAAAGTTGAGTTGTATAATCTTTCTTTAGATAACAAAAATAAAATAAATGATTTTATTTGATAAAATTAAAAAATTGAGAATAAAAATATTGTTTTAATCTTCTATTTTGATTAAGTATGTAAAATATACTAATTAAATTTCAATTGTTTATAATCATTTATTAATGTAATATAATGTTTAGCTTTATATATATATCTATATATGCATACGATTCCAACACGTACCCGTTTCCTTTTTTTTTTTTTTAAACCGTTTCCGCGTTTTCAAACGCTTCCGCTTCCGCGTATCCGCTTCTGATTCCATGCAGCTTAGCTTGTATGTAGACAAATGGTTTTTTTTTTTTTTGCCGTCCAAATATTTTTTTCATTAGCAAGCCCAGGCAAAATTGATACACAAGGAAGATCCAATTACAATCGTGTAGGCCAATGGTTATAAACTTATTATATTAGTGCCATATCATAATCCATATTCTTTTGGAGGAAAAATTAAAACAAAAAATGAGAAGAGCTACAGATGCAGAGCTAGGTCTGTCTATTTTCGGATGAAAATCCTGTATCAGTCTTGAAATTTTTATCTAATAATTTTTTTTTCTTCAAATACTCCCTCTGTTTCTTAAAGAATGTATTTTTAGGATGTTTCTTAAAGAAGATATTTCTAGGATTTCACAGATTTTAAGAAATTTGTTGAAATGACTGTTTTATCCTTCTCTTTTAATTGGTATAAAAATAAAGAAAAAAATAAGTGAAGACAAAACAGGTAAAATTGAACCAGAATATTTATTGAAAAATGAGAACTACTTTCTTTTTGAAACAAAATTTTTTCCTAAAAATACATTCTTTAAGGAACAGAGGGAGTAACAAATAAAAGTTTGGATCAGATATGGAACAATGTATTTAAATCATCTATTTAAAAATTAAAAATAAAAATAAAAATTAACAAAAATTATCTGTTATTTCTCAAATTATCTGAAATATTCATACTAAATTTTTGACTTTTATTTATCTTAAACTTAACCCTTACTTAATATTTTGAAAACTAGCTGGACCAGTTCAACCAAAAATTGTTTATGAAATTAAATTCAGATTAAATTAAAAACCATATCTTAATTTAACCAAAAAACTGATATAACTGATAACATCATTTACAAAAGGTTCACTATTAAAGTTGTAAATGACATCAAATTATCCAAAATACTCTGAAATTTTATGAATAAATCTTACTAAATCACCAATATTTTCTTTTCTGAATCCTACCAAAATCACCAAAAATTCTTCAAAATCAAGCTAAATCACTTGGAATGAAAAATCCACCAAAAATCTTTTAAAATCTCTAATCTAATACACCCCCTAATAGAATATATGGAATAAGAATAAAATAAAATTTAGTGAAATAAAGGAATGAATTCGAGAACTCTCTTGTAAAATAGTAGAGGAATATTAGCCTCCAGACTTTGTTCATTTGTTCAGTATTTTTTAATGGAATTATTTTTCCACATTTATTTTAATTCAAATGGTAAAATTTTAAAAATTACTTACTTTCACTAAATTTTAATCAACAAATCCAATGGAGAATTCTTGTTGAGGGTTTTAAACATATTTTTAATATTAAATATATTATTAATTTAAGTTAAGAACTTTCTTAGCTTAGACCATCCCAATGGAGACACTTAACTTGAGTGTCTTAAAATTTTATAATAATAAAAAAAAATTTTAATTTTTGAAAAAAGAAAAAGAAAATACGATTTAAAAAAAAACAAAAAAAAACAAAATATGTGACGAATCGTGTCGTGACACGTGTCATAAGACACCCTATAAATGATCTTAAATAAGACACTTTTCTTCCCCTTAAGACACCCAAGTGTTGCCATGTCATTATTCTTTTCTTTTTCCTTTTTCTTTTTTGGACTTAAGACATCCAAGTGTCTTCAATGGAGATGATCTTAAGAGCAACCACAATGGAGACATCATAGTGTCTTAAGTAAAAAAAAAAAAAAAAATAATGACATGGAGACACCAAAATGTCTTAAGTCCAAGAATTGTGTCTTATTTAAGATCCTATTTTATGGTGTCTTATGACACGTGTCACGATGCAATTCGTCACAATTTTTTTTTTTTTTTTAAATCAAATTTTTTCTATTTAAAAAAAAAACAATCATTTTTTATTATTATTATAAAATCTTTAAAACACTCAAATTGAGTGTCTGCAATGAGGATGTTCTAAGTCCACAAATTTTTGTTTCTCTAAATATACAGTCATTTGCACCTCAAAATTAAATCAAAATTTTGATTGGTTTGGATTTAAATGTCATATCATTGAAAACTTGGTGGATTTAATACCAAAAATTTCATTTAATTTTGAGAGCAAATTATTGTATATTTAGAGGAACAAAAAATTGGTAGATTTAAAAATTAATTCAAAATTTTTATTAGTTTCGATTTTAAAGATAAGAACTATTTTTTTTGAAAACCCAGTTCGACCTTTCCGACCAGCCATCATATAAAATGCATGTAGGTGGTTGGTTAGACGCCTTGTTCGGAAACGCGTTAGGTGTTAATCGGCGTTTGATCCGGACATAGTGATTTATAAAAAAAGTAGAGATTAAATGAGGATTAGTTTTGTAAAATTTTTGTAATATAAGTATCATTTAATCTGAACTATCCGAATTTACTCGAATTTACAGAGTTTAGCTGAATTTACCCGACTTTAACCGAATTTTAAACAAAAATTACAAAACTTCAGTTAGTTTCGGTAAACAAAATTACAAAACTTCGGTTAGAATCAAAATTTACTTCGATTATTTTTGGTAATTTTTTTTTATCAGAACTACCTAATTATCCGAAGTGGCATGACTAATACAAACCATAACAATTATAAAAAATGCATTTTAAATTAATTACCATATAATTATAATTCTTCTTGAAAAATTCATAATTTCATATAACTATAGTATTCAAATCATATATAAATCATAAAGAAAATAAATATAATATATTAAATGTCGATTCAGCAAATTCCTCAATTCAACAAAAACTTTTTTAACCGGTGTCCACAGTTATAATTAAAAACTTAATTTTTTGAAAAGTTTTCCAAACTTTTTTGACCAAAAAAAAAAGTTTGAGGAACATTCCTCAAGATAATTCCGCAAATACCGACTGGTATCATTTTTTTTTTCCTCAAATATTCCTCACCCATTCAGCAACATTTATGTTACCATTTAGACCCAATATAACTTTGTGCACTAGTCAATGTCATATTTTAAAGAGTAATACCAACAGATGATCATAAATACTATGATATTTAGTATTCATCCGCATGTGTTTTCTCTTTCACACTGTAGATGTGACAAAGTCTGTCCTTATCTTTTTAATCTTTTTATTAAAGCTGTCTTCTTTATCTTTCCTCAGTTTTAATAAAAATGGTAGAAAAATAAAAAAAAATAAAGAAAGGAGAAAGAGAGAAAGATGGAGGATGTTGAAGCTTGATTGTGATAGAACGAAGGTGATGGTGGCAACACAAGGGGTTGGCGGTGAGGATGGTGACGACGACGGTGGTGACGACGATGATGGTGATGATGATGATGGTGATGACGACGGTGGTGATGACGATGGTGGTGACGATGACGGTGATGGCGGCGGCGATAATGATAATGGCGACGGGATTGATGGTGACACTGTTAAGATAATGCTGGTGGCGAAATATTAATTGGATTAATTGATTTACTTTATAATATGATAACTTGTTAACACGATAACGCTGTTAACCATATGAACATAACTCGATTAACAATATAATATACGAAAGGTAACTGACTTACCATGATAATTTAGTGATTTTAATGATTTGATAATTGGTTTATCATGCTATTTATGTAATATGTTAAATGGTTTAACACATTAATTGTAAAATAACTGGTTTGGTTCGATTGTTTTTTATAATACGCTCACTGGTTTAATATGCTAATTGTATAACCATAGTGTCACAGACAGTTTAAATTGGATGAACAATGTCGACGGGGGATGTGAACAGTGTTAGCGAGCAAAAAGTGAACAGTATTACCGAGATTTTACATTGTCAACAGAGTTTTCAGAACAATGGCACTTTTGTAATTAAATCAAATAATAAAGATATTTTGGGATTAAAATTTGTTTTTCTTTCCTATCTACCTTATATTCAACTAGAATAGAATCCGCATATATGCGGGTTTTTAATCAGATATATTAATTTATAAAAATAAATTGAAACAAAATCGGATAATTTATAAGAAATACTAAAATTTATATTTATTAATATTTCCAAACATATATGTTTTAATATTTTTATATTAATTATGTTTACTTCTAATACCTTATATATATATACATATTTATTCAAAATTTTAGTGAATTATTTATACTACTTTTTCATAATTAAAATATATATTAGGATTCGCGTATACGCAAGTTTATAATAATAAAATTAAAAACCCAATAAAATAATTTTTAAAAAAAATATAAAATAAAATCGGATAACTATTGAAAAATACAATATCTAAATCTAAGAGTTATTTATTTATTTTAATTCTTATTTATTTTTAATTAAAACATTCAAAACACATAATATGTTTCGGGTCCTAAGCAACATTAACCATACTTCTTATATAGCTCATACACTTTATCAACTATCTTTTTCTCTTCTGTGCGTTAAAAACTTGGGTATGCAATTCGAATCTTTTGAGTATGTTAACGATCTCCCATTAACTCTTTTCAAGCAATTAAAATCTCTCTTCTCTTCACATTCTTCTCTCAGATATGATCTATCTGCTCTCTAGAGAAATTATGATTCTCAAGACTCGCATGAAAATGATATTTACATGATTATGATTATTGCTATCTTTCTATTCATTGAGCTCATCATCGTCTAATACCATATCATTAGCAGCTATAATATTTTTTTTAATTGAAATATATCGTAGTTAATCTAATTTACTTTTTGTTTATATTTTACTTAAATTGAAATAGATCCTTTTGTTTTATTTTCATTTCTTAAATTGAAATATATTCTAGTTGATATAATTTTACTTTTTAATCTAAATCAATAAATTTGACAATGTTATTTTCTAATTTTTATTTTTTGGAAATTCTTTTTTCTATAAAAATAATATTTTATCGAGACACATGTCAACATCTAAATCGATAAACTTGACACGTGTCAAAATTTTATTGATTAACTTTGCCACAAGTCAGGATCATATTAATAACTAACTTTTATGTTTTTTAATAGTAAAATTGAAATATCTTATTTACTTTTGTTTTTATTTTCTTTTTTTAATTGAATTATGTTTTTCCTTTTATTTTATTTTATTCTCTTTTAAAAATAGTAGTATTTTCCTTTTTTATAGGATTAGTATACTTTTTATTTATAAAATATTTTAATTAAAACACGTGTTGAAATCTTATCGATTAACTTGTCATGTGTCACGATCATGTGAATTATACTTTTATCATAATTAGATTTATCATATTTAAAATCTATATTAGGATCTTTGTATACGCCAGTTTATAATAATAAAATTTAAAATCAGTTAAAATATTTATAAAAAAAAAATAAAATACAAAATCAGATCACTACTCAAAAAAATATAAGAAAAACACAAAATCGAAACCTAAGAATTATTTATTTATTTTAATTCTCATTTATTTTTAATTAAAATATTCAAAACACATAATCTCTTGGGATCCTAAGCAACATTAACCATACTTCTCATATATTTCACACACTTTACCAACTATCGTTTTCTGTTCTGCTGCGTTTAAAACTTGAATATGCAATTCGAGTCCTTCGAGTATGTTAACGATCTCCCCATTAACTCTTTTCAAACAAATAAAGACTCTCATTCTTTTCACATTCATCTTCCGTATATGATCTCTCTATTCTCTAGAGAAATTATGCTTCTCAAGACTCGAATCAAATGTCTCTTTACATGATTTTTGCTATCCTCATTCTTATTGAACTCATCATCGTCTAATGTCATATCAATAGCATTTAACTTTTTTTTTTAATTGAAATATATCCTAATTATTTTAATTTACTTTTTTTATATTTTTTTCTTAAATTGAAAGGAAACTTATTTTCTATTTTTGTTAATTTTTTTAATTGAAATATATCCTAATTTAACTAATTACTTTTTGTTTTTATTTTTTCTTTTCTTAAATTGAAAGGAAATTTATTTTCTATTTTTGTTTTAAAACAAATTTTTAGATGGGCAATTTTCTTAAAAAGCACAAAATAAAGTTTATTTTTCAAAAATAGTCTTAAAAACTCGTTTGTTCATAAATAGCCTTCATTAAAGTTAGAAAACTCTTCATAAATGTGTCTAATGTCTTCCTTACGGCTTCCTAAATTTTCATTAAAGTTAGGAAAATCTTACTAAATATGTCTAACAGTTTCCTAAATTAAGTTATGACGGTCTTCCTAAATGTGTCTAACACCTTCTTAATAATGCTAAAAGTGATTAACAAAATTTTTAGGTCTATTATTGAACTGAAAACGTAAAATGTGGCTGTTTGAGGCAATTTCTCTTTTTAGATTTATATAATAAGATTCTGTTAAAATCTAATTAGTTGAATTTTTTAACACATGTCAAAATTTAATCGATTAACTCGCTACGTGTCACGATCATGTTAATTAGCAACTTTGAGGCATTCTATTTTATATATTAAAAAAAAAAATTATTTTTCTCATTTATCTAATTATGAAGTTATCTATATATATTTACTAAAATCACCGCAATATCTAATTATGAAGTTATTTATATATATTTACTAAAATCACTGCAATAGGTCATAGGTCATGAGTTGGACCTCCCAGTTACAACACTCATTTGATTTTGTTTTTCTTGCTTTACCTTTAATGAATGGTCAATTACGAATTTACCCCCTTTTTCTTCTTCTTCTTCAAATCGATTCCTGTAAATCCTAAATTGGCCGACTCTTCATGTTTTTCACAGTTTTCATATTTTTTTTTGTTTTCTCATGTTTATAGCAAATAATGGTAGATCCATCAAATTATAAGTGATTTTGAACATTAAAACAAAAGAAAATTCAAATTTTATCAAAAAGTTTCGATTTTTTTGTCCGATTATTGTAAATCGTGGCGGCCGAGCGTTTTTTCGCCTTGAAATCGGTTGATTCAGAAGCGTTTTTGAACAAAGTTACAAGTTAGTACGTTACATGTCGGTGAAAATAAAAGTAAAATAATGTAATATTTTAAGATTTGTAGAATTAGAATTTAGAAGGTACAAAAGAAAATTCCATTGAAGATTCTCATCTCGACTCTACCATTTCTATTATTTAAATTACGCATTTATTTATTTGTTTTATCTCGACTCTACCATTTCTATTATTTAAATTACGCATTTATTTATTTGTTTTATATAAAGATTTATTTGGATTTACTAAGTTGAACTTGTGCTTTTAACTTAAATTGGATTTGATAAAGCTATATTTACGATTCTTTCAATTTCGATTTAATTTTAATAAATATTTTTGCTTTTAGTTTATTTTGTATTTAAAATTTATTTTCTTTTTAAAAAGCCCGAAAAAACCCAAAAGAGCCGATAACCATGTTAGGGCCGGATCGGGCTTTAAAATTTAGGCTTGATATATTTTGGGTCGGACCGGACCGGACCGGATCAGCCCAATTGACATGCCTAATCAAGAGTTAAAAACCTCAATCTTCTCATTAATACTAGATAGAAAACGACTTTTCTTCTAAACCATATATAACTCAGTTTAAATTTCAATATCTTTAAAAAAAAACAAAAACAGAATTTTCAGGTTAACTCCTCTTTTTTTTAACTTGTGTTCTTTTTTGTAATTGGTATCAACTAAAGCAAACTCTATTGCTAACGCTATCGTAAGAAACATAACTCAAGTTAGTCGTACTCAATCGTACCTTAAGATGGTTGCATGATATAGTATATGAGTAGCCACGATTGTTACTCTCATTTATGTAAAGCTCTGTTTATGAAAATTCTGATGACAAGTAAAATCGTTCTGATTATGATACTGTGGTCCAATGTGTCACTTTCACAACGAAGTGTGTTCATATCTCGCCATCCCACATTTCGGCTAGAGATTTAATGGGGCCTTTCTCGGAGATATAAACCTCACCGCCCACGATTCTGCTCTGAGGAATCTCCGTCGAGATTCTCTGCGTCTCTTCCTCTGTCAAAGACCAATCAAATATCTTCAGATTCTCCTCTAATCTCTCTTTCGTAAAGCTCTTCACCACCATGCTCACTCCTTCCTCGTACGCCCATCTCATACTCACCTGTCAACAAAATTATATCCATCTTTCAACCAAAATCTCCATCACAAAAACCGAAAAACAGGCTTCAAAACTTGCATCTCCACTTTTTGTTTGTGGTTCATAGATTCATCTAATGCATAATACATCTCAAAATTTGTTTGTGGTGAGATTCATGCTGGTAAAGAAAATGGCTAACCATCATATAAACATTCACCACTTTTGAGAGTTAGTAGTACCTGTGCCACGGTTTTTCCTTTAGCCTCAGCTATATCTTTGAGAACATCAGACTCCATGATTTTGTGAGTTCCCCAAAAGGCTCCTCTCGATCCCAACACCGAATAAGCCGTCACAACAATGCCTTTCGACATACAAAGCTCCCTTAGCTTTCTCTGTTGCCACACTGGACTCATCTCCACCTTTTTTCACATTCATCCATTAAAAAAAAAACAAATATCTCCAATTGTGTCAATCTCTTCTTGACAATTAAACCAGGGGAGTGAGAAGGGTGTGGGTTTATACTTGATTGACGCTGGGAGGGATTTTGGCGACAGAGAGGATGTGTTGAAGCTTCTTGCAAGAGAAGTTGCTCACTCCTATACATTTTGCAAGCCCGAGTCTCTGGCACTCCTCCATCTCTGACCAAACTGCTTCGTAATCCATTGGCAGAAAATCATCTTCTTCAATGGGAAACTTGTATTTACCAGGCTTTGAGCTAACCGGCCAATGAATCAGGTAGAGATCAAGATAGTCCAGTTTCAGATTTCTGCAAAAACATGATGTGTCAAAAGAGATGCTTTACACACACAAAGTTTCCAAGCTATAAGGCTACGTTTCTTTCTACATGCCTAAATATGAGCTTGAAACAGCTTCATCAAGTCTGGTTTAACTTCATTCAAACCCAGAATTATTGAAACTATATTCGAAATTGATGATCTTGAAATCAGAATGTGTTTCTCACCAAAAAAAAAGAAGAAGAAACAGATTTGGTCAGATCTTTCATTACAAAATGAGAATTTAAACATCAGATTTCTGATTTCTCTCATAAAGTCACTAACAATTAAACCTTGTGCATTTTTTCATATATATTCCATAAATCTCATCTGAAATCAGTTTCTTAATCAAACGGAAAATGAATCTTACTTCAGACTCCGTTGGATCGCCGGTACGACGAGGCCGCCGTGAGCGTCGGCGCACCAAAGCTTCGAAGTGACGAAGAGCTCGGATCGAGATCGGACTAAGCCGAGAGAAACCGCCTCCGCTAGAGCTTCGCCGAGAGGCTCCTCCGTCTGGTACCTCGGAGACGTGTCGAAGTGTCGATAGCCGAGCCTTATGGCCTCCAGCACCGTCTCTTTCAGAACCAACGGTTCCGGCGGCGGAGACGCGGCGGTTCCCAGACCTAGAACAGGCATCAGGTGATGACCGGATCCGATTGCGAGCGCGGGCCTTGTAATCGGACACATTTTGGTCAAAGAAAATACAAAAAGTTTGCTTGAACAAACTGTACTAGTAGCCAGGGCCACCATGACTGATACTCATGCTCATTTGATTTTTAAAATAATGCAGATCAAATCTTCATATTATATCTCATTGTCATCAAGATCTACATATAACAAATTAACAAGTAAAAAAATAATTGTTAGGTTTTGACATAATATAAAAAAAAACATTGACTTAAAATATTAAAAACAACGACAAAAGTTGAAAGTAGGGGTGCCTCTCGAAATTCGTTTAGTTTGGATTTGGGATTTATAGTAAGAACTAGAAAATTAGGATTTTTCATTAATAAATGAGATTTATAGGATAATAGGAAGAATTTGGAAAATTAGGGTATTTTCATTAATAAAAAGTCAGAGTTTTTCGGATAAGTCCAAGCTCGTTCGGGCTTAAGCCCAAAAAATCATTAGCCCAAATATGTTTAGCCCGAAAGGCCCGATTTTTTTTGGACTTAAATATCAAAGCCCGAACTCGATATTTTTTAGGGTCGGACCGGGCCGACCCGCGGGTTTTGGTCCTAATTGACATCCCTACTCTTGATTGATTTGATTGATATGGGGAACAATAGTATAGTTCAATTATATATGAAAGATTTAAAATAAAACCTACAAAAGATGAAGAAATAAATAAAGTAGAGTTTTATAATCAAAAACTAGTTTGATATATATTACACAAAATAATTATGACCATTTTGCCCCTATATTTATTTTATGCGAACCACACACTAACAATTTGATTATCACGCTAACAATCTGTTCGCGTATTTGTGCATTGTTAACATATGGTTCGCATTGTTAGCGTGTGATATACTTTGGTAACATGTTGTATTGTTAGCGTGTGGTTCATGTTACTGCTATTTTGTGCGTATTGTTAGCATTTTATCACACGCTGACAATGTGATTATCACGCTAACAATCTGTTAGCGTGTTATGCGCATTGTTAGTGTATGATTCACATTGTTAGAGTATCAACACTTTCATAACATGTCATATTGTTAGCGGATGGTTCGCATTGTTAGCATTTTGTGTGCATTATTAGCATATTATGTATGTTGTTAGTATGTAGTGCACTTTGTTAGCATCTGATCCGCGTTGTTAGCATCTTGATATGTTGGATTTTATAAACAAAAATTAAAGGGTAAAAACATTTTTTTATTATGAATAGTGCGTGTCAGAATTTTTATTTTTTGGTCGGTTAATTATGAAGTTATTGATAGGGGATATTGAAATTTCTCATTATATATGTACGAAATTCATTCGATTTTCTACTTATATCTCTACTTTATAATTAGCTAAATTGTTTCCGTAACTGTTTCAAATCGAGCCCAACGTATTGTACTTGGTGATTTCTGTGCTGATGAAGGCTATATGAATGTTTGAATGGTTTTTAGTTTTTGGATTTTGATTTTTTTTGTTTTAGATTTTCAATTTTTTTGTTTTTGAGTTTGGTGTAGATTTTAGCTTTTAGAAAAATTTGAATGGTAATTTATTTAGTTTTTAGTTTTTGAATTTGTGTAT
Source organism: Alliaria petiolata (assembly GCA_020283515.1). Classification (NCBI taxonomy): domain Eukaryota; kingdom Viridiplantae; phylum Streptophyta; class Magnoliopsida; order Brassicales; family Brassicaceae; genus Alliaria; species Alliaria petiolata. The sequence continues at coordinate 388,193,281 of JAHZTW010000001.1, forward strand.
ATATATTTTTTTTTATATTAAAAAATATTGTCTTTTCAGCAGGGACCGAGCCACATGTATACTAAGGGCTTGATTGGTTCTCCCATTAGCACCTGCAAACGCAGCTTTTGCGGATGGTAGCGGTTGTTGGCGTTTGGCAACAATCACACAAAACGCTTTCTACCGCTTCGAACTGCTTTGTGTCGCTCAAAATCAAAAGCTCCTTCCAGCTAGCGTTTGCGGTTGCGGACGATTGCGGATGGATAATTAAAAACATTAAAATTTAAAAAAATACAAAATTTATATGAAATTAAGATATATATATATAAGAAACTTTTTAAAAAAATGAGATTTGAATATTATAATTACAAATAAATAAATAAATTTGATATTTTTTAACTAATATTCATTAACAATCTTTCATAATTTTATATGTATAAGATCTATAAACTCTAATTATTTTGATAAAATTTCTCCTCACCACTAATGTATATATAACAACTAAAATTCTTTTCATCTAACATCTCCATACAAAAAAAAACAATTTCTCTATTAAAATCATAACTTTCATCCAAACTAAAAAAATTGATAAATTAATAAAAATAATAATATTTATAATTAAGTATGTTTAATTAATAATTTTATAGTTTTTTTTATAATAATATGGTTTTTAATATTTTTTTATAGTTATAAAATTTGTTTATATTGTTAATTTATTGTTTAACCGCTACTACATCCATAAGTTAACCAGTCGTAAATATCCCGTAAACGTACCCATTTTTAACCGATGTGCCAGTCGTACAACTCGCTTAATAACGCTTTTAACCGCAATCTCCCGCTTCCGCGAACTCCCACAACCGCAACCGCAGCAACTGCGTTTAAACCCAGGCCCTAATGGGGTCACTTGCCTCATTCAAATCTTAAAATTACCTTCTAATTATTACCAAGTTCAGTTGATGTCCCATGATAAATTTTAATTTGCCCCCAAATTTTTTCTTTTTTGCCTACAGTTTTCTACTTCTAAACGATGATTTTACTTCTCCTATTTCAACTCGATTTGCTTAAATATTCTTTTTTTTATTTTACCAATTACATAAATGCAAAAATCTGAGTATGGATAGTTATATATTTTAGATATATACACTATCTTTCATAATTATTGATAAATAATATTTTTATAGAAAATAAAAATTTATTCTCATAATTTGGTTTTTCTACTACTCATATTTTGTCTTTACATACATATGTTTTGCACTATCTTTTGTTTTTTGTCAAGATATGATTAATTTTTTTTTCAAAATCAATTATATGGCAAACTTTTAATATCCGTGAAATTTTTAAAGATAAAACTTATAAAATGTATTTATATAATATAATGATTTTTATATTTAAAATTTCAATATAGTTGATATTTTAATATATATTTTACTCCTAGTGAAATAAGGTTCTAGATCCACCACTGCTTATAAGATATGTTTTTATGTTAAACAACAAGCACACGTTATTCTCCACATTTGTGTGTTCCATATTTTTAGAATTTATCTATCATTATTTGTTTTAAAGTTGTTTTTATGATTTTTAATTTTCAGTGTTTGCTTTTTGTGTTTGAACATTACTTAAATAAATATATAACATCTTTTTCTTAAAATAGAAACTCATACAAATGTATACGTTATAATAAAATATTATAAATAAAAGATGCGTAGGATTTTTTTAATTATATATTTTTTTAAATATGTGTAGGTTTATTTATAAAATTTAAGAAAAACAACAAGAACATTATTGTAGAGATGTTTGTAGAAGTATGAAGATTTTGTTCTTGTATAAAAAAGTATTTAGTTAAATAATAATTGATAAAATAGCAATATTTGGAAAAAGGAACAAATGAACGAAAATTGTTTTCAAAAACTCATAGAATAAGGTTTCTGCTTTTTGGTTTTTGCTTAGAAATTAGTAAAATCTGTCAAAAACTAGTTTTCCTAAAATTTAGAAAATCAATTTATTCAAACACTTGAATGGGTAATAAAATAGTAGTTTTTTGAAAAACAAAAACCAAACTCTGTTTTTTCTTTTTTATTGCCAACCAAACATAATTTTATTTTTTTAGGATGTTACATATTGATCCAAGATATTACGTAAGGGCTTTGTTGTTGTCTAACTTGCTTGGCTTCTGCGTCTACTATATTAACTACTTGACGATTGACATGAATATATGCAAATGTAGGATTCTTGGCTGATATACTTACTATGTCTTTGACGAATTGGCAATGCTTGATCTGCACCATTGTTGCCTCCTTCGCTGACTAATCATATGCTGAAGTTTGCAACATGGATTCCTTTATGTGTTACTCTCCACCAAAATGTCTTCAATTCAGGGGGAATAGATAATCTTCAAATGTGTTTGAAGATTTGATCATACAGGCTTGTAGAATGTTGTGCTCGATTTTGATGAAGTTATATGGGCATTAGATGAGTACGATACACATAGTAGCCCGATCTGACTGTATAATGGCCTGACCTTGTATATATCCACGAAGGACGATCATGGCTATTAGCTGTAGAATGTCTGATTTGTTGAATGCAAGATACATCTTCATGGTTAATGCATTGCTGAATAAGGTCCCGATTCCAGGATCTTGAGCTAGGCAATATAAGGTCAGACACTCGCATTGTCGGGTATAAGTGCGCTCCTTGCCCATTTGGGGGTCTTGATGGATTACATGGTAACCAATTATCATTCCAAACATTAATGCTTTCTCCATTTCCAACGAGCCATCTAGAGCCACTCCTAATTAGCCTTTGACATTGTATAATGCTTTTCCAGGCTTGGCTTGAAGTAGAGTAAGCTCTAGCTTCTAAGAAAGTAGTATTTCTATAATATTTATCTTGAAAGACTCTCGCTAGTAGAGAAGATGGTTCTCGCTTAGCAATTAACGTGATGTTAAAAGCTCTTAAATCACGTATGCCTAGTCCTCCTTCTTTCTTGGATGATGTGATTTTGTCCCATGAAATCCAAGGTATTTTCTGTCTTTGCGCATCAGAAGACCACCGGATTGCCGAAGTAATTTTCTAAATTAGCTTGATTGGCAGAAGGAAGCATGACATCGCATATGTTGGTAATGTTGTAGCAACAACTTTAATTAAAACCTCTTTGCCAGCTTGAGATAAAAAAAATTCGTAGACCAAGATTGAAGCTTATGGCTAATACGCTGCTCAATGTAGGAGAAGGTATCATATCTATGTCTTCCTATTTGTTCAGGCAATTGAATGTGATGGCTGACTTGTGATAATTGATCTCCTGCCTAAAGGCTTGTTGATAGGTGCGAAGCAACCTAATCAAATGGTTGCATTCAACAGTCGTGGCTTTGAAAAAAAGCAAGGAGTCATCAGCAAAACGTAAATGTGAAATTGCTGGATCTTCTTTAGAAGCCTTAAAACCATGAAGTAATCCGCTGTGATTGTTGGAATTCTGTTTCCGAAACAGAGTAAGAAAGAATAAAGAAGAGTATAAACGTAAATTGAACTTTTATTGAATCTGAAACTTGTTATTTACATTAAGACAAAATTGGTTTATATAGAAAACAAACAGACACAACAAGTAAAGAGTTGTGTGTCTTTCTCTTTGTAGTCACAACGAAACTACCAAACTGAAATGTTACGATCAAAACGTCACGACCATTAACGAAACTCAATTATCGACAAACAGTGATTATAATTATGAATCAACCGAGAAAGACCTTCAGTACAAAGAAGATATAAATATGGGGAGATAGGATCACCTTGTCTTATACCTCTGTGAGGAATGATTGTTCTTGTAAGAACATGTTTACAAGAATAGAATAAGTAACCATATATAGTAACTATAGTACCAATCAAGTAACTCCTCTATCTGAAAGAGCGGCTCTTGCGGTTCAGAACTCTCTGTCTAACTCAGCGGTGAATAAGAATATGTTCTTAGCTCTTGACTTTTCTAATGAAGAAAATACAAAGTTTCTAGATGAAGAAGATACGATGGTTCTTGATGCGGATCCTCAACAGTCAAATTTCATGACCCCTTCGGGTCAGAGAATTCTACGTGAGAGGCCTGTCAAACCATCTGCCAAGGTAAATGATATGCAATGGCAATTAGTTACAGGTGGTCGTGGTAATCAAGGTAGGGGAAAATGTGGTCGTGGCTAATTTTATCAACATTGCTCCTTTTGGTATAGTCTATGCGTAAGACTCGACTATCTATTGCAATGTTATTGTATTCTATGCTTTGCACTTGTGCAATCTCTTGTTAAAAGTTTGTAACTTGAACTTGTTTCATATTTCAATTAATAAAATTCGTTCCGTAAAAAAAAAAAAAAAAACTATAGTAACACATTTCATGATCCATCTTCTCCAGAGTTCATGAAAACCCATCTTTTCCATAATAATATCCAAAAATGCCCATTCACTTATCAAATGCCTTGGAAATATCAAGTTTTAAAGCGTTAAATGGATCAATTTGGATTCTTGTATGAAGAGAATGAAGGAGCTCACATGCTATGAGTACATTGTCTGTAATGAGCCTACCAGGTATGCAGATTGATTCTCTGAAATAATCAAATGCAACCAAGATTTTAAAATCTGCAAACAATCAAAACCTGTTTTTTTTTTGTTTGACTGCAATCAAAACCTGGTTTAAATGGTGAGTTGATGACTTTCTCAATATATCGTTAAATAAGAATTACACCCTTCATTTAGGACCCGCTTACTTTGATGAGCTCCTTTAAATGACAGTTATATCCCTCCTTAGACGCTGACTTTGACCTAGTCTTTTTAAATGACAATTATTTCCCTCGCAGTGAGTCAGACGAAGGTACGACGTCGTGTTCCAGGTTGTATTTACGTATACACAAATCTCCTCTCTTCATTAACGACGACCACACTCTCTCTCTCTCTAAACCGGAGAACGGAACGAAATTAAGTTTGCCTCGGAGATTCATTTAATCGATATCTCATCAGAATGAGTAACGAGCTTCTCACATTCGATCCTGTCGACGTTCAATTCCCTTGTAAGTATATATATATATATATATAACCTCGACTATCTTTTCAAAATTTTCCGATTAGTTTACTGTGTTGATTTGGTTGACTTGTGATTTTGATGTAGTTGAATTGAAGAAGCAGATCTCTTGCTCTCTCTGTTTGACTAACAAGACACGCAATTATGTAGCCTTCAAGGTGAATACATTAGCATAGTCTTAATTTACTTAATGGAGATTTTGAGTATCTTAGTTCTCAAGGGTCAATTTCTTAGGTTAAAACGACGAAACCAAAGGAGTATTGTGTCAGGCCTACTACGGGTGTTGTTCTTCCAGGATCTTCTCTTGAAGTATTAGGTATGTCTCTGACTTTTTCTATTAATAGATCGATGAGATGGACACAAGCCTAAGAAAATTATGAATATCAAGAAAGATCTATATATACGATCATTGATATTTGTGATTTTTTTTTTTTAAGTTTGACTTGTCTCGATCTCATCAATCTCCCAATACTTGATCCGCAAGCGTTGATGATATCGACATAAGTCAAGATTAAAGAAATCATATATCTTCTAGAGTTTCTTGATATTCATAATTTCTTTACTTTTGATCTCATCGATCTCCCAAATTTTTTGTCTTTAGTAATTGATCGTTTGCTAGATGAGGCCTTTAATTGTTTTGGGACTAATTATGGGTTTGGTTGTTCTCGGTTTTTGTCTCGAATCTAGTGACCATGCAAGCGCTAAAGGAAGCTCCGGTTGATATGCAGTGCAAGGACAAGTTCTTGTTTAAATGTGTAGTGGCTAGACCAGGAGCCACGGCCGAGGAGGTTACTCCTGAGATGGTATTCACATTAACGAGATTTACAGAAATTTCATAAGCACTTTCTAATTTGGCAATTTGGCTCTTGTTATTAATTAACCCAATATTGTTTCTTTTCTAATGAACAATGCAGTTTAGCAAAGAGGCGGGGCATCGAGTTGAGGAGACTAAATTGAAAGTTATATATGTTGCTCCACCGCAACCACCATCACCGGTTCAAGAAGGATCAGAAGAGGGCTCTTCACCAGGAGCTTCTGTCTCACATAATCCTTCTGATTTTACTGTTGTAAGTATATGGATCTTTAAGAAACCTCTAACTAGAAGAGAGGGTTATCGTAGAAGTTTGCTTTTGTTATTGTGTTTGCTTTGCTACTTGATGGATTAATTTCGTATTTCACTTCCCAGGAAAAGCTAGCATCCTTGATGATTCCATTATTTTCCAAGGCTGGCTCCTACACCGTCGATGATGATGAAAAAATCACTCCACCGCAGTACCAAGTGTTCATCAACTTCAGGGGAGACGAGCTGCGACATAGCTTTGTAGGGTTTCTTGTAAAGGCCATGAGATTGGAGAAGATCAACGTGTTTACCGACGAGGTTGAGGTGAGGGGTACGAATCTAAACTATCTTTTCACGAGGATCGAGGAATCGAGAGTAGCGGTGGCTATCTTCTCCGAGAGGTACACTGAATCTTGCTGGTGCTTGGATGAGCTTGTGAAGATGAAGGAGCAGATGGAACGAGGCAAACTCGTGGTGATTCCGGTTTTCTATAGGTTAGACGCTACCTCGTGTAAAAGACTCGTGGGAGCTTTCGGAGACAATTTCAGGAATCTAGAGTGGGAGTATAGGAGTGAGCCTGAGAGAATCCAGAAATGGAAAGAAGCTTTATCATCTGTTTTCAATAACATCGGCTTGAAGTTGGATATACGAAGGTAATATTTGATTGATTCATTGTTTCAGTACGTCTTGAGTTGTGGAGATGATGGTTTTTTTTGGCTCATTCATTTTCCATTAAATCTCACTATCTGTTTTGATCAGCTATACTCATTTAGGTCTATTGGCTATGATAGGAATTATGAGTTCCAAATTCAAAACCATTTGACAACGAATAAAGAGATTTATATATTTATATACTAGTGTGTTTTTATTTTTAGTACGTAGCATCATCTCTACGTCTAATGTGAGATATTTTAACCTGACTGGTATAATGATTCGTAGTCGTCACTTCTTATGAGTTCCTTTCAATGATGGAACTAATCTTATATCATGAAATCCAACTAAATTTTATGTAATTTTTCTTTATTGGGGGTGGGTAGTGATGAGAGCAAATTCGTCGACTCAATCGTTGAGGACGTGAAGAAAGTGCTAATCAAGATTTACACCGAGGAAGGAGAACTCTAGGAACTACTCTACCATTGGGGGAAACAAAGAAGGATTGACTAAAAACGTTCAGAGGAGATAGAGACGAGTTTGATACGACCCCTAGATTTGGAGTCGAACAAGAGAAAAGAGGTAAATAAATGGTTCGATTTAGGTTTTTGTTAATCTTCATTTTTATGGAAATCATCTCGGTAATCCATTAATTTAAATTTATATTGATTAATTTGTATATCCAAATGTCCTCAAAGAGCGAAATGGGTATGGTGATGCTCTAGTCGTGTTGCTTGGCACTGCCAATATATGTCTTTTCTTTAGCATATCTCCTGCCAAAATGATCAGAAACAACAATATTTCGACGATATTGGTGAGGCAAATGACACTAGTATAAAAGAAATCAATCCATGAAAAAAAAATATCATAACCAAGAAATCAAATCAAACACAACTGGATGACGAATGATCTGAAAACCATTTAAAACAAAAATAATTGGTTGGTCGATAAAATTGTACTATTATACACTTATCATAAACAAACAGTTGTAGATTTTCGATGAACATCTCATTAACGAGGCTACAAGAATCCGCTTCACATGATTCATGTTCAAAATTTTGACCAAATACATATTACTATTCGATGAGTTGTTCAAAAGTAATTGATGACCATAGGTTTTTTTTTTCTTTCAGATCAGACCCACAAAAGCCCTAAACAACACAACTTGGTCAGATCAAGAACTCAATGAGATCGATATGAGACAAATCGGATCGATATGAGACAAATCGGAATAACCCAACGAAGGATCAAACAAAAGTGAGAAAAGGCATATTACCTTGGCCGGATAAACTCTTAGATTTTTAACGATGATTGATGGTGTTTCTTCTAAAGTGGTGAAAAAGGAAAATTTCATGCGAGCGTGCTTTGTTTGTATGATTTTTGTGGCCATTTTATAAGCTACTCTTGTGCCCGTTTTCCCCATTTTACCATTACACATTTTTCCATTGTTTCACCTTTTCCTGAAATTGTTTTTTTTCTCACAATTATGGATTTTCCCTCAATGAGATAAAAAGCTTTAAAAATCACTTCTTTATGTGTAAACAAGTTAAAAAGATTAAAAAGTTTATATTTTTAAAAATTACTCCCTCTGTTCCTTAAAAAAGGTAGTTTTAGAAAAAAATTTGTTTTAAAAAGAAAGAAGTTTTCAATTTTCTAGGTGTAGTTATTGTCCATTTTTACTTAATTTGCCCTTATAACATTTTTAAAGAATAACTTAAGTAACAATTAATAAAAACAAGGTTAGAAAAGATTTTTGTAAATTTTTTTAATATGTGTGAAAAACACAAAAATACTTTTTTTTAAGAACAGAGAGAATATATCTTATACAAACTAATAAATGATAATAAAAGAGCTATACAAATCTCACTTTTTGTATTATTTTGTAAGAAAATCCAACAATAAATGTTATACCTCAAATTTGAATTTTGAAAGCTATTTACTCATATATTTCCATTGGTCTTAGTTTGTTCAATACAACACTTATAATAGTCAAAATTATTAAACATCTATTTATTATATACACACATATTTAACTTTTTTTATAGTTAAAATCCCTGTTCAAAAACTAGTCCGAGTTGCCGATTACTCGACCGAAAATTCGGTGTGCGGTGAGTGGCCGTGGCGAATATAGGAAATCGGTGGGATTATACGGCCAGCCGATTTTAATCCGCCGAGAACGTGGTTTTTCAAAAACCGCAGCGTAATTGTGTTAATCGGCAGATCAAAATCATCGGAAAAAAGTATATGCGAGTTTAATTCATTAATCTCCGGTGGAATCAAAGTTTCCGATGATGAAGCGAATGAAGAAGTCACCGATACTGAGTGGTTCTTCTGGTTCTCGATGACACAAGAATTCATGAACGGCGTTGGGCTTTCCGAAGAATCATAATTGAACTCTCGTGTGATTTGGTTATCTGGGTCGGGATGTGAACAAGCGGGTCAAGGTCAGATTTACGGGATGCAGTTGATGGTGTGTATCACAGCCGGGAACGGCGTTGAAATTGGTTCGTCGGAGGTGTTAAACCATAGCTTAGATCTGATTGGTAAAGTCAATAGTCTTTTCAATTCCAACAGCGGTAATGGTGGTGAAGCTTGTTCTTGGGGGGTTGATTACAAATACGATTCTTACCAAATTTCCAAGCTCGAAAAGAACGAGAAAATGGATTCCAGATACGACCCTTTTTTTTTCTACCGACTACTAATGACTTTGGTGATTAGGAAATGGAGAAAATGGGTTTAATTTTTGTGTGTTGTTAGTGTGTGTTAAGTCTTTGGTGATAAAGATCAATCTGATGCGGGCTTAAACCGGGACTGGTTATGTCCAATTAGAGTTGCTGGTTATTTGCTTCTCTTTGGTTTACGGTTTAGTTAATAACCGGCTGATCCTTTGTAATTAGCTTTAGTATATAGCTAAGGCGTGAATGTATCTCTCTCTCTGATCCGTGAAAAAGATTTGTAACAGAGAGAGAAGGAGAACTTGTAATCGAGAGAAGATAGTGGATTACTGGAAATCTCCAGGCCGAGACGTAGGGTTTCACATTCCGTGAACCTGAACTCGTTAATTGCGTGTGTCTTCGTCTTCAATTTCTTTCATCTTCTTCTTGTGGTCAATTCTTGTTTTTCTTCTTCAAGAGCGATTGAGAGATTGTGAGATATAAAGTTTTTGTCGATTCTAAGTCCAAGTTTTAAGCTGAATATCTTGATCGGAATAAATATCAAGTCGCTACATTTATTATCTTCTTTTTATCATTTTTTTCCTCCATTAACTTTCTCCCCTATTTTAAATCTTTTAATATTATTTTGCTTCTTCCTCTCTCTTTTGTCCTTTCTTCTAACTTATTCGATAATTTTAAATGAAATTAATACCTTAACATGAATATTAATGGCTTAACATAAACATAAAAATCTTTTTTTTAAGTAAAAATTTTAAGTAGTCGATGATTTTAAATAAACATGAAATTTTGTTTTTTGAAGTGAAATAATTTAAGGATTATGGATTTTCACCTTTTCTTGAAATTGTTTTTTTTTCTCACAATTATGGATTTTCCCTCAATGAGATAAAAAGCTTTAAAAATCACTTCTTTATGTGTAAACAAGTTAAAAAGGTTAAAAAGTTCATATTTTTAGAAATTATATCTTATACAAACTAATAAATGATAATAAAAGAGCTATACAAGTCTCACTTTTTGTATTATTTTGTAAGAAAATCCAACAATAAATGTTGTACCTCAAATTTGAATTTTGAAAGCTATTTACTCATATATTTCCATTGGTCTTAATTTGTTTAATACAACATTGATAATAGTCAAAAATTTTAAACATCTATTTATTATATACACACATATTTAACTTTTTTTTAGTTAAAATTGACCGGCGCCGACATTAGTCAAAATAAGAAAATAAAACATTACAGGTACACTCATATTTAGCTTACCATTTACTTGAATAATAAGGTGCCTGACACAATGCAAAATTACTAAACAACAAATCATTACTCATACAAATATTTTACTTGCTTTAAGTTCAAATAATACGGCGTTGACACTTGTAAAAATTAAAAATTATTTCATATGATACAATGCTTGACACTAGGGAAAATTACAAAATAACAAATTATTACTCAATACACATATTTTACTTAATTGTAATTCTTGAAATGCGACACTGGCACTAGTAAAAATTAGAAAGCAAATTTTTATTATTTATACACATATATTATTTATATTAACTTCAGATGTATATAAATGATAATTTAGTATAGACAAAAATTACGAGATACTGAGATACTAAATTATTATTTATATACATATTTTTCTTTTAGTTCGGATAATAGTCATAATGCAAAGCTAACAGCCTAACACTAATAAAAATTAGAAAGCAAAATATTATGATTTGTACACAAATTTTATTTACATTTAGTTATGATAAAACTTTGACTGTACGTATACAGCTTTTGCTACATTGCCAAAATTTTGATTATGTATCCGTTTTGTATATAATCTTTTCTTTCTAACTAACCAGCAAACCATAATTTATCATGTTTATTTTTTTTTGGGGAGGGGGGGGGGGTGTCGAAACCACTTTATATATATATTTTTTAACATAATGGATGACGAAAGAAAAATATATTGAGACATCAAAACTTTGAACAATATTCAAAATTTTGAATTTTGAAAAGAGGCTAAGCAAGTTATAATTCTTCAGGGAGTCCAACTGGGAAGCATAGTGAAGGCATGAAACTCCAGTCGGGGCAAGAGAGCTGGCGCATAGTTGGTGACGCCAAATCCGGTCCTTACATTATGCGCACCAAAAAGGTTATGCACGCTGAGCTGAATCAGCGGATGTTGAGGATGAATGTAGGGAAGCTGATGATGCACAACCTCGGAACTATGTGAAATATCAGCTGTAGTCATGTTTTCAGTGTATTCAGTATCTCTCTGCATTTGTTCCCACATCCGTTGCTTCCGCTGGTTGACCCTTGGTGTTGTGAAACCGGGATGCTCAGTTTTCAAGTGATTATTAAGTTTAGAATAAGTCCCCGAGAAGTCACAATCGTCGACCGAGCAAGACCTCGATTTAGCATTCATAAATTTTCTTGCAACGGACACCTTCATCGCCTCATAAACCTCTCCTCTGCAGAAAGGACATTTAAAGGTCTTCCGGTTTAAACGGTTCTTGCTGTTCCTACGGTACTGCTTGAAACAGTTGGAGTGACGAACACTTGTATCGCACATGTAAGGACGGCATCCTTTGGAGGAGCAAGAGCAGTGCAAGAGGACGGCATTGTGTGGCGGTTCCATGCAAATCACACAACGGACATCCTCCCATTCTCTTGCGCCTCCTGTTTGAATAGGAGACTCAGGTTCTTTTTGTTTGTTGGTCCTCGAAGAGCGAAGCGGGTATGGTGATACTCTAGTCATGTTTTCTTGGCACTAACAATATACGTCTTTCCTTCAGATCTCTCCTGCCAAAATGATTAGAAACAACAATATTTTGATGATATTGGTGAGGTAAATAACACTAGTACAAAAGAAATCAATCTATGAAACAAATATCATAACCAAGAAATCAAATCAAATACAATTGGATGACGAATGATCCGAAAACCATTTAAAAATTATACACTTATCACAAACAAACAGTTGTACATTTTCGATGACCATCTCATTAACGAGGCTACGAGAATTCGCTTCACATGATTCATATTCAGAATTCTGACCAAATACATATTACTATTCGATGAGTTGTTCTAAGTAATTGATGACCAGAGAATTTTTTTTTTTTTCTTTCTGATCAGACCCACAAAAGCCCTAAACGACACAACTTGGTTAGATCGAGAGCTCAATGGGATCGATATGAGACAAATTGGAATTACACAACCAAGGATCGAACAAAACTGAGAAAATGCAAATTACCTTGGCCGGAAGATGGGAAATTTAATTTGATCGAGTGCTTGTTTGTGTGATTTATGTGGCCTTTTTATAAGCTACTCTTGTGCCTGTTTTCCCCAATTTACCATTATACCCGTTTTCTTATGTCAAGTGTTTCACCTTTCCTTGAAATTATCTTTTCCTGATAATTATGGATTTTTCCCTCAATAAGATAAACAAGCTTTAAAAATCATTTTTTCCTATGTGTAAAAAAGTTAAAGTTCATATTTTTAGAAATTATATCTTATACAAACTAATAAATGATAAAAAAAAATGAACTATACAAATATCACTTTTTGTATTATTTTGTAAAGAAATCTAACAATAAATGTTGTACCTCAAATTTGAATTTTTAAAAGCTAGTTACTCATATATTTTCGTTGTTCTTAATTTGTTTAATACAACACTAATAATAGCCAAAATTATTAAACATCCATTTATTACATACACACATATTTAACTTTCTTTTTAATTAAGATTGTACGGCGCCGACATTAGTCAAAATAAAAAAGCAAAAACATTATTAGTTACACTCATATTTGACTTACCTTTCATTAGAATGATACGGCGCCGACACTAGTCAAAATTATTAGACAATTAATTGTTATTCATACACATATTTTATTTTACTTTAATTCACCTAATACGACGCCGACATTAGTCAAACCTTAAAAAAGAAAAATACTACCACAAATATTTACTTACTTTTAGTTCAGATAATATGACGCTGACACTTGTAAAAACAAAAAAGAAAAATATTATTTTTTATACACATACTAGGAGAGAACCCGCACATTGTTTAATGTGTGTTTTTAATAATATGTTTTATTCATTTATATTTTGAGCATCAGTTTTCTATTGCATTTTTTAAGAAATTTTTATTTTTTCGATTTTTTCTAAAGAATCTTAGTAATATTTTCTACATTTTTACGAATATTATTTTATTCTTCACGTATTTATTTTATTTCGTCTTTAACTTTCCCAATTTACAATTTTGAGTTTTTTGTTATATATCTTTTATCGACCGTGTTTTAAAATTTCAAATAATTATTTGTATTCATTTTTGTTTCAGTCTATTTTTTTTTCTTTTCTCTATTTTTGATTGTTTATTGAATATTGCTTTATGTTTTGTAGTTTTATAGATTGATAATTTATTTTTCAATTTTTTTGAAATTTCTTAAATTATTAAATCTCATAATTTATTTCTTTTTTTTCTTCACTTGCATTAAAATTTAACTATCCTTATTAATTTAAAAATGAAGATGAAATCACTAAAACAATTCATTGAAATTCTTATATTATATAATATTTATAAGTTTAAGATGTTTTAAATTTAGTTACCTTATATTTATGTTATATTGATTTTTAAATAGTTAAATTTTATGTATAGTTAATAGTTGGGTTAATATTTATTCGTATTATTTGATGGTTTTTTTTAATTAAATCTTATGTGAACCAATGATGGGAGCTGATGTTTCGTCGAGCCTTCATTTTTTATAGTATAGATTTTATTTATATTTATTTCATATTATACAACGCTTGACACTAGGAAAAATTACAAAATAACAAATTATTACTAATACACATATATTCTTAATTGTAATTTGTATAATACGACACTGACACTAGTAAAAATTAGAAAACAAAATGTTATTGTAGTTTAATATCCTCCTTTGAAAAATTGCAGGAACATGGTTACAATTGGATTGATGTTTTCATAAAAAAGGATAGTTGCAAGTGAAGATGACTGGTTGAAGTAAGCCCTTATATCTAAATCACTTGTTGACTGATCGTATTCATCCATTGAAGTCTTTTGTTCACCTTATTGGTATTACTTGGGCAGTGGTTTCAAAGCTTTCATGGTTAAGTTCTTTATCATTTAAATACTTCTTGACTATCTGTTACTTCCATTCTTTGATTGCTCTAGGTGAGAATTTTGATCTGATTGTATGTTTTTTCCTTTTGCATTTCAGAAAATGGAAGAGGCCCTCGGAAAGGTTTCTGATGCAGCAGAGAAAGGTACTGTACTAGAAGATGAAGTTGGCTTGTATCTTGTTTGAGAAATTTCATTAGAACTATTGCAAGTGACTTAAGTATTTAATGTGGCTTTTGTTCTTGTGGGTGAGAATACGTGGTGATCATGAATAGTTTCANAGGCGCTAGAAGATTGGAGTGGAAACATAGTTGTTGATCATCTCTTCAGGACTATGAGCAGAGATGAGGTTCAGATCAATGCCAAGTTGATGGAGGAAGACGTTTTTTTTTGTCATGGAGGCAAGAATATCAGAGCTCAACTACATGAAAAGTGCATAAATTCGAGCTGCAGATGTGGTGTCGATCGACACCAACCCTAGTGTCGATCGACACCCTTCGTAGAATGATCCACAAGCTGTTTCCAATGCTGCAACTCCATCATATGTTGTCAAACAGATGTCTCCACATCTTACAGCTCAGAAACCTCGAAGAAAGCAAAGGTATGTACTTCATGTAATCAATTCCAAACTTCCTGATCATCTCAATAAGAATTTAAAAGGTTCGAAAGGTGCTTCACACTTATGCAAGTAACGAGATTCTCGTAGAAAGCTTGGTGTTTCTTTTGATGATTCTGCAGGAAAAAGAAGTGTCCCACCCAAACTCAAGTCCCACCCTGTTGATGTGCCTCAATTCCTTGGTCGATCTCATGCACCTACTGCTTATACACCACCATGGATGAGGAGACATTCTTGTGGGAAGCATTCAATGCCACCCTTTGATCCACCAGACGTCTGAACCCCGACACAGTCAAGCTAATGACTGAAAGCAAACGCTGAGTGGGAGGCAACCCACTTTTAGGTAAAATCCCTGTTCAAAAACTCGTCCAAGTTGCCGATTACTCGACCGAGAATTCGGTGTGCGGTGAGTGGCCATGGCGAATATAGGAAATCGGTGGGATTATATGGCCAGCCGATTTTAATCCGCCGAGAACGTGGTTTTCCAAAAACCGCCGCGTAATTGTGTTAATCGGCGGATCAAAATCATCGTAAAAGAGTATATGCGAGCTTAATTCATTAATCTCCGGTGGAATCAAAGTTTCCGATGATGAAGCGAATGAAGAAGTCACCGATATTGAGTGGTTCTTCTGGTTCTCGATGTCAAAAGACTTCATGAACGGCGTTGGGCTTTCCGAAGAATCATAATTGAACTCTCGTGTGATTTGGTTATCTGGGTCGGGATGTGAACAAGCGGGTCAAGGTCAGATTTACGGGATGCAGTTGATGGTGTGTATCACAGCCGGGAACGGCGTTGAAATTGGTTCGTCGGAGGTGTTAAACCATAGCTTAGATCTGATTGGTAAAGTCAATAGTCTTTTCAATTCCAACAGCGGTAATGGTGGTGAAGCTTGTTCTTGGGGGGTTGATTACAAATACGATTCTTACCAAATTTCCAAGCTCGAAAAGAACGAGAAAATGGATTCCAGATACGACCCTTTTTTTTTCTACCGACTACTAATGACTTTGGTGATTAGGAAATGGAGAAAATGGGTTTAATTTTTGTGTGTTGTTAGTGTGTGTTAAGTCTTTGGTGATAAAGATCAATCTGATGCGGGCTTAAACCGGGACTGGTTATGTCCAATTAGAGTTGCTGGTTATTTGCTTCTCTTTGGTTTACGGTTTAGTTAATAACCGGCTGATCCTTTGTAATTAGCTTTAGTATATAGCTAAGGCGTGAATGTATCTCTCTCTCTGATCCGTGAAAAAGATTTGTAACAGAGAGAGAAGGAGAACTTGTAATCGAGAGAAGATAGTGGATTACTGGAAATCTCCAGGCCGAGACGTAGGGTTTCACATTCCGTGAACCTGAACTCGTTAATTGCGTGTGTCTTCGTCTTCAATTTCTTTCATCTTCTTCTTGTGGTCAATTCTTGTTTTTCTTCTTCAAGAGCGATTGAGAGATTGTGAGATATAAAGTTTTTGTCGATTCTAAGTCCAAGTTTTAAGCTGAATATCTTGATCGGAATAAATATCAAGTCGCTACATTTATTATCTTCTTTTTATCATTTTTTTCCTCCATTAACTTTCTCCCCTATTTTAAATCTTTTAATATTATTTTGCTTCTTCCTCTCTCTTTTGTCCTTTCTTCTAACTTATTCGATAATTTTAAATGAAATTAATACCTTAACATGAATATTAATGGCTTAACATAAACATAAAAATCTTTTTTTTAAGTAAAAATTTTAAGTAGTCGATGATTTTAAATAAACATGAAATTTTGTTTTTTGAAGTGAAATAATTTAAGGATTATGGATTTTCACCTTTTCTTGAAATTGTTTTTTTTTCTCACAATTATGGATTTTCCCTCAATGAGATAAAAAGCTTTAAAAATCACTTCTTTATGTGTAAACAAGTTAAAAAGGTTAAAAAGTTCATATTTTTAGAAATTATATCTTATACAAACTAATAAATGATAATAAAAGAGCTATACAAGTCTCACTTTTTGTATTATTTTGTAAGAAAATCCAACAATAAATGTTGTACCTCAAATTTGAATTTTGAAAGCTATTTACTCATATATTTCCATTGGTCTTAATTTGTTTAATACAACATTGATAATAGTCAAAAATTTTAAACATCTATTTATTATATACACACATATTTAACTTTTTTTTAGTTAAAATTGACCGGCGCCGACATTAGTCAAAATAAGAAAATAAAACATTACAGGTACACTCATATTTAGCTTACCATTTACTTGAATAATAAGGTGCCTGACACAATGCAAAATTACTAAACAACAAATCATTACTCATACAAATATTTTACTTGCTTTAAGTTCAAATAATACGGCGTTGACACTTGTAAAAATTAAAAATTATTTCATATGATACAATGCTTGACACTAGGGAAAATTACAAAATAACAAATTATTACTCAATACACATATTTTACTTAATTGTAATTCTTGAAATGCGACACTGGCACTAGTAAAAATTAGAAAGCAAATTTTTATTATTTATACACATATATTATTTATATTAACTTCAGATGTATATAAATGATAATTTAGTATAGACAAAAATTACGAGATACTGAGATACTAAATTATTATTTATATACATATTTTTCTTTTAGTTCGGATAATAGTCATAATGCAAAGCTAACAGCCTAACACTAATAAAAATTAGAAAGCAAAATATTATGATTTGTACACAAATTTTATTTACATTTAGTTATGATAAAACTTTGACTGTACGTATACAGCTTTTGCTACATTGCCAAAATTTTGATTATGTATCCGTTTTGTATATAATCTTTTCTTTCTAACTAACCAGCAAACCATAATTTATCATGTTTATTTTTTTTTGGGGAGGGGGGGGGGGTGTCGAAACCACTTTATATATATATTTTTTAACATAATGGATGACGAAAGAAAAATATATTGAGACATCAAAACTTTGAACAATATTCAAAATTTTGAATTTTGAAAAGAGGCTAAGCAAGTTATAATTCTTCAGGGAGTCCAACTGGGAAGCATAGTGAAGGCATGAAACTCCAGTCGGGGCAAGAGAGCTGGCGCATAGTTGGTGACGCCAAATCCGGTCCTTACATTATGCGCACCAAAAAGGTTATGCACGCTGAGCTGAATCAGCGGATGTTGAGGATGAATGTAGGGAAGCTGATGATGCACAACCTCGGAACTATGTGAAATATCAGCTGTAGTCATGTTTTCAGTGTATTCAGTATCTCTCTGCATTTGTTCCCACATCCGTTGCTTCCGCTGGTTGACCCTTGGTGTTGTGAAACCGGGATGCTCAGTTTTCAAGTGATTATTAAGTTTAGAATAAGTCCCCGAGAAGTCACAATCGTCGACCGAGCAAGACCTCGATTTAGCATTCATAAATTTTCTTGCAACGGACACCTTCATCGCCTCATAAACCTCTCCTCTGCAGAAAGGACATTTAAAGGTCTTCCGGTTTAAACGGTTCTTGCTGTTCCTACGGTACTGCTTGAAACAGTTGGAGTGACGAACACTTGTATCGCACATGTAAGGACGGCATCCTTTGGAGGAGCAAGAGCAGTGCAAGAGGACGGCATTGTGTGGCGGTTCCATGCAAATCACACAACGGACATCCTCCCATTCTCTTGCGCCTCCTGTTTGAATAGGAGACTCAGGTTCTTTTTGTTTGTTGGTCCTCGAAGAGCGAAGCGGGTATGGTGATACTCTAGTCATGTTTTCTTGGCACTAACAATATACGTCTTTCCTTCAGATCTCTCCTGCCAAAATGATTAGAAACAACAATATTTTGATGATATTGGTGAGGTAAATAACACTAGTACAAAAGAAATCAATCTATGAAACAAATATCATAACCAAGAAATCAAATCAAATACAATTGGATGACGAATGATCCGAAAACCATTTAAAAATTATACACTTATCACAAACAAACAGTTGTACATTTTCGATGACCATCTCATTAACGAGGCTACGAGAATTCGCTTCACATGATTCATATTCAGAATTCTGACCAAATACATATTACTATTCGATGAGTTGTTCTAAGTAATTGATGACCAGAGAATTTTTTTTTTTTTCTTTCTGATCAGACCCACAAAAGCCCTAAACGACACAACTTGGTTAGATCGAGAGCTCAATGGGATCGATATGAGACAAATTGGAATTACACAACCAAGGATCGAACAAAACTGAGAAAATGCAAATTACCTTGGCCGGAAGATGGGAAATTTAATTTGATCGAGTGCTTGTTTGTGTGATTTATGTGGCCTTTTTATAAGCTACTCTTGTGCCTGTTTTCCCCAATTTACCATTATACCCGTTTTCTTATGTCAAGTGTTTCACCTTTCCTTGAAATTATCTTTTCCTGATAATTATGGATTTTTCCCTCAATAAGATAAACAAGCTTTAAAAATCATTTTTTCCTATGTGTAAAAAAGTTAAAGTTCATATTTTTAGAAATTATATCTTATACAAACTAATAAATGATAAAAAAAAATGAACTATACAAATATCACTTTTTGTATTATTTTGTAAAGAAATCTAACAATAAATGTTGTACCTCAAATTTGAATTTTTAAAAGCTAGTTACTCATATATTTTCGTTGTTCTTAATTTGTTTAATACAACACTAATAATAGCCAAAATTATTAAACATCCATTTATTACATACACACATATTTAACTTTCTTTTTAATTAAGATTGTACGGCGCCGACATTAGTCAAAATAAAAAAGCAAAAACATTATTAGTTACACTCATATTTGACTTACCTTTCATTAGAATGATACGGCGCCGACACTAGTCAAAATTATTAGACAATTAATTGTTATTCATACACATATTTTATTTTACTTTAATTCACCTAATACGACGCCGACATTAGTCAAACCTTAAAAAAGAAAAATACTACCACAAATATTTACTTACTTTTAGTTCAGATAATATGACGCTGACACTTGTAAAAACAAAAAAGAAAAATATTATTTTTTATACACATACTAGGAGAGAACCCGCACATTGTTTAATGTGTGTTTTTAATAATATGTTTTATTCATTTATATTTTGAGCATCAGTTTTCTATTGCATTTTTTAAGAAATTTTTATTTTTTCGATTTTTTCTAAAGAATCTTAGTAATATTTTCTACATTTTTACGAATATTATTTTATTCTTCACGTATTTATTTTATTTCGTCTTTAACTTTCCCAATTTACAATTTTGAGTTTTTTGTTATATATCTTTTATCGACCGTGTTTTAAAATTTCAAATAATTATTTGTATTCATTTTTGTTTCAGTCTATTTTTTTTTCTTTTCTCTATTTTTGATTGTTTATTGAATATTGCTTTATGTTTTGTAGTTTTATAGATTGATAATTTATTTTTCAATTTTTTTGAAATTTCTTAAATTATTAAATCTCATAATTTATTTCTTTTTTTTCTTCACTTGCATTAAAATTTAACTATCCTTATTAATTTAAAAATGAAGATGAAATCACTAAAACAATTCATTGAAATTCTTATATTATATAATATTTATAAGTTTAAGATGTTTTAAATTTAGTTACCTTATATTTATGTTATATTGATTTTTAAATAGTTAAATTTTATGTATAGTTAATAGTTGGGTTAATATTTATTCGTATTATTTGATGGTTTTTTTTAATTAAATCTTATGTGAACCAATGATGGGAGCTGATGTTTCGTCGAGCCTTCATTTTTTATAGTATAGATTTTATTTATATTTATTTCATATTATACAACGCTTGACACTAGGAAAAATTACAAAATAACAAATTATTACTAATACACATATATTCTTAATTGTAATTTGTATAATACGACACTGACACTAGTAAAAATTAGAAAACAAAATGTTATTGTAGTTTAATATCCTCCTTTGAAAAATTGCAGGAACATGGTTACAATTGGATTGATGTTTTCATAAAAAAGGATAGTTGCAAGTGAAGATGACTGGTTGAAGTAAGCCCTTATATCTAAATCACTTGTTGACTGATCGTATTCATCCATTGAAGTCTTTTGTTCACCTTATTGGTATTACTTGGGCAGTGGTTTCAAAGCTTTCATGGTTAAGTTCTTTATCATTTAAATACTTCTTGACTATCTGTTACTTCCATTCTTTGATTGCTCTAGGTGAGAATTTTGATCTGATTGTATGTTTTTTCCTTTTGCATTTCAGAAAATGGAAGAGGCCCTCGGAAAGGTTTCTGATGCAGCAGAGAAAGGTACTGTACTAGAAGATGAAGTTGGCTTGTATCTTGTTTGAGAAATTTCATTAGAACTATTGCAAGTGACTTAAGTATTTAATGTGGCTTTTGTTCTTGTGGGTGAGAATACGTGGTGATCATGAATAGTTTCAACCACGATTTATGTACTCTTTCTTACATGTTGCTTCACTTGGCCATGTGCAGGACCTAAACAATTTTGAGAGTGATCCTGAGGAATTTGCAAGAACCTTGTGCAAGGATTTAGGTGTTGAAGATCCTGCTACAATGAAAGCTCACTTCCTCGAAGACCATATGGACTTGGCGTTGTTACGCAAGGGAATAATTGAGTATTTATTTGGGGTTTCAGTTAATATTTCTCTTACTCCTTAGGTTTTTGTTCATTATTTATAGGAGATACAGTAACTTCATGTATTTAGCATGACATAACATGTATTTGTAAATTATTATTATTATTATTATAGATTATTTTTTGATTTTGTAAATTAAATGGAGCTTTTCGAATTCAAAATTTAAAATATAAAATCCAAAATTTAAAATTTAAAATCTAAAATTCAAAACTAAATTATTGTGATAAAAATTGATAACAAAATTCAAATGCTATTATAGAATATGTACTAGCAGGTAGAAAAGTGCTATATTAAATGATACAATAGTAGTACGAAAAACCGCTATATAAAAAACCGCTATATAAAGTGTCAGATCTATTATCGCGGGCGATGATAGAGCGAGTGCTTATTAAAACGCTATGATATCGTTAGATAGCGTTATTTCGGACGCTAAGAATACTCATTTTTCCTCTAGTGTTTCCTCTTCACATACATTTCAACAATCTCTCTACTGAATGTTCTCCTAGATTGTGCCTTATATAGATTAACCCTAACGCAAAAATGTCTTCAAGCAAAACTTTTCTATGAATGCTAACGGCAATTCACCCAAAACAAGCATCTTATTCATTGCTTCCTTTAAAACATCGAATGAAACTCTTGACAAACCCACATTACCTCCTTCACCTTCGGGATTTAGAATGGCTTGAGCTTGAGCTTTAGTATCCTTCCAATCAGAGAAAGACTTGCAAAGACCAATATGTTTCTTCAAACTCTAAGTTCCAGATGATATTGAACAACACATAACCCCGCCACAGTAATGACATGAGCATTTATCCTCATCATCCACAGTTTCTGTAAAGTGATCCCACAGAAACGACGTTGTTGAAGTAATTTTCTTCTCCGCCTTAGATGGAAGCGAACTACCAGCACTTGTCAGATTTTCTTTCATTTTGCTTGCTGGAGTAGTAGTCCCAATCTCATCTTCGGTTATCATCCCTCTGAAACTCATTTCCATTTCCGTGTGGTGAGGAAGAATCCATATGCAGTTTTGGTAATGAAACGAAAATGTAAGACAAGTACTCGATAATCTAAGACAAGACGACAAGACAACTACAGATATAGTTGATACAGTAGAGCAGAAATTGTGCGTGATTTGGCCTGGAGAGTAGGACTTGAGCTTCTTGGCCTTCCATCTGAAATCCAAGAGAAGCTCGCCCCGCTAGAGAAGGAGTACTTCAAGAACCATTCAGCAAAGAATGTTAAAACTAGGATCGAAGCCTAGAGTTGGAAATTGAACAGATAAAGAGAATGCTGTATTGACAACGCTGAGGCCGGTAGCATCGGGAGAGATGGATCAAGCGGAAACTACAACTCAGTTGTGGAAATTGATCCAATGGACATGTCTGAATGCATGCAAGAGGCAATCCTCCGTTCAAATTTGGAATCCATGTATTTCTCAACATGCGCTTTTTGGGGCTTATGAGTTATGAACATTATGCTCCTGACTTAAGCTAAAGTTTTTACATGCAGAAGTGTTGGGTATGTTAGAGAAGAAGTCCTGCTTCATGTTTTGACGACTTCATCTTCTGTCGAATTTGTGGACTAATCGTATTACTCTATCTAATACCAAGTAACAAAAACGACAGAGCATTGAAGCCTCGAAGGATTTTCTGCTAATTGTATCATCAAATTATCTGTGCAGACAAAATCAAATGCCTTGTTCCTAGTGATGTTATGCACCAGGGGAGTAGTAACTTTGTAAGAGACAATAATTGTACATGAGTTTGGTATAAGTATTTGAGCCGTAACTTGTATAATCGACACAATCAAATACTTATCTCAAGAAATCCAAATCTAATTGGTAAAATCCCAAGATCCAAATACAAAAACCAAATCCAAAAGAAAGGAAAGGAGAAAAGAGATTGATATACTCAGATTGTGCCATCACTAGGAGAAAAGAGATGTCACTCTCTGTTGACCATTTTGAAACATCTTCTTCCTAAAATATACTCGCATGAGCTTATCAGTTTCATGTTCCTGTCTTACAAATTATACAAGACTATGTAAGCTTACATTCTTTGACCACACACCACAGATTCTGTTAGATCAATCAACCTGTCAGCTCCTCCATGATCCCCTGTTATTCACCAATCCAATATTTACAAACACTTTCTACAATCCAACTCCACTTAATTCAAAGGAACACTCTTAATTTTTGGCATGCAAAAACTTCATCTTCTGCATGCTATTAAAAGCATCAAATATCTCAAACTATTGGTACACCAAAAGAAACCAATACTGTCACAGTTTTACGAAAAATGGTCAATTCTTTTAAGGGAAGGGAAATGTGACAAAGGTCGACTCACTCACACTCATCATCCTTTTTTATAGCTTAAATAAAATTGCAGTTCCTACTTGCATCGCTATCCAGACATTTTCAGGAAATCTTTAGTAGTATCCTTTAGTTATATATATAATAAGATATCTTTAGCAGTATTTTTGTTTTTTCCCCACTGAAAACATGCTATGGAAGGCCATAGTCAACGTTTTATCTACACATCTGCAAAATTTAAATAAGCTATTGCTTGTAGTCTTTAAGCTTCTCAACTACACAAGGCGGATAAGTTTGTTGGTTGGGGTCCGTTCCAGTTTTAGGGAGGGAATAATGAGAAAAAAAAAAACTGACCCGAGCAATGAACGGTTCCACATCAGTTCGTTTGAGGAAATGCATAGAGTGACGGGCGAAATTTGTTGTTTTGTCACTCAGCACAACTCCTCCGTCGATAGTGTCCACAACTCTGACCTTGATGTAAGGATCTTTTGGAGGCACCATATCCTTCAAGAAACAACATTTACTCGTGCGAATCAAATCACATAAAAATGTTGTGATATCCGGAAGCCATGGCGGAGAGAGGAGGACTTACGACATTCAACTCCATTCCTACTTTTGACATGTAGGATGTTAGAGCTTTCGAGTGGTTCTTGAAGTACTCCTTCTCTAGCGTGTCGAGCTTCTCTTGGATTTCAGATGGAAGGTCATCAATCCCAAGTCCTACTCTCCAGGCCAAATCACGCACAAGTTCTGCTCTATTGTACCTGCATTATTGCAGACTATTGTTTTAAAAAGCCTGTGAGTTTCAAGATTTTGTCGTTGTCGATATAACAGAGAGGTGATTCTCACAGATATGCCATGAGGCAGCGCTTGTTTCGGATCAAAGAAAGGTGATGAACCAGTGCTCCATAGTGGTCTGAGTTTCTGTTGTCCTGAACATCCAACCCTTCTTGTTGCATTCTCCTGTATCAAAACCTCAATCAAATTCACAAGTCATGGATTTGGGCAAATGCAAAAGAGAGAGAGAGAGAGAGAGAGAGAGAGAGAGAAATACCTTATCAAAGACTGGATGCGATCGTGATTCTGGGAACATTCTTCGACTGTCTCATCAACGAGCTTTCTCTGATAAGAGATAGAAAAAAAGATTGTATTGAATAAAACCCACAAGCAGAAGATGAATCTAAGATGAAATTGAAACCGACCCCATACAAAGCACCAAGGAACATCAATACATTCATCTACGTCTCGTATCTGCTTCAATTTCCTAGATTTAGTGAATTGAGGGACTTACATTGAAAGGTTTGAGCTGCCCCTTCTCTCCGCTCGCGAAATCTTTCACCAGCTGATACCCTTTTCTCCCGTACATGTTGAATCGGCGGCTGCGGCTTCGCTTTTTCTTTCTTCTTTTTTTTTTTTAACTTTCTGAGAATAAGCTTGTCTCAACCAGTTGAAGAAGAAGAATAATTGAGGAAGCAAATGGTGAATCTGAGAATTGAAAATGGAGGCCCTATTATCAAAGAAGGTTTAGTGTGATTGTAACCGGTAAACCGGTATTCTCTCTTCATATCTAAAATTTAGGCATGAAAATTCCGGGAAGGTTCTCTAATGTATTCGTTCTCAATTTTCCGTTCCCTCCTTTATCCGTTTCGAATTTTCTTAAAAAAAATCCCATCAAAACCATTTATTTTATTCAAACGGATACGCGAAGGGTACGAAAAGAAACATATATAAAATTGGGTATCCGAACTATCCGTTTAAAAATTAAAATTTCTATATATTTTCTCGCATTTTCCCGAAATTCTCCAAAATATATGTCACAAAGTTGATCATTACCCAAAATAATTACCCGTTTGGAAAGAGATTTTAGGTAAGGAAATTTTCCGAACCCGTCCCATTACCCGAATTTCTCGTCCCGTTTCTTATCGGATTCCTTTTTGAGAATTGTTTTTCAATTCCCAGATTTCTCGTTTACGCCCCATACTCGTAAATTCTCATCCCGAGTCTCGAAATTTTCAGAGCTATATAAAGAGACCATGTAATCAAGAAACAATTAAGATGAATAACAAAACTTTCTTCATTTCGTTCATCTTCACTCTCGATTGATCTTGTTCTCTAACATGGCATCATAACTAGGTTATATCCAACTTTCTCGATCGTGGCTCGCAACCGTGGATGTCCAGTTCCACAAACCTCACGCTTCATATTCGAATTTTGAGCGTGAATGGGTGTGTGTTGGATTTGTCACACATCGAAAGTTTGGAAGATTTGTGAACAGTATATATAGTATGTGGCAACCTTCCACTCTTGAGCTAGCTTTTGGATGTGAATTAGACTCATTACTAATATGGTATCAGCGATTTGAAGCTATCGAAGAAGCACGTGACAACCGACAAGCACATGACCAATTTTTTTTTTGTTGGTCAAACTCTAATTATATTAAGCTTAAACTCGGATTACAATAGGAGCAAACAAAAGAAGACTTTGTGCCAAAGAATAGGAACTACTTGTCAGAGAAATAAAAAAACAAAGGAATAAAAGGATAGGTTATGCAGTTTAAATCATAGACAAAAAGTGGAAGCTTCTTCAAAAGGGCTTATGAGATGATCGTTTTGAAAGAGATCTGAAATTCTTCTGCCAGATGGAACGTAGTGGTCGTGGAGGAGAAAGGACAGTGGATGCACTAGTCGGCGAAGCATGTAGTAGGAGCAAAGGAGATGAAAGATCTGAGCCTCTGTATCCTCATCGGGGGAGTCTGATAACATGCATATTTCGCCCATTTTTACCATCATAAGTGCATGCTTAAACAAGTATTTTACTAAAGTTTTAGTGCATAAATACTATATTTTCACGTTCTTTTCACGTTCTTTTTAGTTTTCTTCGAGGCAACTCTTGTATTTGCAAACCTCTTTTCAAGTTTTTGTCTTTGTTTTTCAAGGGAGATAAATTCATCTCTTGAACCCTTTTCATTCACCGATTTATATAAGTCATGCATACATCCATTCCTCCATCTCGATTTCTTCTTCTTCTATGTATGTGTAGTTAATTTTTGTTGGGCGTACTTCAAAGGAATCTATGAGGAATTTACTGTTCTTAAACTGGCTTCATCGATTTCTTAAACCATATTCTAGAGTTTTCTTTCGTCTGAGTTTGTTTTTATTGCATGATTGTTAGGAGCCGCTAACGCGTTGGATCTTTCCCCCAGATCCAATTTGGCCGAGTGGTCACGTCGTGAGATGTTAACACAAAAGAATATGTTTATATTTATTTTAGTATATAGAATGGTATAGTACGTGATGACATTTTATTGGTGATTTTTATCTCATTCACTAAGTAATTTAACAATATTATATATTATTTATCCTATGCTCTAGTCCATAGTTTTTTTTTTTCACTTGAAGGATATTGCATTGATAATAACCGATAAAATTACAAGGAAAGGACAAAAATAAACCGAAGGATCAAAAGCAATCAAGACACGACCCAAAAAACTTACAACCCCAAGAACCTCAATTATCCAAAAAGATGAGATAACCACCTCGGGGCACCGGTGATAAGGGTCAGATTTTACCCTAATAAAACTACTGCAAGTGCACAGCAAATGCAATCGTAGTATAAGGGGTTATCGAATCCCAAGGGAAGTAGATGCTACACTAGGGTTTCTAAATTCAGATTATGCTAAGTCAAATAGATATAAAAGTAAATAAAGCAACTAATTAAATCAAGGACAAAATTGAATGTGGTGTAAGTTCAGGAGACGAAGGCGCTAGGCAAGGATGATTATCAGGATGAATCAGAGAATGCAGATATTATTTTGTCAGGAAATAATTAAGAACCGTCTAGAACTCGAAACGCTAATTTAAAACTAATCAACTCTCGTTGCAGAAGTTATCTATGCCTAAATTCCAGAAAACCAAATCTCTTTGCGAGTTCTAACAATTCAGACAAGCATTAATGTTCAGGTTCGATATTGTTCACAAAATACCTAAACCAAATCTCTTTGCGAATAGATATTTTGCTCATCTATGATTAGGTCAGATTATCAATAATGCTCTCGCATCTATTAAACAACCTAGGGTTTGATTTCTAAGTGATCAATTTCAGAAATCAAGTTAAGCATAAATCAAGATGAAGATCCAAGTGATTTTCCTAACAAGATAATAATTCTACAAACTCATCATCAACCCTAAATCACCCTAACCTAACTAGCAAACTACTCAGACATAGAGATGAAAACACAAATCATGGCTGAAATAAATTGCATAAAAAGAATAGAGAATGATACAGGGGTTCGAAATCTGGCTCGGATGAGATAGAATTGTCTCCCCAAAAGCTCAGGATCAATCTCTCTCTAAGTCTCAAAAACTCTAAATTATGAAAGTGTATTTGGCTAAACAATGCCTGAAATCTATTTATAGAAGAGGATTTTTCGTCCAGGGGCAGACTTGTAATTTCTTCAAACTTGCTCTCTTTCCTTTTTCCAATGGAAGTCGCGAACTTTGGGCGGTTGTGACTTGGTGTCGATCGACACTCAGGGTGTCGATCGACACCTTGTGCGTAAATCCAGCATCTTGAGTTCATCACTTCGGCTGCTTCTCCAAATTTCTCCAAAAAGCATCATATCTCCTTTTTAGCTCTATTTGCTCTCCATCCTGTAAAGACTCTATTTGGACTCTAAAAACACCAAAAGACTCTATAAAAACACTTATATCATGGTCTAAAAATGGGTAAAAACCATGATATATCAACTCCCCCAGACTTAGCTTTTGCTTGCCCTCAAGCAAAACAAAAACTAAATATAGAGTCGAGGTTTGAAATCCGAAAGATCCAGCTAACCTTTAGAACGCCACAAATCATTAACACTCTTGAATCCACATGCTATAGAGCTAACCTTAGGAAATGTTCAGTGTACTTACCACGAGTTTAGCAATCTCCCAGTTTGAATCCAGATCCTTTCCTTGGTAAAATTTCGAACTCTAACAGTGGTGATGCCAAAGAACTTTGCTGATTCTTTTCCCTTCCTTAATGCTTTGAACAAGACATTCTTTGTACAGCTCTCCTATTTTCTCTTCCCTTAGTCAACTTCTGCCCATTTTCAGGGTGTTCTAAGATCTTTTCATTGACTTTTCTTATTCTTTTGAAGCCTTGGAATAGTGCTGCTCTTACTTGTGTTCCTTGTGAGGAGACAGGTTCATGAGCTCTCACTAATATTGTTCCTTGTGAGGAGACAGGCTCATGAGGTTCTTTGCACTATTCCTTGGTCAGACTTCTTTCATCTTTTCTTTTCTTAAGGGAAGATCAAGGAGAGACTGCAACTAGCTTATCTTGCTCATAGCTGAAAGAGGAATCAAATTCAATGCATACCTAGTTCTTATAAGGGAATCTGAACTCTCTCTGTTAGATTGATCCACTCGCAGCTTTCTACTTAGTAAGACCTGAAATTAACTACTACAGCAATGGTCCTTCAAGTGTCAACATTTTGTGGTTAGTTCCAAGAAAAATCGAAAATTTCAACTGATTTTGACTCAATAAACCAAATTTTTGACAGACTCAACTAACTCTCAAAACAAAACACAATGTTAGCAACCACCTCCCCCAGACTTGAATAACACTGTCCCCAGTGTTACTAAGAATGAGATTGGATAGAAAAATATGTGTTAAACCTTGACAAAACAAAGGGAAAAATCGGATTACCTTGACCTGCGTGCACAGCGTCGATCGACACAGATGGTGTCGATCGTTGCTGTGTTTGATGATGGTGTCGATCGACACAGATGGTGTCGATCGACACTCTGTCCGTAGACAGAGTTCAGCCACTCGAACATGAATGTTGTTAAGTCAGATTGTTGTTAGAATTCTCCAAGCTGTTAGAAAACTCAAACAAACCATTAGAAGCACAAGATAATCCAATAAAAATAAGTTTAGAAACAAAGTACTGAAGCAAAATGCAGACTCAAGATAAAAGAAAAATGACTCAAAGGACTAAGCAGGAAAGGAGAGATCACTCGTCGTCATCTAGATGCGGTGGAGAAGATCGTGGTGGTGTGGGAGGGCGAACGCAGCTGCAGCTCGAAACAGCTGCAATGGCACTCCAGATGGCCTGGAAACTCTGAACCACATATCTCTGAAATACAGCCGGCTCCATAGGAATCTCAGGAGCGTCTGGAAGACCAACAGGCAATGGTGCTCTGCGGTGCCTCGAAGATGAAGGTCGTGGATCCGCAGCTGGTCCATCCTCTGCGTGTGAAGCTGCAGCTCTGCGGGAGGCGCCTCTGCCTCTGGCTATGGGAGCAGTCCTCAACCTGTTCGGACTAGGATGAAAGGCGAGGCGGTCTGGATTACCCGTAATGTGAGTAAGGTCTCTGGCAGGCAGCTGCACCACGCGCAAGACCCTCTGCTCGTCACTAAAAACCCATAACCTCTCTGGCCGTACCCAATGAGTCCTCTTCAAGTAATCCATGTCAACCAAGGCTCGCGAGGTGTCAATGCTGCAGCTGGATGTGTCAATCCCGCAGTGGTGGAAGATAGGAGTGAGGAGACTTCCTATAGTCTCAGGCTTGGCCTTCGTCTTCAAGGAAGCCAAGTGATGAGCAAAGACCGCGCCTAGGTTCGCGCTCTCTGGCGCGTCCGAATCCTCGTAAATCTCTGACCACAGGGCGCGATACATCAACACTAACTCAGACACGCGCATCTTCCATGGCTCGTGCTTACACAGAAGTGTAGTAGCAAACAGTCAAACCAAGTAACGCAGGGTCGGATGGCGAATATCCATCTGAGTGGAGGTCTTAGAGTCATACCTCCCATTACCGAAATGCGACCAGAAGTCCTGCGTATCCGGAAGCTGCGTCTGAAGAGAAACCCCGGTGGCATGCTCATCTCTGAAGCCATAGATGCCACACAGCTCTGGAAGGGGAATCCTGTAGCGAATCCCGCGGATGAGGAAGGTCAAAGTGCCTTCCAGAGCGTTCCGGACAATCTCGTTCCGGTAGTAGACGCGTGCTGTAGCGATGAACTGGCGGACGAGGTCAGGGTACAAGTCGTACTGCCGCGTCGCAATGGTCCCCATCCCAACTCGTCCCATCAAGTGCAGGACGTCATCCTTGATGCTCAATGCGGACATCGTCTTCTCGCAAGCAAAGCGAGTCGGTGTGATCTCTACTCTCAGCCACGCGTTGTAGAACAGCGTGTCGTAATTGTCACATGCCTCGTCGATGCCGCGTATAGTGCACAGGTCCTTGGCAACCTCCTTTGCCGGAGAATCTTCCCAATCGCGCTCAACCCGAATCCTTGCACCCTCGTGTTTGGGCCAAGGTGGAAGAGACGGAATCGCTTCGTCTCTTGCGGTTCCAGAAGTGGACGCTTCAGTTTCTCTTGGTCTCTTAGTCCTAGGAGGCATCTGTAAGCAAAAAGAAAAACCCAAAATCAATCCAAACTCTCACAAATGAAAATCATAGTGTCGCTGGTGGTCGGGTGTCGATGGACACAAAGGGTGTCGATCGACACAAAGGGTGTCGATCGACATCCTGCGTGGCGATCGCAGTTTGACACCAAATCGTGATCCTAAACCCAATGGTATAGCAAATAGCTTTGCAAACAATATCAATATCATGATTCGACCTAGTCTAAACCATCAATCCCAAAGAAAAATCCCAATTTCGCAACATGCATCATTAGTTTCCAAAAATTTCAAAAATTTCAAATTGTGCAAATTAGAGGATGAAAAACAGATGGTTAATGATCTAAATCATGAAATACAACCTAAACAAGCATCATTCAAACAAGAAATCAAGCTAAATAGGCCGAATTCGAAAATTTTCACTTTAGGGCCGAAAATGAAATTGAGAGATTTGAAGAACATAACTTTGCAGATCGAATCAATGGATAATAGATTATGAAAGAGGATGAAAATCTGCACGGATTAGGCTTAAGAATCACTCAATTTGGTGAAGAATTGAGGATTTGGTGATTTGTGGGAGATTTTCGATTTGCACGGTTTGGAAAAGAATGATGAACATAAAGAACAAGTCGCGGGTTTTAAAGACTTACCTGGTCCTGTGGTGGGTGTCGATCGACACATATAGTGTCGATCGACACATATAGTGTCGATCGACACTAAGCATGATCGAGTCTCCTCTTCTTTTTTTTTTGTATATAAAAGCTAAAATAATTAGTAAAACCAAAATCAAAATAAAAAATAAACTAAGTACCTATCAGTGGGTTGCCTCCCACTCAGCGCTCGTTTAACGTCAATAGCTTGACTGTTCATGCGTTTAAGCGGTGGATGCATCATCCATAGACAGAATGTGTCTGTCTGGAATCTTGGCTTGAGCCCAATAGTGTTTCACCCTCTGCCCATTCACAATGAACTCCTCTCCTTTGGAGTTTGTCAAGACGATTGCTCCATATGGTCTGACCTCTTTGATGGTGAAAGAACCTGACCAACGTGAACGCAATTTACCAGGAAACAATTGTAAACGAGAGTTGTATAGAAGTACCTGGTCATTTGGTTCGAAAGGTCATGATATGCCTTTGTCCTCTCCTTGTAGAGCTTCGAGTTCTCATAAGCGTGATAGCGCAGTTCGTCGAGCTCATTGAGTTGCACTAGACGCCTTTCTGCAGCTGGCTTCAAGTCAAAGTTCATCTTTTTGATAGCCCAATGCGCCTTGTATTCCAATTCCACTGGAAGATGGCAAGCCTTGCCATAAAGTAGCTGGAATGGTGTAGTCCCAAGTGGCGTCTTGTAGGCAGTCCTGTAGGCCCAAAGTGCATCATCCAGTTTTGCGGCCCA
>JAHZTW010000001.1:388229314-388281251 GCA_020283515.1 Alliaria petiolata
CTCGCTCCAAAGGGTCTGTAGGATGGTCCTCTTTGAAAATTTCTTCAGCAAGGTTGGTGAGTGAATCGACATAGAAGGTCTGTCCATCAATCGTGGGTCTCTTCATCAGCTTCTCCATGTCGAAATTCATCACCAAATCACTAATTTTCAGTTCTATCCTTCCTTTTCTCACGTCAATTATGGCTCTTGCTGTAGTCAAGAATGGTCTACCAAGTATGAGATGGTCTTTGGGTTCCTCATCATTAGCTAATACCACAAAGTCTGTGGGTATTAAACAATCTCCCACTCTGATAAGAACATCTTCCAAGACACCTTCAGGGATCCTGATAGAACGATCAGCAAGGACTAAGGAGATTCTGGTGGCCTTGAAATCTGTCATATCCAGCCTGAGAGCAACTGAAAGAGGCTTCAAGTTGACACTTGAACCTAAATCGCATAGAGATCTCCCAAACTTGTCTGAGAAAATGGAGCAATGAACAAAGCTTCCTGGATCGGAGAGCTTTTCTGGTAGTCTGTTCTGAATGACAGCACTAACTTGCTCTGATATCATCATTACTCCTTCCTCCATATCTATGTTGTTGGTCATCATCCACTTCAGATATCTCTTTATCATTGGAGTAGTTCTAATGGCATCCATCAAAGGAATTTCAACCACTAGTCTATCCATGATAGTCTTGCATCTAGCTTTCAGTAGCTCCTTCTTAGACTTCTTTGGTATCAAGGGGAAATGGATCTTTGGCTTGTATACCCTTTTTGGTGCAACCTTTGTTGTTGTGAGTTGATTTGGTGTTGTCCGCGTTGGGTGTCGATCGACACCCTCCTGGTGTCGATCGACACTGGCCTTTGGATATGAATCCTTCGTGTCGAGTTTGTCTGATTTTTCGTCAATCTCCCTTGGTGTCGATCGACACTCATTTGTGTCGATCGACACTGGCTCCGCAGCATCTTCTACATCTTCAAGCTCCTCGAATTCTTCAGTGTTTATCCTTCTGTTTTGCGCAGGTTGAAGATTCTTCCCACTCCTCAATGTGACAGCATTCACATGGCGTTTGGAATTGGTATCTGTCTTCCCTGGAAGGAATCCTTCTGGCCTGTTAACAGCTTATGCGGTTTGAGCAACTTGAACATCCAGCTTCCCCATGTGAGAGTGTATGCTCTCAATCTTTCCATTCAAGTCTTGATACAGTGAATCAATCTTCCCATTGAAATCCACTGTCATCTTCTGCTGTCCTTGCAAGATTTGCTCAAACATAGCTTCCATTTTGTTGTCTTGTGCAGGTGGTTTCTGGTAAGAAGAACTTCCATAGCTCCTTTGGTAATTGTTGTTGCTGTTCTGGAATGGGAGCTTTTGAGTATAACCAGAAGAGTTCTGATTTCCTGTGAAGGAGCTCTTTTGATAATTTCCATTGAAACTTCTGCTCCCTTGCTGGTTCCCAAACCTTTGGCCTTGAAAGCCACCCCTATTGATGTAGTTGACATCCTCTTCTTCACAGCCTTCATCAGGTTCGAATGACTCCACCTCATTAGCAAAATGGACCTGCTTCTTTCCCACCAAGAGATTCTGCACGTTGTCCAGCTTCCTGTTGACTTCAGCAATTTGGCTTCCTCCATTTATTCCTGCGTGTTGTCTCCTTTCGAAATCTGCGTTCTTAGTGTTGTTACTAGAGGCCAAATTCTCTATAAGCACTGTTGCGTCCGCAGGAACTCTGGTGTTGAAATTTCCATTGCTTGCTGCGTCTAAGGCCATCTGGTACCTCCAGTCAATCACGCGGTAGAAGATACCAAGTAGTTGCGGTTCGCTGAAACCATGATGTGGGCTGTCTCTCTGGTAGGCCTTGAATCTCACCCAAGAAGCTTTGAATGCTTCAGTGGGTCCTTGCGAGAATGTAGTGATCTTCGTCCTTAGCTCTTCTGATCTCGCATCATCAAAGAATTTGCATATGAATGCATTCTTTGTGTCTTCCCAAGTAGTCAAAGATCCTGGGTCCAATTGCTTCAGCCAATATGATGCATCTCCAGCAAGCGAGTAAGGGAAAAGCTTTCAAAAGAGATAATCATATGTAACTCCATTAGCCTTGATGCTGGATGCCAAGTCTTCGAATCTCTCAATATGGTCCATGGGGTGCTCGTTGGGAAGACCATGGAAGGGGTGTTGAGCTACGAGCGTGAAGTAGGCAGGCTTCAGCTCGAAGTCATTCCTCTGAAACGCAGGAGGACGGATTGCATCTCTATTAGCATAGAACTGGTCTGGGCGGCTGTACTCGCCAAGTGTTCTTCCACGTCCAGCTTCTGCGGGGGCGATTTGCATCGCTGGTTCGACTATGACGGCGCCAGCCTCATCAAGTCTCTGTCCTTGGGCATTCCTCCTATGCCCCTCGCCATCAACCAAGTCACCGTTCTCGTCACGGATCAAAACCATCAGTCCAGCCATCTCTGTCTGTGCGATGTGTCGATCGATGCTCTCGGTGTCGATCGACACTGAGTCTGTGTGTCGATCGATGCTAGATGTGTCGATCGACGCTCGTGCAGCCTTGCGGTTCGTACGTTCGAAACGGTCTAGTTCCTGGTTCAATGGAATTAGTTCCTTGTCCTTGTTGCTTCTGGTACTGCGATTAAGCATGCACATGAAAAACAAAAATTTGAAACTAAATCAGTAACCGAAGATTAAAAACAAAAACCTAGTCAAAATCCTAATACTAGATTCTGTAGGCAGCTATTACTTCCCCGGCAACGGCGCCAAAAACTTGATAAAGGTAAGGTATTACCCTAATAAAACTACTGCAAGTGCACAGCAAATGAAATCGTAGTATAAGGGGTTATCGAATCCCAAGGGAGGTAGATGCTACACTAGGGTTTCTAAATTCAGATTATGCTAAGTCAAATAGATATAAAAGTAAATAAAGCAACTAATTAAATCAAGGACAGAATTGAATGTGGTGTAAGTTCAGGAGACGAAGGCGCTAGGCAAGGATGATTATCAGGATGAATCAGAGAATGCATATACTATTTTGTCAGGAAATAATTAAGAACCGCCTAGAACTCAAAACGCTAATTTAAAACTAATCAACTCTCGTTGCAGAAGTTATCTATGCCTAAATTCCAGAAAACCAAATCTCTTTGCGAGTTCTAACAATTCAGACAAGCATTAATGTTCAGGTTCGATTTTGTTCACAAAATACCTAAACCAAATCTCTTTGCGAATATATATTTTTCTCATCTATGATTAGGTCAGATTATCAATAATGCTCTCGCATCTATTAAACAACCTAGGGTTTGATTTCTAAGTGATCAATTTCAGAAATCAAGTTAAGCATAAATCAAGATGAAGATCCAAGTGATTTTCCTAACAAGATAATAATTCTACAAACTCATCATCAACCCTAAATCATCCTAACCTAACTAGCAAATTACTCAGACATAGAGATGAAAACACAAATCATGGCTGAAATAAATTGCATAAAAAGAATAGAGAATGATACAGGGGTTCAAAATCTGGCTCGGATGAGATAGAATTGTCTCTCCAAAAGCTCATGATCAATCTCTTTCTAAGTCTCAAAGACTCTAAATTATGAAAGTGTATGTGGCTAAACAATGCCTGAAATCTATTTATAGAAGAGGATTTTTCGTCCAGGGGCAGACTTGTAATTTTTTCAAACTTGCTCTCTTTCCTTTTTCCAATGGAAGTCGCAAACTTTGGGCGGTTGTGACTTGGTGTCGATCCACACTCAGGGTGTCGATCGACACCTTGTGCATAAATCCAGCATCTTGAGTTCATCACTTCGGCTGCTTCTCCAAATCTCTCCAAAAAGCATCAGAATCTCCTTGTTAGCTCTATTTGCTCTCCATCCTGTAAAGACTCTATTTGGACTCTAAAAACACCAAAAGACTCTATAAAAACACTTATATCATGGTCTAACAACGGGTAAAAACCATGATATATCAACCGGCCGCAATGTATGATTGCCAACGATCCTCTCTAGTTACATTATTGGCTATTCGTGAAGCTCCCACATTTGTCCCATTAGCCTCAAAAACTAGGCTCCACTCCAGAAAATTATTTAGAACTACAATCAAGGCCTGAGAGTAGTACGTGAAAGAAGGCCATGCAGGGGGGCGAGAAACTGCCTCAACAATATTCTTGTTCTCAACTGCAAAAACCACAGAGTCCCTTCTCAAGGTCCTCATACTCTCCACCGCCCAAAGCAGACTGTCCAAAGTAGCATCCAAGAACGACTGCACTCTGACAAAGGATCTTCGTCCATGACAAATTACTACTCCACATTCATCTCTTAAAATCCAGGAAGCTCCTCCAACTTGTTTCCTCTTATCCCACGCCACTCCCACATTGCATTTGACCCAAGCAGTAGGCGGTGGAACCCATTTGACAGGCCGACTTCTTAAAACCGCTTGTGTTCTTTGATCAATCGATGCCTGAAAGGATTGAGCATGTAACCATTCAGCAGCATCGTCTCTTACCTTCTTTACCGTGTCATCTGCTCGATACCGTATCCCTTGAAAGATGAATATATTCCTGTTTTTCCACAGTAACCAAACGATCCACGGGAAACAAGTTTTGATATCCAGCGGCAAAGCCTCATTTTTCCCCATCGAGAAAACAAAGTAGAGGTTCTGGTACACTGATTCCCCATGAAATCCATGTTGAGGTAGAGGAAAACCCGAACACGCCCAAACTTGACGCGCCAGAGAACAAGTAAAGAGGACATGATTGATTGACTCCCCTTCTTTCCCACAAGTTTGGCATCGAGAGTCAACTTTTAATCCCCGTGACAACATTTTATCCGCCACCGGCACAGCATCACTGATTACCTTCCAAAGAAAGGTCTTAATTTTTGGCGGGGCTTTGATAGACCACATGAGGTCCTTTATCCCAATCAATAATGGCAACATGGCCGCTTCCCTTAGGATCTCTCTGTTTTCTTGTTGATACGCCACCCAATACCCAGTCTTCACAGAATAAGAACCACTTTTCGTGTGATTCCAGCTAAAGAAATCTTGTTTGTCACATAGCGGCTTGATTTTCATTATGAGAAGAATGTCTGCAGGAAAAAAAATGTTCCTCCAATTTATCCCTATCCCACTACCTTTCTTCGTAGTCGATGAGATCCCCCACTTTTAGCTCAAGGTCTACCAGAATATTTTTCATAAGTGGAGCTCTCATCCATCACAAAGCCACGGGGAAGACCATACATACAAAGATTTGCCATCCCCCACCATGTGTCTCAAACCCTGCACCAAGAGATCCCTCCCATGAAGAATACTCCTCCATGCAAAGGAGGGACGAGAGCCCATATCCGCAGAAAGGAAATCACCATTCGGAAAGTATCTGCTGCGCATGAATGATGCGGATAGGCTATCTTTATCCTTAATTATCCTCCATGCTTGCTTTGCTAATAGCGCCTGATTAAAGACTTAAATGTCTTTGAAACCGAGTCCCCCAAACTCTTTAGGGAGGCAAACTTTATTCCATCCTATCCAATGCATCTTTCTCTTCTCTTCACAAGAGTTCCACCAAAAATCAGCCATCACACTTGACAGGTTTTCACAAGTGGTTTTGGGCAATTTGAAGCATGACATCGCAAAAGCAGGCATTGCCAAGGCAACTGCTTTCAGAAGCACTTCCTTTCCCCCTTGGGACAACATTCTTGCGAACCATCCCGACATTCTAGCCCTCAACCTATCTTGAATGTACGCAAGCATTTCTACCTTTGAGCCACTAAAGCATTCAGGCAAGCCTAAATAAGTTCCAGCCCCTCCCTCTCTAGTAATGCGGAGCTTTAGTTGGATTTCCGTTCTAACTCCAAGGTCAACCTGATCCCTAAAAGTCAAAGAGGATTTGTCAAGATTAATTACCTGACCTATCATCGCACCATAGGAGGCCAGAATCTGACTAAGGTATGACACCTGAACCATATCTGCTTTGATGAGAAAGAGGCTGTCATCAGCGAAAAGCAGGTGGTGTATCGCCGGTCCTCCTTAATCAAACTGCACACCAGATATCTTTCCCTCTACCTCGGCTCTGTTTAAAAGATGAGTCAACCCTTCAGTACAAAGCATAAAGAGGAAAGGTGAAAGGGGGTCACCCTGCCTCAAGCCTCGTTCTGGCGAAATAAACCCATGCGGCTGACCATTGACCAAGACTGTATAGGAAACCGACGTGCCTGAAGTAATTCTTGGACGTAGCTCCACTCCACTCTATCATAAGCCTTTGACATATCCATCTTGACCGCCATAAATTGTCTTGCAATTTTGGGGTGAGTCCTCAGCCCATGTACCGCTTCATGAGCTATAAGAATGTTATCTGATATGAGTCGCTCTGAAACAAGGGCTGATTGATTAGGTGACACCAAATCTGCAAGATAAGGCTGCAACCTTCCAACAATAATCTTTGAGACCACCTTATAGAGCACTGAGCAAAGACTGATAGGCCTGAAGTCACTCATAAGCGGAGAGTCGACTTTTTCGGAATAAGACACAACTGTGTGAAGTTCCATTCTCTCGGGAATTCCCCTGTGGCAAAGAAACCACAGACTTCCTCTGTTACCTTCGTTCCAACAATTTCCCAGTATTGCTGGAAGAATAGACCCGTCATTCCGTCTGCCCCATGAGAACTAGTCGGATTAATAGAGAAAACAGCTCTCTTCACTTCTTCCTTCGAAACTGTTCTCAACAATGCTTGATTAACTCTGGCAGATACCCTAGGGATGAAACCTTCAAAAATACTCGATGCAGCAGAAGGGCCCGACGATGTGTATAATTTCTTAAAGAAAGAAACAGCCACATCACCTTTTGAGGCTTCTGACCTGTGCATAATCCCATTCTCGTCCAGAAGTTTTTCCAATTCATTCCTTGCCCTCGAGAATTTAACCGAAGCGTGGAAGAATTTGGAATTCGAATCCCCTTCACAGTGCCACTTGTCTCTACATTTTTGTTGCCAGAAGCTCGTTTCCTCTTTATACGCTTTAGCCAACTGCATTTTTAGGCCAGACATACGATGCCCAGAAGGAAAGTTAGAGGAGTGTTCTGCTTCCAAGGCATTTTGTAGCACCACTATCCTCTCTTGAGAATTAGTATTAGACTCCCTCTTCCATTTACTCAAAGCTTTCCGACAGCTTCTGAGCCGCGGAGATACTGAGGGTCCTTGCAGTCTATTATGAGAGTTCCAGGCAGCCAGAATTGTCTCTTTCACTCGAGGTTGATGCAACATTCTCCGGTCAAACCTGAAGGATCCTTGATAAGAATCTTGCGAGGAAGCAAGTTTGACAAGAACCGGACGGTGATCCGAGCCGCGTTTGTCCAGAAAAGCTTGATTTGCAGCAAGGAACTGTTGCACCCACTCTTTATTAGCAAAACATCTATTAAGCTTACACTGGATCCACAATTTTCGTCTTTTGCCAGCCCATATAAAGCTGTTACCCGAACTACGAAGCTCTTGCATTTTACAATTTTCGATCATATTACCAAAGGGCTTGAAAGTTGAGTCACATCTTCTTGGTCCCCCTATCTTCTCAGAGTTGTTTATAATTTCGTTGAAATCTCCTATCAACACCCAACTCTAAGACCTCTGTATTCCAATTCTCGTAAGCCTTTCCCACACCTCATTCCTGTCGCTTGAACAAGGAATACCATAAACACATGACATGAAGAAACTTTCCCCTCCAAACTGTACATGAAAGTCCAAAAGGTTCTTATTCACAAAATTAAAAGCCACGTCTACACTATTCTTCCAAAACAAAGCTAGACCTCCACACGTACCAACCGAATCAATAGTATAAATATGATCATAACCCAACCACTCATGGATATCCACAATGACATTTTTACAGTGCATAGTTTCCGTAAGGAATCTCAGAGAAATACGTTTTGCGCATCTCCATGAGACGAGGAACTGTCAAATCTTGAGGCCGCCCCAATCCTTGGCAGTTCCAGCTCAGGAAACTCATCAAACAGATGACGTCCCTCATGTGGGACCATCCTAGGTTCGTTCAGCCTTGCAGCCTTGGAGGGATCCTCCACCATAACTAAACCTTTTCTCTTAGCTAAAACTCATGACTTCAACCCCGGGATCTTCTCAACGTCTTCCGGGTCTATATCCCCGACCTTACCTTTCAGCTTCCTTGAACTTTTAGAAGGTCTCTTTCTTATCTTTCCCTTTTTCCGTTTTGTCCCGGAAGAATTGGCATTCTCATTACCAATTCTGAAAACCGTTGGACAATTCAAAGAAAGAGAGGGAGATTCCGCCACAAACTCCTGAGCACAAACCCCCGAGAAGGATAACCTTTGAGCCGCAGGAATGCGGACAACAGATGCCGCTTTGATTGCTCCTGCCATAAGCTTTGGGACTTTGTGTCGAATCACCGATGATCTTGTTGTGGAGTCATCAGAGTTATACTCAAAAACCTTCTCCTTTCCTTTATTCAGGTCTTTAGAGACTATAGGAAGAGATTCAAGACTAAGAACCAACTTTCTCGCCACCGGATCCTTCTCTGACTCTCCCACAGATTTTCTCACTTTATCTTCCCTCACCGCCCTTTCTTCTCCATTAGCTAAAAGAAGATACTGTCTCATACCTTCGAGAACTTTATTGGCTATTTTCGGGCGACCTGACACAAAATGATTACCAACTTGATCTTCCTTTAGGACCCCGAGCAAAGGGTCAGACTCCTTCAAGATTGGAGATACAACTCGCTTAGGAATAGGATGACCCGCTCTTCTCTCCTTAGCTTCATCATGTCTTCTTCTAACCAGAAAAGGACAGTAATCCTTCTCATGGGTAGCTCTTTGGCAGGAGTAGCATCTCTTCTGAACTCTCTCATAGAAAAACTGAAGGGTTGTGGATCCGCCTCTTGGAAGATTTATGAATTTCGATCTCCTCTAAGGTTTAGACACATCAATACGAATCTTCATTCGGACAAAATCTAAGCTCTGAGCCCTCGAAGGATCAAAGATTACCTCCCGAACTGGCCCAATTAGTTCCCCAAGTGCCGTAATCGCTTCCACC
Organism: Alliaria petiolata; assembly: GCA_020283515.1. Taxonomy (NCBI): domain Eukaryota; kingdom Viridiplantae; phylum Streptophyta; class Magnoliopsida; order Brassicales; family Brassicaceae; genus Alliaria; species Alliaria petiolata. The sequence continues at coordinate 388,238,334 of JAHZTW010000001.1, forward strand.
GTGTAGTGATTGATCGGAATGTTGCTTATCTGAACCCAAGGCTCAATATACTGCAGGGAATCTATCTGGGGACTAGGATCCCATCTTTCCACGGCTATCGACCATTCATTGTATGTATGCGCACTTTTATCCAACGTCTCAATTAGGTCTTCTCCGTTTTTGAAGAAAAACTGAAACCTTTTTTGTGTTAGAGCTACTCCACGCACACGACCATTCTTCTGCCATTTTCGTGGCATATCTAGTATCAGACTTGACATCTTTTGTTTTTCAGGGTAAAGGAGCCTCCCAATCAAACTGAGCTTATTATTCTCCGAAGAGCAGAACTCAGGCAGATCCGGGAGAGTATACTCCTCGTCATCTTCGTCATCTAATGACATCGCCAGCAGAGCTTTATCCATCGCCGCCGACATCTTCACAAGCACCAAAACACCTTCTCACAACACCGGAATATTGAGCAGGTTAAGATGAGGTAGAGGACCCGACTTCACCTCAGCCAAATTACTTTCGAAATCCGATTGAAGGTAGTTACAACATGAAAACCCTAGCTCAGCCGCCAATCTTAGCAAAAAGTTGTTAAACAGGAAGTAAAGAGGATAGGGTATGCTGATGGGTAAGTGTTTTACCACACTAAAAGCCCTATTCTCACAAAAGCAAAACTTCTTTTTGAGAAAGAGAGTCTTAAGCCCACAAAAGGGAAACTTTACTGTAATACCTCTAGTCCATAGTTTCAATATGGTTATTTTATTAATTTGATTTTAAACTTTTTTTTATTATCATTAACTATAATTTCTCAAAAAGAAAACAAAGTATAATCTAAAAAGACGTCACAAGAATAAATAAATTGTCGGTTTTATAAACCAGAAAAAGCTGCCCAACCTTTCTTCCTCTCGAACCCTAAACGAGCCGGGTCATCTCAAAAAATTTCCACACATTGCAGTTCTCCGTGGCCCTCTGATTCTTCTCCACCGTTCCTCCGTCTCTCCTCCTCCTCCTGATTCCACCTCCGTCTTCCCCGGAACCGAAGTCCTTGTACCCTAATTTTACCTAGTTCTTACCGAACCGATCCTCCCATTACCAATCCGGTCACAACCTGCAAACCAAAAAGGTTCATTTATATTTCTTCTTCTTCGTCTTTGTTCTTACCGGTTTTGTAAAATCGGTTTGAGATTTTGGTTGCACCTGGGTTCTAGAATTTTGCGTTTTTAAAGCTCTTTCCCTCGTAAAAAGGGGCCGATAAAAATATTTTCCGATCCGTTTTTGAATCAACCTAATTTCGAACATCTTCTCTGCGAAATTCAAGAGATTTTTGATTTGTAACCTGATCTAGGTTTTCAATGTAATTCATGGATTCTTTCCTCTGTAGGTTTCTCTGAATGGATTCGGCTTTGGAGCATGTAGCTCTCACGCCTCGGAAAAAGACAGTGCGTGGAAGCACTGTGAGGTTTACAAATATCGGGATGGAGTTAAGATGATATGTCTCTACTGTCGAAAGGAGTTCTTTGGAGGCGGTATCACCAGGGGCAAGGAGCATCTCGCCGGGAAAATGGGACAAGGCACGATCTGTAACCAAGTCCCCAAAGAGGTTCGTCTCTTCTTGCAGCAGTGTATCGATGGCACCGTGAGACGCCAGAGGAAGAGGCGAAAACCGAGCCCTGAGCCTCTTCCTATAGCTTTCTTCCCTCCTTGTGAAGTAGAGACTCAGGTCGTTGCTCCTTCCGATGCGAACAACGGCTTCAAATCCCCGAGCTCGGCGGATTTAGCAGCTGGTCAAAGCACGGGGAGAAGGAAGCAGATGACTTACATGAGTAGAAAGAATAGTAATGCCTTTGAGAGGAGTGATTTGGCTAATGTTGAGGTCGGTGGTGCGAACGATATCAGCATGGACAATCTGATCCCCGTGGCTATTAGCAGCGTGAAGAACATTGTCCATCCGTCGTCAAAAGAGCGGGAGAAAACAGCTCACATGGCGGCGGGGAGGTTCTTGTTCGATATCGGAGCCGATCTTGATGCTGTGAGCTCTGTCAATTTCCAACCGTTTATCGACGCGATTGTTTCTGGAGGATTCGATGTTGCAAATGAAGACCTCAGAGGATGGATTCTGAAGAGCTGCGTCGAGGAGACGTAGAAAGAGATCGACGAATGCAAACCTCTATGGAAGAAGACAGGCTGTTCTGTTTTAGTCCAGAAATCGAAAGGCCTTAAAGTCCTTAGCTTCCTGGTTTACTGCCCGGAGAAAGTAGTGTTTCTCAGATCCGTTGACGCATCAGAGATGCTAACTTATGCTGATAAACTGTATGAGGTACTTAAGGAAGTGGTCGAAGAAGTAGGTGAGACAAATGTTGTTCAAGTTATCACCAAATGTGAAGATCATTACGTCGCTGCAGGAAAACAGCTGATGGAAGTGTACCCTACTCTATACTGGGTTCCTTGTGCTTCACATTGCATAGACAAGATGCTTGATGAGTTTGGGAAGATAGACTGGATAAGCGAGATCATCGAACAAGCAAGAACCGTCACAAGAATCATCTACAACCACAATGGCATCTTGAATCTTATGAGGAAATTCACTTTCGGCAACGATATCTTACAGCCAGCCTTCACCGGCTCCTCCACGGATTTCGCAACCATGGCAAGAATCGCTGACCTGAAACCGCATTTGCAGGCCATGGTTACTTCCTCCCAGTGGAACGATTGTTCGTACTCGAAGGAAGCACGTGGATTGGCGATGGCTGAGACTATCAATGGTGAGAGTTTTTGGGAAGCGTTAGCGTTGGCTAACCATATAACGGTTCCGCTTTTACATGTTTTGAGGATAGTTTGCTCTGAGAAGAGGCCTGCAATGGGGTATGACTATGCCGCGCTGTATCGAGCTAAAGAAGCGATCAAGACTCATCTGGTTCACAGGGAGGGTTACATAATCTACTGGAAGATCATAGATAGGTGGTGGCTGCAGAAGCACTGTCTTCCTTTGCACGCTGCTGGTTTCTATCTTAACTCGAAGCTCTTCTATAGCATCGACGAAGAGATGCGTAGCAAGATATATTTAGCTGTGGTTGATTGCATAGAGAAGCTGGTCCCTGACGACAACACTCAAGATTTAATCGTTAAGGACATAAACTTGTACAAAAATGCTGTTGGGATCTTCGGAAGTAACTTAGCAATCAGAGCTCGAGACACAATGCTTCCTGGTATGTGCTCTTTATTCATTGAATCTGATAAAAGACTCTCTTATGTTGAGGAATTAAAACATGTTTTGACTTGATTCTTGAAGCTGAATGGTGGTCTATATATGGAGAAAGCTGCTTGAACCTGTCACGTTTAACGATACGCATTCTGAGTCAGACGTGCAGCTCAATGATTGGCTCTGGGAGAAACCTGACACCAGTGGAGAAAGTGTATGAATCGAAGAAAGTGATCTTGTGTTTGTTCAGTACAACATGCGTCTCAGGCGACTGTAAGTTGGAATCGTTTGCTTCTTTTCTATTAACAACATGGTGTGAGCCAAAGGGCTAAAGGGTTCTCTTGTCTCCTTTCAAGGGGGTTGAAAGCGGAGATGAGAATGTGGACCCGTTGTCACACAGCAACATGGAACTTGTTGAAGACTGGGTTTCAAGAAACCAAGTCTGTATGGAAGGTAATGGAAGCTCAGACTGGAAGTCACTCGAGCCCATTAAGAGGACAGAAGAAGTAGCTGTTGTCGACAAAACAGAAGACTTGGGTTCAGGTAACAAAGCTTTCACAGAATCTAGTTATTTGGAGATAGAAAAAATGGTATGATCTGCTGTTAATGAAATATGAACAGGTTTTGATGATGCTGAGATATTTAAGGGAAAAAAGGAAGTGAGTGATGAAGGTTATTACTACACAAACATGTCAGAGAAGCTCTTCACGTGAAACTCACTAAGAAGACCTCTTTTAATGTAATCATACAGGATTTGATTTGTTATTCAGTACAAGTCTTTTTACTAGTTACCAATTTAAGCTGTGTCCCAGAAACTAATTATTCATCATGCATTTTCTCTATATGTTTAAATGTGGACAAAACCATTTAGAGATGTTGATTGGTATTATTAATTTTCAAGGTTTTTGTCCAATCTCCAGAATGTTGTTCAATTGTTTCACAAATAATCTTTGATTGAAAGACTAAGAGGTTGGTTTTTACAAAATGTCATTAGAGGTTGGTTTACAAAATGCCATGTAGGAATATCACTCCCTTTATTGTTTTCCACTTTCAAGAGTTTGTGGGAATATCAGAGTATCAACTTCTTCTGGTTCTTCTACAATCTAATAATCAGCAAAACAAACATCTTATTGATCGTCTTGAGGCTCAAACCATGGAAATGTCAATTAAACAAACTCAAGCTAATATTCGTGTGTGTTTGTGTAGTCTCGTTTCCCCCACATAATATTGAAACTATGTATCAACTTCTTGATTAGGTAGAGATTTTAGCAGAATCCATATTTATAAAAGAGGCACTTAAGTAGAGAGTTTAGTATTTTTTAAAAAAATTTTAAAAGAATAATTTTATTTAAAAAACCGGATACAGGCCATGATCGTAGTCATACAGTTTTAACAAACGATTACAAGTAGAGAAAAAGAAACAGGAACATATAATTACGCTACGATTGACTTTAGTGCTATGATAAGAATGCTTCTACCCACGTCGACCTCGGATTCCATGACCTCGGTCTCCTCGTCCACAACCCGCGGACTCCAAATGCATCTCTATAGCCTTTGTTGATGACTTAACCGGTCTTTCTCGAAGAATTCTTTTTCCAGAAGGTGTCATCAGATCCACCGAATCCGTTTCTTTGTCTGAATCTGTAGGATCTTCTTCTTCTTCCGGAGAGATCAAAGAGCCAAACTTGTTATAACCAAGATCGAGCTCAGCTATTCTACTATTTTCCTTTCGGGCCGTAGAGTTTGCCTGAGCAATAGAAGTATCGTTAACTGATGAAGTCTGAGCAGACTCCAAAATAGGAGACTCAATAGTTTCATTGATGTAGACAAAAGCAGGAGCAGATTGAGTATTTGTTTTCAAATGGAGACGGATTTTTTTTTTCCATTTGTTTATGTATCTTAGACGCTTCGGTAGAGAGTTTAGCAGAATTCATATTTAAATAAGAGGAAAAATACGAAACAGTCACAACACAGCTATGTGGAGCCGCCGATGGCCTTGCCGCAGAGAAGAGCGTTCTTGGGGATCAAGTATTCATCTCTGAGAGAAGTGGAGGTTGTGTAAACACGAATATAGAACTGTTGTCCCAAGTATTGTCTTTCCCACAACTCTGATCTTAGGTTCCACATCCCTACGTTGTCCAGCGATATGTATATTGCAGTCCATGATTTCGGATACACCTGCACAGATTTATCCAAACGGTCCACATTTTACACAAACCCACACTGAAGTTTTATAACCAACTGTTTGAGATCAAAAAATTTAAAAGATTTTAGAGTAATTAAGTCTCACCTGAACGGTGCAGCGTGAGACTGCGTCGTTTAGATTATAGACTTTTCTACTCGCAGGACTCCATTTCCCAAGTTCCATTCTGATAGTTGCCAAAGTCCACACAGTTAGTATAATGATCATTAATCAAAGAATCTAGAAGAATACACATAACTTTCGGTTTACTTGAGGATTGTTTCTTGGTTAGATAATGCTAACAATAGCTTACCGTATGGATACGGATGCAAATATGAACATATGAGAGGTTCAAGAATAAAGGAGCTTAGACAAGAGCTAAAGTAATACAAAACTTACCCAAGAACGAAGAAAGAGTAACCGTCAAGGTGCCAGCTCTGGACAATATCTTCCCAATTCTCGAAAACAACCTCCACGAAAGCTCTGTAGTCAGCTTGCATTACAGATGTGACAGGGAATATACCTCCCTTTATGGGCTGGTCAGATATGCTTCCGTATACACCGTCGATTTTGAAGTAGTCCGCTAGTTTCAAAGGGGTGTCTGTTGGGTAAAACGATGCGCTGTTCACGGCGTATCGTTGCTTGCCGTTGATCTGTCCAGCAGAGTTGGCAAGCCTGATGCTTCTTGTGACGTTTATCGTACCATAGTGGTATGAACCTTGTGGGTTTGGCCTTGGTCCACTTGCTGTAAGGTTTGTCCTGTAAAACAAGAAACAAAACCACTAAGAAAATAGCTATGTATGCATCGTGAAGTGATGCAAAACCAACAAAAACAAGCTCATTTTTTTTTATTTTTAGTAAATGTAAAACTTATTCAAAAAAAAAAAAAGATGTTTACAACAAGTGCTTCATGAGTCTGTGTTTTTCGAAATTATGCTAAAGTAAAGGCAATATAGCTATCAGAGGGTTTAGAATGAGAACTAGATCCTTGTGGCAACAAGCTCAAATTTACGAGAGGTGAATATACTAAGTATTTCCATAGCTTTTGATGCTATGGAGCATATAATCTAAAAGGTATTTAAGGAGTTTCCTTTAGCATTGATGACATGCAATGATGCAAATAACAGCAAGAAACAGTACCTGATAGATCGAGCCTGGTCAAAAGACCAGCGCAAAAGTGTTGGTGCATCTGGAATAGGTCCAGAAACAGGTGCAACAGAATTGGTGTAATGAAGAACACCTGTAGTGGTAAGGATCTTGGAGATAAACCTAGTAGATACCACAAGGTAATAGTCTTTTGCAGGCTGGTCAGCTGTTACAAGGACCGAATAAGATTGACCTACGTGAACATCGAGCGAAGAGAAGACATTCTGAAGAGTGTGTGTCCCTTCTACCTCAACCAGCTTCATCACATGGTTTTGGATTCTGACGTTGAGGGAGTTCTGTAACCCAACATTTGGTATTCTCAGCCTGTATGTCTTACCTGCAGGGAAAATTCACATCATATAACTAACAGTGGAGAAAATGCATATAATCACAGCGAGACAAAAGAAGGGAAAGTGCCAAAACCTGGTTCAATGTTTAGTGTGGCACCGGTACTACGGCCATTGATGAGGATTCCATCCGGTAAAGGAAGCTTTCCACCATTATCGAGTTGTGCCCTCAACTCCTACAAAGGAATTTACAAACATGGATTCAAAAAAATCCAACAACGTTTGGGTATATACATCACGAAGGCATTGCCAATTATAATCACTCTTTTTGTCCCACAATTATATGTAGGTTTGAATGGTATGTGGTTTTTTCACGTTCACATTTTGAAAACGTTATACGGTTCATTACGTACCATTCACAATAATAAGTATAAAATAATAAAAATTTATATATTAGTAAGCTATTTTTCAATTCATCCCGCGCTGTTCAAATTTATAAATAGTTTAGATCAAAAAAATATTTATATAACATATAGCAACTTTTGTGTTTTAAGTTTATTGAGTTTTGAATTTCTTTCGTCCTATCGATTCTGCTATTTTATTATTCAACTATTAGATTATTTTGCTATTCAATTACATACCAGTCAACTCCATAATATGTAACATTACTCTAAACACAATTTGGTTACCTTGTGGTTGGTTTTGTACCAGTCGCCGATAAGAATAGTGTAATCATCGGCGGGAGGAGGGAAAGGAACAGGTATTTTTGGACGGCTGTAGATACGGATACCTCCGAATCCGCCGGCGGCTTTGTGAAACCCGAGCGACGGGAAGTAATAGAAGCTTCCGATCTGATCCTTCACCTGGAGCGCGTAGGTGAAGTTCTTCCCCGGCGGGATTGGGCACGTCGTTCCGTACACTCCATCCTGGTACGAGTTCCTCCAATTTAGAATCCCGCTCCTTCACAAGAAAACAAATAAAATGATAAATTTTAATAATCATCTCTAAATAAAATACAAGCAGTGAATCATTTCATTTGCTAATGTAATAATCACCACGTTAATTTGCAAATGCATGGTATGATAAACCGTCTAATTTTATAATTGAAGCATTAATGGTCCGAGTTCGGCCTTTTTTTTTATCTTCATTTCGGTTTGGATTTAATTCGCTTCTTTTTGGTTATCAAATTTTTGCTAATGAATCAGTATAAATTAACGCATTAATGTGATCGATTTTCATATACTCTCATGTCTATAAAGAATTTTTACAAAGGAAAACTAGCTAGACACATTCGTTATATAAAAAGAAAAAGGAGAGACATAAGATACCATGATATAAGGAAAGGTTCGTCGAGGTGGTTGAATACGTTAATGATGAGATTATCATTGGTTACAGAGTAAATGTCCGGTCCTGGAAACTGCCCGTTGATCAATATACCCTACCGTTCAAAAAAAAAGGGTAAACAAACACAAATCCAAATTAACAAAAAAAAAAAAAAAAAATTGGCTATGTTTAAGATAAAGCACCTGTTGTGCAACGCCGAGGGGAGATATGTTGCCATAAGTTACGTGCCATTCGAAGAATCTGTACGGATCTTCTGCACCGATTAGAATCAATAGACCGATTATCGTCGCGGCAGTGTTCATGCTATTGACAAAGAAAGGAATCACTCAGGCTATGAGCTATCTTCTCGAATCGATTCTACAAATGAAAAGAAAAAGGAAATGAAACTGTTATAAGTATGGTTTTTTTATATATGTATTGTGGTTGTGAGGATCATACATGAGAATCTGATAATATGTTAAACTCTGACTTTGGTATTGTATTCCACTCGCATATATCTGTATTGTGTGTATTCACGTACGTAAATATGTTGAGATATGCAAACAAACAAGTTTCTTCTTCTTAATATGCAAATAAACTCATTTAGTAAAAGACACAGGAAAAAATGCAAATAAATTTATCAAAATACACGCACACACACACACATATATATATATGATTAACTAAAAGTGGTATATTAAAATAGATTAAATCAATATATCTTTATTTGTTTTATTGATTTGGAAAAAAACTATAAAGATTACAATGGACATGATTGGTAACAGTTGTACATTTACGTTTTTGCAGTACGAATATGGTTATAGATTTTTTTTTTTGTACCTGTAGATTTTATTGCTTTAAAAATTTGGCTATAGAATTGTAAAATTTGGAAAGGATAAAATTATGTGTTTAAAAAAAAACTTTGTACAGCAAAAAAAAAATGAAAAAAGAAATATTTTAGCTGTAAATAAAAAAAAAGAAAACTAAAGATTTTTAAGCTTATTGGCATGATTTATAGCTGTTCACTTATTTTTGGCTGTGAATATATTTTAAAGTCACAAATCACAACCAATCATCCCCCAATATAGTAGGTTTGCTTTCCCAAAATAATAAATCTATTGAAATAGACATGTATATAATGAGAATCCGAAAGATATACTCCCTCCGTTCCGTATTGTTTGTTGTTTTAACATAATTCACGCATATTAAGAAACTCACTTAATTACAAAAAAATAACTACAATAATCTTTTAAATAAAAAAAGTAGTCATTTTTTGGAAAGATAATCATTGGAAAAAGTTTTTTTTATCCAGATTCCAATACTACTTTATTAACTTTACTTAAAAAATGTCAAAAACAACAAATAAATTGAAACAAAAATGAATCTCTAAAACAACAAATATAAAGGAACAGAGGGAGTACTAAATTTTAAAGGTCATGAATTGATGACATCAATTTTGGTGGGATTCTAGCTAGGAAAATATCTACATTTACCATACCTAATAGCATTAAATTACAAAAGAAAACAAATTCCTAATTAAAAAAAAATTACTTTATAAAAATATTTGCTGAAAGGTTGATTTTTAATTTTACTTTATCATTTTTCTAACCGTAGAAATGACTAAAGTATTGCTGTTTAAGGAAAAAAAACAGCATGCTAATTTCTTTTAATCATTGGGAGGATGATTAGAATTTTTTTTGTAATAGTTTTCGATTAAATTATATTACTCAACTATATAAGATACAAAATTGGTCTGTAAAATGAAACTAATGGTGAGCTAAACCTACAATGAATTTTAAGAAGAGAAAAAATGCAATATTCCAATGAACAAAAAAACATGTGGTTGAATCTTGGATATGCTTTTGTATTTCTTTGATTTGACTAGTTATATGTATGTATATATATATGAATATATTTACATATTATGCATGCATCAGAATATGCTTCTAGAAAAGAGGGGGAATATGCATGCATCTGCATTTTCAATTTCAAAAGTCACAATATGGTTTATAACAAACTAACAAAGTTAGTGTTTATCTTTTACTGGATTCTGATGGCTATGTAAGTCTTATTGGCAAATTGATTGATCTATTGTAGATCACCGTACATGCTGTTTTATTTTACTGGATTGATATCTGTCTCAGTTTCACTTGTCCTAACATTATCATGCTATTTTATTTTACTTATCTGAGCTCATATTACGCAATTAATACTGATGTAAGATTAAAAACTTATAAAACGTATATTTGATTGTTTGTGATGATACTGGTCGGTTTACTACTGTTTTTTGCATGTTCACTAGAGATTTTGTGTTCTTAAATATCCAATACAACAACTTATTTTCCGTCTATACACAAAATATATCAAGATGTGAAATCAACGATATATCAACTATTTGTGCTATTACAAAAAGATAGAAGAACTCTTTCGATCGTTTTGCTTTTATCTCTCCATTGCTTTCATTTGTTCTATTTGAAATCTATTCAGAAATGTTAGGGTTTTTTATAGGGATTAGAATACTTCCGTTTTGTGTATCTCTGATTATGATATCAAATAGACAAATAGCCAGAGGATAATGCTTTCAATCAAAGGTTTGAAGTTGATTTGACTATTTTTGTGAAACTTTTGGTTGAGAAATGAATTCATTTATATTACTGTTACTTCACATAAACCAAATCACTATATAAATCCATTTTGATTACTAAACACCTCGATGAATCATCTCTGATGGAATATATATTTAAGTCGTTTGCTCATGGTGAAATCAGATTTTAATAAATAAATGAAATGAAGATTAATTGTTAGGAAAGTTTCAGTTGTTCTTTTTTTTTTAATGAATGTAAAATCAAAAAAAAAAATAACGTTTTTACAATGGTTGTGACTGATTTTTAGTTTAAAAAGAAACTTTAGCAAAGAATTAAAAACTACAACAGTGATTCGAGAATCAGATCTCGGAAGCTTTCTCATATCTGAGAGTCACCTTGCTTTTGGATTATAATCAGTCTATTACGGACTTGTTTGTCTATTTGCTTCACCATCTGTTTCGGTAGAGTACAAGTTTCAATTGTTCTTTCAAGCTAAATTAATGGTATCTGTCATGGTTTGAAGTTAATTTTTTCATGACGTCAAAGGACAATTAGTCGATTGGCTTGAGTAGTCTCTGTTATGTGTTAACTATAGAGAGACGCTCTAAAGTTATAGGATCAGTGGATCACATGAATTTTTGCAAAACATATCTTAAACCCCTTTAGCAAAAAAAGAAAAAAAAAAACACAACTAGTCGATTGGTCATACTTCTCTTTAGTACGTGAATATCAGTATGCATTAGCTTTTTGTTACTGTAGTTAAGTAAACGTGTATATATTTTTTGTTGGTCAGAATAGCCCGACCGGACTTAGAGCCTACCCGAAAAGCCTTACAATTTTTGACCAAGGCACGTTGAAACACTTACATACACTTGGTTAGATAGATTTAGATTTCGTGATCCAAGTAATAACATTTATAACATTCAACGATTTCTATTTATATTATGTTAAAACCTAATAATTTTTTTTTTACTTTTTATATGTAGCTTTTGATGATGATAAAAAATTAAAAGATACGGAAGAAACTTCAAATTTTAAAGATTCTCATCTCGATTTTACCGTCTCTACTATCTAGATTAAACATTTATTTATTTATTTGATATTAAATTTCATCTGGATTTCTTAAGTCAAACTTTTATTTTGAACGTAAATTGGATTTCACAAAACCATAGATGATTATTTCAATTTGAAATTATTTATAATAAATACTTTTACTTTTAGTTAATTTTGTATTTAGAATTTATTTTATTCTTCCAAAAAAGCCTGAAATGTTTGAAATAGCTCGATAATCTTGTTAGGATCGGGCCGGATTTTAAAATTTAGGTTCGATATATTTTCAGATCGGACCATGCAAGGCTTATATATATACGAGCTTTATAGGTTTCGGTCCGATTGACATGCGTAAATTAGAAAGCTATTTTTTTTTTTGAAATTGAATGTAAATTTATTCAAACCAATTTTTTTTTTTTATAATGAATGTTTTTTAGTGTAATCTAAAAACAAAAAATGCATTGAAATCTAGTTTGAAAAATAGTCATAATTTTCCAACGATAATGCAATCCTTTTTATGATAATCGTGCGTAGAACCAAACAATTAGATCCTCCTCATATTATGCATGCAGTCTTCTAAGGCGCGGATTGAGCTTATAAGCTTCGTGAGTCGAGAGAGTTGCTGGTGAAAGAGGAGGATCTCTCTGTCTACGATCATTTATCTCTCGCCAAATGTGATATATATAGTTGATTGAAAAACATACCGCAGTAAAAACTGTTTAGCCGACCGAAAAGGATACTTTTACAACATTGTAACATGTGAGAGAATCAAAGAAAAACACCAAATAGTAAAATACTACTCTTTCCGTTTTACAAAGAGTGTCATTTTGACTCTTGATTTTTCTTTCACAAAAAGTGTCACTTTATGTTTTCAATGCAATTTTTTAAACTAAATCTCATTTTTATATCTACTATTTTAACCTATTAGTTAGAGAGAAAAACTGATTTAGTTTATTAATAAAGAGCATAAAAAAATTTATAAATTTTTTTTAGTTTGTGTGAAGAATGTTAGAATGACATGTTTTGTGAATGGAAGGAACCTTTACTTGTATTTTCTGTAGAGGAACGTTTTATTAAAAAAAAAAAAAGACACCAATAAAAGATTTCATTAGCAATAAAATGGAAATATAAAAGAAAATGAGAGGACAAGAAGAAGAAGAAGCAAACAAAAACAGAGTTGGCCCATTTTCTATCTCTCTACTCTCCTCTCGTTTCATACTCTTTTTCCTCACTGGACAGAAGAGCTATGCCCAGAGACGGTGGTGTTTCGTGTCTACGAAGGTCGGAGATGATCGGAATAGGAATCGGAGAATTAGAATCTCCGCCGCTGGATTCTGACCAGGTTCACGTTCTCGCCGTCGATGACAGCCTCGTCGATCGTATCGTCATCGAGAGATTGCTTCGTATCAACTCCTGCAAAGGTTCGTTTATCTTCTTCCTCCTCTTCTTCTCTTTATTCAAAAAAAAAAAAAAAAACTAATCTCCGGCGATTCAAATGCAGTCACGGCGGTTGATAGCGGATGGCGTGCTCTCGAATTCTTAGGATTAGACGATAATAAAGCCTCCGTCGAATTCGATGTAAAATCCCTCAAGAACAAAACCTGTTTAACAATTCAGAGCTTTTGAGATTCCAGATTTTGATTTCGATTTTTGATTTTTTGATTTTTAGAGATTGAAGGTTGATTTGATCATCACCGATTACTGTATGCCTGGAATGACTGGATACGAGCTTCTCAAGAAAATTAAGGTCTGAAATCAATTTTCCCGGAAAAAAAAAATCTGGAAATTTTGTTTTCTTAAGCTTTCCTGAACAATGTGGATCTTTCTGAAACAGGAATCGACTAGTTTCCGAGAAGTTCCGGTCGTAATTATGTCGTCGGAGAACGTATTGACTCGAATCGACAGGTGAATTCTCTCGCCGGAATTTTGTTTCCCCCAATTTTATTGTATCAGATCGATTAAAGAAAACGATAAATCTGCAGATGCCTTGAAGAAGGCGCGGAGGATTTCTTACTGAAACCGGTGAAAATCGCCGACGTGAAACGCCTGAGGAATTATTTGACGAGAGACGTCAAAGTCGCCGACGGAAACAAACCGAAGCTTCATGAAGATCTCGGCCGTTTCTCTTCCCCGGCACCGATTACTCCTCCTCCGCCGTCATCCACCACCGCGATGGAAACTTCGGACGCTACTCGATCTTCATCTGCGATGAAATTCGTGTCAACTTCGCCTCCGTCGCCTGCTATCGATGACGATTCATTGACATCGTCGCCGGAGTCTCCAACTTCGCCGGTAGATTCTCCGATGAGACGGCTGGAGATGAGGAGTCCCGGATTAGATTAGAGATAATCCGTGTAATGACTATTTCCGTTAACTTTTACTTTTGACGGTTTTATTGACTGCACGTTGATTGACGCCGTCAGTTTATAGATATCTCTTTTATATATCCTCACGAAAACCTTTTGGATTTCTTGTATTTAATTTTAATTACATATATACAGGAGAAACTCTATAAATTTATTTTGATATTTTATTAATTTATAAAGTTATTTATTTATCGATTTTAAATAAAATTAATTATTTAATAATAATTAATTAAAAAAACATTTTTAAAGTTTAAAATATTTTAAAAAATTTATTTAAAATTATAGATGTGTTGTAAAAAATTTCAATTTTCATAAAAACAAACAACAATATACTCATATTTTAGTAGATTATCATATTTATATATTTGTATATGATTATTTTTATGTTAATTATTAATTTATGACCATATATTTATATAGGGTTTTTAAAAATTATTATCTTATTATTTTATCGATTTGTGTTATATTTTGAACCGGTCCAATTTAGGACCGGAAAATTTTATTAATTTATAGAGTTTATTAATTTATCGAATAATAATTTATAGAGTTTCTATTGTACATCTCGTTAATTAATGTTTTCTTTCTTTAATCAAATAACTATCCACGAAAACTCGTGATTTTCTATAAATATGGTTGTCTGAGTTGTGACAAATCATAAAAGAGAATATTAAGAGCTTTTTTTTTGTTTAGTTTTTGAGTTATATTTTTAAACATAAATAAGAGAGTTATTCTTATAAGTTGAGTTCTTCCTTTCAGTCACTTTATTTGGTATCTGAGCGGTTAGAGAGAGGCGGCGACGACAATAGTATACCCGAGCTATGGGTGATGCTATTATTCCTCCGAAGACGAAGGAGAACGTATCATCGTCGGTTCTCTGTCCGATGTTAAATTCATCGAACTACACTGTGTGGTCGATGAGGATGAAGGTGACCTTACGTGTTCATAAGGTATGGGACACAATAGAAAAAAACGACATGACAATCGCTTTATTGTTTCAGTCAATACCCGAAAATCTCATACTACAAGTTGGTGATCTAGATTCACCAAAAAGTATATGGGAAGCAATCAAGGCAAGAAATCTTGGAACAAACAGAGTTAAAGAAGTTAGACTCCAAACCCTAATGTCCGAGTTCGAATGATTGAAGATGAAAGACTCGGACACGATTGATATCTTCTCAGGGAAGTTATCAGAACTAGCCTCAAAATCTGCAGCCCTAGGTCAACACATCCGAGAGTGTGTTTAAGATGATCAAATTGAAGTTGAGCATGTATCCGGAGAAGAACAGTGTGCAGATATACTACCAAAGGCCTTAGCAAGAATCAAGTTCAAGAAGATGAGAGATTTGATCGGAGCTCAAGATCTCTCGAAAACTGGTTTGAAGCTTAAGGGAGTGAATGTTGGATAAGCTTCCAAAGCTTGAAGCCCACGAACATCATTAACAAGTCGGTTAATGACAAAATAGGCTTAAAGGAAGTTGTCTAGTTTTTTTAGGAATAGGAAAAGTATGTTTTCCTATTATCCATAAGATTAAAAGTATATTCTATAAATATGGTTGTCGAATTGTGACAAATCATAAGCGAGAATATTGAAAGCTTTTGTGTTTAGTTTTTAAGTTATATTTCTAAACATAAATAAAAGAGTTATTTTTATAAAGTTGAATTCTTGCATTCAATCTCTATAAAGAGATGATTATTTTTTTACTAATTATCCACATTTACATATCTATTGCAGTTGCCGAACGTAAGAACGTAAAAAAGGATGGAGATGAATATATAGTTTTTTTGAGAAAATACTCAAAAGGATTACAAGCTAAAATGTACCATCAATCATGTACTGAACCATCAGCTTTTAAAAGAAATGTAGGTTCACCCAATCACGATGACCAATGAGATTAATATATATATTTTTTTTTTGGTAAACGGAGATGAACATTTGTTAAATATCATTATGGAGACAATAAGTACTCTGTCTAAGTAACTAATTAAAGATTATCATGGGGATTCATATGATCATATGTAAACATTTTAGCTCCTAATCACACGTACTTATTTCTTGATTGACACCACGACCAGAATATCTACTTATAGAGAGAAAGTATATTAAAGTATTTTGAACTTTCTTTAGAATGAAGGATCGATCTGATCGGATACTACAAGATGGTACAGTATTAGTTAATTAATTAACGAGACCCTTTTACATTGCCCATTGGAACTTCGGAGGAGGCACTAATATTTAAATTGTAAGATGCAAATGCAATGTATCAAAATCAATAATCATTGTAGACAACAGAATCAGCCCAAAGATAGTCCCCACGTTTGGCGTACTAAACTTGTGATAAATCAACTTTTATCTTCTGCCATTTTCATTTCTGTTTTGTCCCCTTAACGTACGGCATATATTCAATTTTTGATCTGTCAACGAGTAACAATATAGACATGTTATAATTACCAAAAATATAGACATGTTATAATTACCAAAAATATAGTAAAATTTATAGCTACATACATTAATATCCTAAACCAACCCATATGGAAAATTCAAAATCCTATACCCTAAACCCTAAACCCCTCTCTAAACACAAAAATCTAAACCCTAAATCCTAAACACTAAACCCCTCTCTAAACACGAAAATCTAAACCCTAAATCCCTCCCTAAGAATTTGTGAATCCAAACTCATTAGTGTTAAAACTTTGTAATGTAATTTTTTAAAAAACTTTTAGAAACCTCCACAACGTTTTGGAAACTTTTATATGTTGATATAAATAGTCAAGTGTTAGCCAGGGAAAAGAAGAAGCGGCCTAGTGGAAGATCGAGTAAGGTACAAGTCGGTGAATACTTCCCTTGGATTATAGATGATCAGAATCAGATTGTAACTGGTATCATCCAAAATCTTCCTTCCTTCGAGCGCTCTGAGCAAATCCAAAGCCATGGCAGTTTTGCCGGAGTTAGACATATATTCTATACAAAACCGGTCCATAAGTAACTTTAATTGGCTGAATGCCATTTTTCACCATCTGATTGATGAGATCCATCGCTACCTACAGTTTATCCTTGAGACAAAGCCCGTTGATCAAAGCGTTACGCGTTATAGGATTGACACTAACCTTCAAATCCATCATCCGATCAACTATGCATCAGGATATGCTTCTAGAAAAGAAGGGGAACATGCATGCATCTGTAATTTGCAATTTCAAAAGTCACTATATGCAAAGCTCTCGCACTCTGGTACATGGACTCTTCCCCAAATTAAAGGTTCTAATGCTATGCTTTCATGCATAATTTTTTTCTTTTCTTGTTGAATGTAATTAAGCATTTTAAAAGTCGAATAAAACCACGAATTATAAAACAACGGATTTAGTTTGTGTTGCAAAATGATATAAGTATGGGCTGTCACAAGGTTTATATGAAGTAGCGGATTGATAAAATGAAATATACATTTATAACAAAAAGTTGATATTTTATATTTTTCTAACTCAACTCTTTTATTCGTCTTTCATTGATTTCACCCTCTTTTGTCTTGAGATTTGAAAGATAGCCTAGTGACTGATGCAAGTTGGTTTAATAGATAGCTTTTGTTGTTCCAAAGAAAGTATCAAGGTGAAGGCTCTTTTATCTCTTCCCATTGGTTCAGCGAAAGAGCCTTCTTCCACATAGAACGATGTGGAGGAATAACCGAGCACATGATGAGCTAAGAATATCAACCATGACTGATTTTTCCTATAGACTGACGCTAAGCAGCGCTCAACTGACACTAAGTAGTGCTTTTTCAAGTGTTTTCTTTTGGTTCCTCTTTTGTAGCATAATGATCCTCTTTAAGCTTTTGGTACCGTGAGAGATCAACGTCACCATCGGTCTCCCTTTGCATCAAATTTGGTTGGAGGTGTAGGCTTGGTGATGTCAATGAATGACATAATATACATTTATATTGGGATTAATGGGCCATGAACCATTAATCTCTAGAAGTATGTGTAAGATGTCTCACATTAGAAGTTGAGAGGGACCTTAACTAATATATAAGGGACTTGAGGCAATCTACTCATAACCAATTGGTTTTGAGTTGGAAGCCCATAAAACTTAACATGGTATCAGAGCCCGATCAGCACACTCTTGTAATCCGGCCCAGTAAGTGGCATGTGCCCCTCGACCCGAAATTGATGGTCTCGCGAGATTAATGGCTAGAAGAGCTATTATATCGAGGGGCGGGTATTGAGATTAGTAGGAGTTAATGAGCCATAAAGCCTTAATCTCTAAAAAGTATGTGTAAGATGTCCAAGGAAGTTGGAAGGGACTTTAACTAATTTATAAGTTATTTAAGCCAATCTACTTATTGCCAATTGGTTTTAAGTTGTAAGCTCAGGAAACTTAACAATTTATAACAAAAAGGGCTTTGACATTTTATATTTTTCTTACTCAACTCTTTTATTCGTCTTTCATTGAGTTCACCGTCTTTTGTCTTGAGATTTGAAAGATAGCCAAGTGAATGATGCAGCTAGTCTAATAGTTAACTTTTGTTCTTAAAACAGGTCTGACCGGTAAAAAAAAAAAAAAAAAAAAGAAGAGAGAAGACATAAAAACTCAAGCATCTACAGATGTAAATGTTTTTTTGGTTTATACTGAAATAATAATTTTCTGAAACTAAAATAGAACTAACGATACCAAATGACTCCACATCTAAACTAGTTTATTCCTAAACATGTAAAAGATATGAAAGTAAAAGAAGAAAACAGATGATGGAGTGTCATGTTTTTATATTCTTCGTACTTGGATTGCAAACGGCAAGTGCTTTATCTTCAATCTTCATCCGTTTAGAGCATGGCATACAACACTTAGTAGATACATAATCAGGGTCGTCTTTTAGCATGTGCAAATGGAGCGGTTGAACAGGCTCCCAATTTTAAGAATAAATTTTATAAATCAGGACCCCAAATTTTTCTAAAAACTTATTTGGCATATTAATATATTTTCTATAAATATCTTGAAGAAAATTTCCTTAAGAAATTTTATAAATCAGGGCCCCATATTTTAAAAAAAACTTATTTACCATATTAATATACTTTTCATAAATATTTTGAAGAAAATTTCTTTAAAATTTTTATAAATCAGAGTCCCAAATTTTTCTAAAAACTTATTTACCATATTAATATACTTTCCATAAATATTTTAAACAGGGTCTACATATAGTTTGAGACGTCCCTGCACATAATGTATAATTTCCTATTTTCATGTGTTTCCCAAGTTGAAACCTCTAAGACTACCAAAAGACACCAACATCTCCATGAAACCTTCTAGGCTTTTGACGAGTCCAGAAGTAATGATAGGGTGTGGGATTTTCACAAGTGTTACGTCTATGTATTGAAATATATCTAAGTATGTTACATATTATGTATAATTGTATGTTTTCCTATTTTGATTTTAGGATTGCCTTTAACCGTATTCTTGTACATGTATATATAAATATAAGGTCTCATGACCTAGAATAATATAAGTTGATATTTACAGAATCTAATTTGTCATGGTATCAGAGCTCAAAGATCTAAACCTTTTTTTTTTCCGGCGCCGCTTGCTTCTCACACAAGCTTTGCCTTCTCTTCTTCTTCTTCATCTCTCTGTTTTTGTGCTCCAAAACCGAGACCTTCATCTTTCTTTTCTTTCAAAATCTCTTTGTCTCTCGCCCCTCGGCACGTTGACAAGATGACAAACCAGCGAATGACTCTCCTCAACTTGAAGATTGGATCGCTAACAACCATCTGATTGTTGGTTGGATCAAACTTACAACTGAGCCAAAGATCCGCTCTTCTATCTCTACACGGAAAATTGCCAAAGAACTTTGGGATATCATCAAGAAACGGTTTTCCCTCAAAAGTAGAACTCGTCTCCAACAGCTTCGGAATTTATTGGCTACGTGCAAGAAAAACAGTACTACGGTGGATGATTACTTTGGACGTTTAACTAAACTATGGGATGGTATTTGATGTATTGCGTTTTTAGCGAATTCTAACTATTGTTTGAGACGGTTTTTCGAGTCTTTTCTATGTTTTTAGAGTCATTTCAGGTTGAATCACGTTTGGATGGAGTCTAAGGCTTAAAAGGAAGGATCGGAGACAAAAGATCAACAAAGTGGCAATTTCCGGAAGACGGATCGATCGTTCCGAATTTGGATCGATCGATCCAAAGTTGACGTACCGACAGGAAGATATTAGATCGATCGTTCCAATATGGATCGATCGATCTAAAGATGACAGAGCCACCAGAGAGTATTTAGATCGATCGTTCCTATATGGATCGATCGATCCAAATACTGAAGATTTCCAGGAGCTTTTTAGATCGATCGATCCGAATTTGGACCGATCGGTCTAACCCTAAACCGACCGGTTTACTTGCGCAGAAGAAAAGGAAATTTCCGTTTTTCCTATTTCCGAATTGGTTTTGGAGTGGATTTCGACCCAGAACGTGATTAGACCTATAAATACTTATCTTTGGCCATTGTTTAGGCACGCTATCTTACATTCATACTCTTGGCTTTTGGCAATTTGTAAGCTTCGGGGAGACGAATCTCTGACTCTACATCTTTGAGAAGATTTCTGAACCCCTTTGGATTTATTTATTTGATTATGAGTTTCTCTTCATCTCCTGGTTTCTCTGTTTCCATGGCTGAGTAGTTCCATAGTTAGGTTAGGGTTTTCAAAGGAATTTAGGAATCATTGAATTAAACATAGATAGGGATTTATCTTCCGTTGTCTTCACCTATTGTTGAACTTATTGCTTAGACTGAATTGATCACTTAGTCTATGACTTAGGGTTTAATCTATTCATCAAAAGTGTTATAGATTGCTTGAAAGAACATAGGTGGGCGGTTTGTCCTTAGCCAACGAAAGCTGATGCTAAGGCAATCCGTGAACAAATTGAACCTGCTCGTTAATGCTTATTTAGAATTCTAAGTTCAAACGACAGTTTAGATACTTAGGTTACTAGATAAAGTGATTAATACCACGACGGTGGATTGGTTAAACATTCATGTTTGAGTTCTAGACCAAGCTTATTTGTTCCCTGAATAATTGTCTGATTCATGATCTCCGAGTTCCTGCGAATATCCCTCAACCTAGCGCTTCGTTTTATTGATTTTACATCGTTTTTATTTGCTATTTTCGTTTTAGCTTTGATACCAACAAATCATAATACTGTCTTAGCTTAATTTTGATCTAAAGAATCGTAGAGTAGCCTCTAGAACTTGTGGATTCGATTCCTAAATACTACAATATTGCTGTGCACATGCAGTAGTCTTTTAGGGTTAAAACTCTGCATATCAGTATTGCTGAGTGTATGAATTCTAAACGTTGCGAATGTGGACAGTGTGCGTGTGATCTCAACGCCGCTCACGGTAAGGAGAAATAAATTATTCGGGTTCATGATTTTCTATCTGGTTTAGACGAATCTACTCATGGTGTTATTCGATCTCAGATATGTGCTATTTCTCCTCTTCCTGATCTTGATAGTGTATACTAAACTATTGTCCAGAATGAGACGCTTCGATTGAATGCAACTACGGACGTTGCGGTGATGGGATTTGCTGCTCAAGCTTCCTATTTTAATGCCTCTCGGCAGTCTACTCCGGTGTGGACGCGTGATGTTCCGCATCCAAGTTTTGATAATTATGTTACAAACAGCTCTGGACAACGCAATCGCGATCCGTCTAGGCAATGCACTGGCTGTGGAAAGACGGGACATGAAGTGAGTTCATGTTTCAAAATCATTGGATATCCTGAAGGGTGGCATGAAAAATTTCGGAACCGATCTGGAAACAGGGGATCTCAACCAGCTGCTGCAGGTCGTGGTCGTGGTTCTACTCCACGTGCTAACAGTACTCAAATCTGTGGTGCTAATTCGGCGGCTGTATCATCAAACTTCGCGATTACAGATAGTGATCGTCAAGGCTTAAGTGGTTTGTCGGATGAACAGTGGCATATTGTTTAAAAGATGATCAACAATGGCAACTCTTCTGCATCTCAAGGTGGTAAGACGTCTAATTTACTGTGGATTTTAGATACCGGTGCGACGCACCATATGACAGGCTCTATTGAGCTATTGGAGGACGTTCATGATATAGCGTCTCTCTCGGTTGTCTTGCCGGTTGGTTCAGATGCATGTGCATCTAAACAGGGGACTGTCAGACTTACTCCCCGCTTATATTTGAAGAATGTTTTCTTTGTTGAAGGATTTCACACTAACCTGATATCCTTTGGTCAGCTTGTTACAGATAATTATCTGGTTGGTCAAGTGACTAACAAGATCATGATCTTGCAGGACCGCACTACGAGGATGCTGATTGGAGCGGGTGAACGAGAGGGAGAGGGACTGTACCGGTTTCGTGGGATCGAGATGGTGACTTCGTTTCAGACTTCTGTGCATGATAAAACAACTCTGTGGCATCATCGCTTGGGTCATCCTTCGTCTTAAGTCACTGGGATTGTCTCTGGAGTTAGTAGTAGTAGTGAGTCTTTAATTAAGAGTTGTGATGTGTGTTTGCGAGCTAAACAAACTCGTCAGTGCTTTCCAGATAGTTCTCATAATGCAAAAGAAGTTTTTGATTTGATACACGTTGATTTATGGGAACCGTATCGTACGACTGCATTTTGTGGATCTCGTTATTTTTTAACTATTGTGGATGATCATTCTCGTGCTGTGTGGCTCTATCTCCTCGCTGATAAGACATTGGTCTCACAACAGATTCGAAATTTCCTTACCATGATCGAACGTCAATTCTCAAAGAAAGTCAAAACTATACGGAGTGACAATGGTACAGAATTTCTTTGCCTCTCGCGATTTTTTCAAGAACAAGGTATTATCCATCAAACGTCTTGTGTTCATACACCACAACAGAATGGTCGTGTCGAGCATAAGCATAGACACATTTTGAATGTTGCTCGCGTGCTACGTTTTCAAGCACATCTTCCTATTGAATATTGGGGCGAATGTATTTTGACGGCATGTTATCTCATTAACAGAACTCCATCGAGTTTGCTCAGCAATTAAACACCATTTGAAATTCTTTATGGTCATGCTCCTGGATATAAACACTTACATGTTTTTGGTTGTTTAGCGTACGCTCATAATTTGGATCACAAGGGTGACAAATTTGCTTCTCGTACAAGAAAATGTGTGTTCTTGGGATATCCATATGGCAAAAAGGGTTGGAAATTGTTTGATTTGGAACATGAAATTATATTTTCGTCTCGTGATGTTGTCTTTCACAAGGAGAACTTTCCATTTGCCATTGTTGAGTCTTCACCACCAATTTTATCTGACTTGATAACTTCTTCTCCTGTTAGGGGGGTTGTGGATGAGGATTATGTGGCTGATTTTGGTGCTGTTCCTTCTTCTGATATTGCACATGTCCCAGACACACGAATGAGATAATGCCATCGTCTACGGCTGATACGTCTACGGATACAACAATGGTTGTTTAACCTGAAACTCTAGGACGTGGTCACCGTGTAAAAGCTCCGTCTACTAAGCTTCGTGATTATGTTGTCAATACTGTTTCTCTCAAGTGTCCCTCCTCCTCTCTCGTCACTACTTCGCCCTCTCCTCAGCCATCCTCAGGTGCTGTCTATCCTATCTCTAATTATCTATCTTATGTCCGTTTTTTGCCTAACTATTGTCAGTTTTTGATGGTTCTAACGGTTAATATTGAACCACAGACATTTCTCAAGCTATGAAGCATAAGCATTGGGCAGATGCAGTGAAATTAGAGCTCCATTCTCTTCTCAAAGCTAATACATGGCGACTTGAAGAGTTACCATTGAATAAGAGAGCACTTGGTTGCAAATGGGTTTTTACGATTAAATATCGTTCTGATGGTACGATTGAACAGTATAAAGCACGTCTTGTTGCTTGGAAATCATCAAACGGAGGGTCTTGACTACGATGAGACCTTTGCACCCGTTGCTAAAATGAAGACGGTTCGACTTTTCTTGGATATGGCAGCTAAGAAGAATCATGAAGTCCATCAAATGGATGTTCATAATGCCTTTCTTCATAGAGATTTGCATGAAGAAGTTTATCTGAAGCTTCTGCAAGGTTTTAAAGAGATTGGTGAAACTCGTGTGTGTCGACTTCAAAAGTCTTTGTATGGTCTAAAACAAGCTCCTCGGTGTTGGTTTGCAAAGCTTACGGAGTCTCTTCGAGCGTATGGTTTCACCCAGACAAAGTCCGATTATTCTCTGTTTGTGTACTCTAAACGTGGCATCTCTCTGCGCATCTTGGTTTATGTTGATGATTTAATCATCTCTGGAAATTCATCGGCTGAGATTCAAAAATATAAGGAGTACTTGTCCCTTTGTTTTCACATGAAGGACCTTGGTCCTGCTAAATATTTTCTTGGTCTCGAGGTTGCTCGTAGTCCGTCGGGAATTTATCTTTGCCAAAGAAAATATGCATCTGATATACTTGAAGAGATGGGACTTCTTGGTTGCAAACCGGCTGGATCACCTATCGATCAAAATCACAAGCTTAGTCTTGTTGATGGTCCGCTTCTTGCTGATCCGGAGTGTTATAGATGGTTAGTGGGACGTCTGATTTACTTGGCTGCTACTCGTCCTGATCTTACGTACTCGATACACATATTGTCACAGTTTATGCATCAACCCAAAGAGGATCATTGGTTAGCTGCTTTGAAAGTTGTTCGCTATCTCAAGGGAACTCTCGGTCAGGGCGTTCTTCTTCGTGCTGAATCTTTGTCTCATTTAAGTGGTTGGTGCGATTCTGATTAGGCTGTATGTCCGTTGACTAGCCGATCTCTTTCTGGTTGGATTGTACAATATGGATCATCTCCTATTGTGTGGAAAAGTAAGAAACAAGATACGATTTCGAGATCATCGGCAGAGGCTGAATATCGCGCAATGACAGAGATTACTTCTGAGCTTCGGTGGATTAAAGCTTTGTTACATGAGATGGGAGTTGATCACCCTGAGCCTATGTCGCTTTTATGTGATAGTAAACCAGCTATACATATTAGTAATAATCCGGTCTTTAATGAACGCACTAAACATGTGGAGGTTGATTGTCATTTTGTTCGTGATGATATTCTTCGTGACCTTATTAAACCAGTTCATGTCTCTACGAAGAATCAACTTGCGGACATTCTTACAAAGGCGTTAGGGAAGAAGGAGTTCGATGCCTTCTTACTCAAGTTGGGCATTTCAAATTTACATGCTCCAACTTGAAGGGGGTATTGGAATATATCTAAGTATGTTACATATTATGTATAATTGTATGTTTTCCTATTTTGGTTTTAGGATTGCCTTTAATCGTATTCTTGTACATGTATATAAATATATGGTCTCATGACCTAGAATAATACAAGTTGATATTTACAAAATCTAATTTGTCACTATGGTGCATTCTTTTACAAAGAAAAAGAAAAAAAATAGATTGATGAGTGTTAACTTTTGATCATCCCTTGGACCAACAGAGGGACCAGCAGCTTGTTAAGGCTGATTAGGAGCCAAGTTGCAAATCTACTTTCAAACCAGGAGACTGTTGAAGCTGATCAGGAGGACCAAGTGCTAGACCAAGCTGTGGATAAACCCTCAACTATGTGGATCTTTAATATATATTGATTTTTCTACAAGCTAATCTCTAATTTGTATTTTCTACCGGCATTGGACATAAAGGTGAGAAGGCTCTGGAATACGTTATAAGAATTGAACATGACTCCCATCGACCTCCACTTCTTTTAAAGTCAACTCTTCTAGCCTTGTCTTCTTTGGGATCGTAATGTAATAAGACTAAACTCTTCAAACCTCAAATCAAAGCTCACTAGCTAGTACAGAACATTTTCGCCAGGACAGTTGGACCAAGATCCAAAAGAAACAATTCTAGCATATACACCTTGAGTTAGAGGATAATTAAAATTAATAGGGATACTTACATTCGATCATTCTCCATGATTTATAAATTTGACGTGTACATTTATGTGTAGGTTTTTTTTATGGTTTTATAACTAGAAATATTATTATTTTCTTTAGTCGACAAAAAAAGTGAGAAATTTCTTTCAATTTCTCTTAATGAGCAATTTTATCTCTAAAGCTAGTAATGAACAGACACATCGGTAGCTAGAGAAAGAGACAGGACAAGACGCAATAATTAAGACTAAATAAAACACTGATGCAAATACTTAAGCGTTTGACCACAACGGTGACATTATATTGTCGTTAGAGAATGTTCTGAAACAACTCTTCAAACGATATTGGATCATGATCCCTATAGTCCACCCCTACAACCAACCTCTCTAGCGTTTTTACGTTTCTCAGCACCATTTCCTTGAACAAAGCCACGTGTTTCGAGGTTGCATCCTTACAACAATATACCATCCTACCAAACTCGTTTGTGGTAGGAAATTCCTTATATTTTGGTCTCCAACATTGATCCGGATCCAAGCCTTTTGAATTCAAACAGCATTTCGGACACCTATCCTGTAGAGCATAAAAAGTGTTACTCCACAGGTGATTGTTACAAAATATCAGCCCTACATAGAGATCAGCCCAACAAAATGTGAAAGACATGGTTCGTGCCTTTGTGGAATGTTCCTACAAGAAAATAAGGGAGGTTTCTGGCGAATACCTCTATATGGCGCCAGTGTGTTGCGTGTGCTATAAGCTTTTTTAGTCCAGGGGAATTTTGTAGTAACCTTGCTATACCAGGAATCCCAGGTCTTCCAAAAAAAACAACAGATATATCAAACCTGGTTTCAAGAGTCAAAGTTTGGACCTTGAGCATTGGGAAAGGAACACCGCGTAGCTCGGCAAGAGACAGAATCTAACAAAACGATGTAACAGGTAGGTCAGTCATGAGCTATTAATGATATATTAAAAAAAAAAACAACATATATACCTGAAGAAGGGTTCGCTCAAAAGTAAGTCTCTCCACATTTTGCAATTTTGCTAGCATCATTAGCACCACATTTTGCAATTTTACTCCTTTCTTTTGTGTTCTCATGTAAAGGCTAGCTACGGCCAAAGAGGAGACATCGACTAAAGTAGGTGGTTTATTAGTGCATTCCAACCTCAAATAATGGATGTGCGGCGCTACAATCTCTGTTTGGCTCTCGAACCCTAAAGTATTGATCAATCTCCAATCTCCTCACACTCGGTGATTTACTCAGATCAAGACGCTTAACACGAAATCCAAACAATCTCAAGGTTTCAAGAATTGGAGAGCCAGAGAGAACAATAGCAATAGATTCATCATAGATATTATAACACGTCAATTTCCTTAGGGATTTCCAAGACACAGAGCATCTGGGAATCAAACCAAAAAACATTGTCAGTTGCTTTAATGAGGAACTAAGATAGAAGGAACCTTGGCACCTATAAGTCTCGGGTAAGTTCCGTAGAGTCAGCTTCTCCACATTACGGGACATAGCGAACTCGATCCACCTATCAACCTGGGGTTTATCAGGGACAAATCGAAACTGGTGATTTTCGGAGCCCTGTAGGAAGTTAGGGTTTGGTCTATCCCTCGAGCCGTCATTTTTCGTCTATATCCATAAAATTTGAGACAAGGTGTCTCGCACCAGACATGTCTCCATCGTCTGGACAAGAGGGAAGTTATGATCGCGAGATCGATGGGAAGAAAGGAGAGGATATGGTGGAGGATCTCATCTGGCATAGAGCTGATCATAGTTCCACTACCGTTGCTTGAAGGATCTATTGCTCGTTTGATTTTGTGGCGCCGCCTTGGCTTTCTACGATGTTTCCGTCGTCGGTGGCGCCGTCTCTGTCGCCTATCCGCCATAAGCAATAACTATGAATTGCAAATAATGTTTTCAGGGTTTTCTTTATGTTTATATCAACGTAACGCACACAATTTTGGATCTTTTTATTTTCATGGTAACGTAAATTTTTGCCCAAAAATTTATTATTCACTTTCCCCAAATGCTTGCTAGTTACCTAACTTTAAAGTGTAAACCTTGAGTTAGAGGGTACTAGGGATACTTTCATTCGATCAATCTCCATGATTCTTGAGCTCCTAAAGTGAGAACTTACACCTATCACCTGATGATCCGTCTTTATCATGAACTAAATTCATGGAAATGACTTTGTATAGATCATCAACCAGCTTATATCCAAGAAAAGATTCCTTTGAGTGTCGAGTTTTCCTCTTAAACCCTAACTTCTTGAAAAAAAGAGAACCCTAAGCACACTTTCACATAAATAATCTTTTTTTTTCTTTCATTCTCAAAGATAATCTCGAATTGGTTCAATTTGGTTTAATGTGTTCGTTATCTGATTCGTAAGAAGTATCGTCACATTAAAACCATTTTTTTTTTATCGTTTTATATAAGTACAATTTGGTTTGCTTTCTGGAAGTGAATATATAATTTCAATTAAATAATAAATTTTTTTAACACTATTGAAATGTTTTCGGTGTTCTTTTTAATATAGAGAGGAAAAAAAAATACTTTAAGGAGATTAAATGTTGGTTTGCTTAAAAAGTCACTTGTGATGGTTTTTGAGAGTGCACAAAGAATATGATATATATATTTTGGGGAATTATTAAAAATGATATAAAACTTGATTTTTTCTCTAAAACTAGATTTTTATTGCATATTTGGTAAAAGTAATTCACAGTAGTAGTGAAATTACGACTCTCACCCTTATGACCAAACAAAAGACGTTCGCGATAATGACGGTTTTACCCTAGAGAAGTCTACTACGAGAGAGTAGACTTTCCGAGTAGACTTCTTATCCTCTCCAAGAGAGTAAACTTCCAAATTAGACTTCTCATCTGTGACTTATACTGCATAGTAGACTTCTCGGATAGACTTCTCGAGTAGACTTCTTTCAATTAATTTCCTTAGAATTAATTTAAGGGAAAGTTATTCGGATATCATACAAATCAGGTGATATGACCAGTTACATACAAATTTATTTTTTTATTACTATCATATTTCACCTATATTTTTCATACCCAGCGTGTCCTTGTTACATGTTATAGGAAAAAACGTAATTACAAGGAATGCCATTATTTTTTAATTCCACATCAGAAAAAATGCGCCGCCACATCAGAAATCGCTGACGTGTATTAATGACATCAGCCGTAAAGCGCTACAGCGGCAATTACGGCTGAGTTACGGTATGTTGTGGCTAATTTAAGGAAAATGGATGAGTTATGAGCTAACGGCTGACTTACGTGTATAATCCAGCCTGGTGTTTCAGCTGACTTAATTAAATATGTCTGAGTTATGAGAAAACAACTGACTTACGAGCATAACCTAGCCATAAGTTATGGCTGAGTTATAGCCTGATGGTTGATTTGCCAAAATTTGGCTGAGTTATTGTTTCAACACAGCTGAATTAACTTTTTCCGCCTGGCTGAGTTATTGCTTCGTTACGGCTGATTTTCGTGTAAATGTCATAAATCAGCCGTAATGAGCTGGGTTAACGAAAAACTCGGCCTAATTACGGCTGATTTAGTAGCAAAAGATTATTTACTACAATAGAATGCTTTGACAGCTGACTTATTAAACGATACGGCTGAGCTAAAGATTTTCAGTTGAATTACGAAATTAAACGGCTGAATTTGGCAGCCATTTTTTTGTTTTTTAATTACTGTAATAGTATACATTTTACGACTGATTTAAAGTTTTGTTTGATGGCTGGTTTAAGACAATTGATTTACGTGTTCGTTTGGTGGCTTACTTGTCACTTCATCAATTAAAAAATGACATCATATGCATATTTCCATGTCATCATCAACAGAAAAATACGAAATGTCGTCTTCCTCTTCCTCGTCGTCGTTATCGTCTTTCTTGTCGCTGTTGTTTCTTCACCTTATTCTTCACATCAACAGAGATATCCAGAACTTAAATTTTGAACATACAATTTGTTATCGTCTTCCTCGTTCTTCTTCATTTTCGTTCACCCTTCTCCGATATTTAACACCGACGATAGAAGGTGTAGAGTTGTGCAGATAGATGCGGAAACAACGCACAACAAGCTTGTGAAGTTGGTTCTCGATGATTACGGATTGAAGGAGTTGAGCCATTAGGTAAAGCTGAGCTACATGTTCTCGAACAAGGCTATGAAAAATATGTCGCATGATACTCCACCAGTTTTTGTCTCCAAGGAATTTGGCCCAGATGACGACGGTTTCAGAAAGTGAATTTCATTGTTAAACTTCCTTGTATTGTCGTATTCTCTATGAACTTCTATGTAATGGTATTTTATCTATCTATGATCATCTTTTCTTTTGACTTTTGATTTCACTTGATTTTAGCATACCCATGAATTCCATTGTTAAACTTGACTATAAATCATTTGTAACTTGACTAAAGCAACTCAGCCAAACCACGAATGAATCTGCGTTAAGTCAGTCATGTCATTAGAATAACTCAGCCAAACCACGAATGAATCTGCGTTAAGTCAGTCATGTCATTAGAATAACTCAGCCAAACCACGAATGAATCTGCGCTAAGTTAGTCATGTCATTAGAATAACTCAGCCAAACCACGAATGAATCTGCGCTAAGTTAGCCATGTCATTAAAATAACTCAGCTAAACCACGAATATGGCATAACTCGGCCAAACCACGAATATGGCAGATGTGAATATTTGATACATTCATGTAATTAAACCACTTTAATAAGTTGTAATTAACATTTTTATTCACTTTACTGAATAATGATCATGAAATTAGCTCATGTTTGTACCTTTTAAAACTTATCCAACAAAATGATAAATCTCAAACCCTATACCCATACATTGTGAAGCTATACTTAGATTTCATTCCTAGACAAACTTACATTAAGAATTGCAAGTTATATAATGTGTCAAATTTTCAGCCTCTTTGATTGCAATGACATTGCAAGTTGCATTTAAGTTTTGTTTTTTTTGGATCTAATCACCACAACATTTTAATCAAACACAAATAGTCATGAATCATTTAAGGAATGTCCTTACAAACCAAACACAAAGGGCCAACAGAACATCTACTTATGCATCTACTTATGCATTGCCGATACATAACAACTTCAAGATCTTTGCTTTCCATCTAAATTCAAATCGTTGTTGTATATCACCATCTCCTGCATATTTCTCCACCTCATGCTTCTCCAATTCTCTACGAAGCTCCACAGTTTTTGTACTTAGTTGATCGATCACATTTTACTTCTCCCGGATTTCATCTCGAGCTTGAATCAATGCTCTTTTTGGCCATCCTTTCACCTCTTCTTCATCAAACCACCTAAACTATTTGCAGTGAACTGTTCCACCCTCCTAATGACACAAAAATAAGATTTTTATACAATCAAATATGATCCAGACAATCACTAATTCTTCTCCATACCTTGTACAATTCACAGCCGAAGAACCTTTGACCCGGGTTTTTATCTGTCCAAGATGTTAAAGGTAATCGACAATCACACAATTTAAGACCGCCGAAAGTTCTGCTCCTATTGTTACTAGATGAGCCCGAATTTAAATCCATCTAATCGAAAATCAAAATAAACCCCTTACTCAGCAGAGACAAATTATTTATTTACATATGTCTCTTTGACTATCTACAATCGAAACCTGTTTAAAATGTCGATCGATGGATTTTATCTCTGTTCTTCGAGATTAGATTCTCGATGCGTGATTGGATCCTCAATTCTGGATTTGGAGCATAAGAAATTTGAAGAAGACGATGTCGAAGAAGAGAGGTGTTCAAAGAAGAGAGGTAAATTATACAGTATTGGGTTGGGTTGGGTTGGGTTGGGTTGGGTTGGGTTGGGTCAATTAATTAATTTGGGTCGGTTAGGGTTGGGTTCGTTTCGTAACTCAGCCGTAACACTGATGTTGATGATATTAGCAAACCAGCCGTAACTTGACTATAAATCAGCCGGTAAGTATGTTTGTAAAATCCTTAAATCAGCCACGAACGATTATGTTCAAAATCCCAATATTTTACAAATCATAATAGGTATCAAGGAGAACATAATATATCATTGAAACTGTGCAAGCAGATCAGGTGCCTCCCTTTCTGCGTAAAGTCTTGAAGGGTAATCCTTTGCTTGTCCTTCATAAATAATCTTAGCCATCTGATAAGAAAGTTAAACCAGCCAGAGTAAAAATCATAACTCAGCCACACCATAAAACAAACTCAGCCACAAATGCATTGATAAACCGTAAACCAGCCGTAAAGCAAACCGTAACTCAGTCACAACATAAAACAAACTCAGCCACATATGCATTGATAAACCATAAATCAGCAGTAAAGTAAATAGTCACTCAGCCGCAACATAAAACAAACTCAGCCACATATGCATTGATAAACCATAAATCAGTCCTAAAGTAAATAGTCACTCAGCCGTAACATAAAACAAACTCAACCACATATGCATTGATAAACCATAAATCAGTCGTAAAGGAAATAGTCACTCAGCTGTAACATAAAACAAACTCAACCACATATGCATTGATAAACCATAAATCAACCGTAAAGCAAACCGTAACTCAGTCGCAACATAAAAAAACTCAGCCACAGATGCATTGATAAACCATACACCAAATCGAATAGATCTAACAAATCAGCCACCATATGTAAATCAATGATGGCGAAAATCAGCCGTAATAAGCATCTATAAAAACCCTTAATATCACCGCGATAGTTTTCAGAAAACGGTTTAAATCACGGGAATCACTTGCAATTAAACGGTTTAAACTCAAAAAAAGATATGAAGTTACCAGAGCAAGTTTGTTCGTGAAAAAAGGATAGATTTTTAGCAATGGAAAACGAAGAGTCCACTCTCGAAAACGAGAGTCCCCGCTCGAGTTCGTGAAAAAGGAGACGAAATGCGACGGAGATAAGATACGGTCCCGTAATTTTCGCGTGTGCGATGCATCCAAACACTCGCAGATGTCCGATACTTGGTTTCTTATTCATGAAACACTCGTACGGGGTCTTGTCTTTCAGCGCTTTGGAAGGAACTCGATTGATGATGTATGTTGAATGTCTTACGGGTTCTCCCCACAAGAAATTTGGTACTTTCATTGCTTTAAGAACACTTCTTGTCATCTCCATCAATGTCCGGTTTCTCCTTTCCACTACGCCGTTCTGCTGCGGTGTGTACGGTGCTGTTAGATGTCGCATTACACCATTCTCTTCACAGAATTTGTTGAATTCGAGTGAGGTAAACTCTCCTCCTCTATCGGTTCGAAAGGTTTTGATCGCAAGGCCTGTTTGTTTTTCCACGCCTTCTTTAAATCCTTTGAATCGATTGAAAGCCTCACTCTTTTCCTTCAACAATAGAGCCCACATGAACCGAGAGTAGTCATCGATGAGTACAAAAACATATCGATTGTTGGCTGGTGTTGGTGGAGAAATAGGTCCGCACAAGTCACCGTGGATCAGTTATAGTGCTTGTGTTGCGCGGAAAGTAGTTTTAATCGGGAACGGGGTCCTCATTTGTTTTCCCGAGAGACATGCCTCACATACTCCTGTCTCAAGTAGTCTCTCTGGCATTCCTACTACCATTGTCTTCCTCACCATATTCGCCATTACGCCAAAACTTATATGCCCAAGTCTTGTATGCCACGTTTTTGAGATATCATCGGTTTGAACCTGAAAGCATTTAGGGTAGCTTATATCCATTCGTGTCTTGTAGAGGCGGTTCGCTGATCTCTGTACTTGTACAAGTAATCTTCCCTGCGGATCTATGAGCTTCAGTTTGTCGCCTTTCATATTTACTTCGCAACCATTCTCGGTTGTTTGTCCAAGACTGATGATATTATGCTTCAAATCAGGAATGTAATAGATGTCCTTTAGAGCTCTTCCATCTTCATTCTTCCCTATGAAAATGATGGTGCCTCTCCCTATAATCTCGACAGTGGACCCATCACCGAACTTTACCCTTCCTTTGATCTCCTCATCTAAGAGAAATACTCTCTATTTCCCGTCATGTGATTGCTGGCGCCATTGTCTAAGTACCATATGCTCTCCTTGTCTTCGATGGTATCATACTTTTCTGGAAATACCTTATCCTCATTCAAGAATACCAGCTCGTGCATATACAAACCTTCAGGTTCCTCTGTTTCATTCAGATTGGATTCTTGATTCTTCGGCAACTCAGGGCAGTGTGAAACATAATGACCGGGTTTGTCGCACCTATAGCAGATTACTTTGCTCATATCTTTCTTTCGATTTTGAACGTTGTCTCTGTTTTCTCCTCCTGAGTTCCGATTTGTACGACCCCGGCCTCTGCCTCTGCCTCTGCCTCTCGATCCCCCTCGTGAACATCCACGTCCGTCGCGGGTGCTCTTTTCTTGGTGATTGCTATGGTCGTTGTTAGACCACATTAGTTTATTATGTTCCTCTCCCTGCGAATCCTCCCCAACTCGTTCTTCATACGCTTTCAGTCTTCCGACTATAGCTTCAAATCCTGTGTTGTTCAGGTCCAGAACTTGTTCAAGTGAAGCAACGATTTGGATATACTTGTTTCGCGGGAGTCCCTTGAAGAATTTCTTCACAAGTTTCGACTCCTCTATGACGTCTCCAAGTGAGGCTGCTTTTGAAGCTAGCCCCGAGATTTTTCCGGCGAAATCATCAACGGAGTCCGTACTTGTCATGCTTAATTTGTCGAATTCTGACATAAGGGTTTGCAATCTTGCTTCTCTCACACGGTCTGCTCCGAGATGACGAGACTTGATGGCTTCCCAAACTCCCTTCGACGTCTCTTGTTCTCCTACTTGAAGAATAAGAGATTCCGGGATAGCTTGGAAGAGGAGAGCTATCGATGCATGGTTCTTCTTTGGATCGGCTAATCCCGGATCAATTGTCTCCCATACTTCATTGACTCGGAGTTTGACTCTCATCCTCATCGACCAAACTGTGTAGTTTGTCGATGTGAGCATAGGGCATTGGATTGATGGTGTTCCACCTTCCCTAGCTCGCGGCTGCGGATTAATTACTTCCGCCATGGCTGGTTTAATCGCTTGTCAGGTTCCGAAACTTCCTCCTTGAAGCTCTGATACCAATTCAAATCGATAAACTCAAACACAAAAGTATAAAGAACTTCTCTGCTTTATTAGATTTAGAAAACTTCACAAAAACTAAACCTCTCTTTTATGTCTTATTGGAACAACTCTCCATAAGATCTCTATTTATAGAATCAAGCAACTCTTTGTTCTATTAGGAATGGAAAACTCATCTTTTCCATTCTTAAGATTTTCTATTCCTAATCTCTTTAAGCTACACCTTAAGAAATAGCTTATTCTAGAAGATATTGGAATTATCCAACAATTTTGGCTGTTTTTTGTTGCTCTCACAGACTCACTTGCCGTTCCCTTCACACAACATTATAGAGGTAAAGGACCTCTCCAAACAAAATACAAAAAGTAACCTTACGTTTTAAATACAACATTATGGAGATCAATCCATTTTCTAACGTTTGTGTCTTTCTAGAGACGAGACTTTAACGAGTGGTCATTGCTATGCCGTTTGGCACAAATAATCTTCGTGGGGATTGGACTTGATTTTCAAGCTTTGAATAAGGAAGCCAATCGACAAAGAAGCTGAATAAGAAGAATATTAAGAACGAAGATAAAGAAGACAGCGAAGGAGAGCACCAAAAAGAAGTAATTTGCATAAAAGGTTTTACTTCTTTTGTAATTGTTTAAAAAATAATATTCAAACGTGATTAACAGTTTTGGCAAAACCCAAGCTATTTTGCATGTGCAAACTCTCGGTACATTATTTCGTTTTCCTGTTGATAAGCATCGAACATACATCTTCTTGCGGCTTTCAATTTTTTTTTTTTTAGTTCATAGCTTTCTTCTAAATTTTCAGTTTTTGTGTGTGTTTGTGTGTGTGTGTATTATGCTCTTTCACTCAACAATTTTCAGAAATTTTCAATTTCTTCAAAAATTGAACAAAAGTTGTATCATATTATCAATTGTGTGTCATTTTAATTTGTTCTTTTTTTTATTGGAGTTAATTTTTATGTTTAAAAATTTAAACCTAAAGAAAGATTTTATTATCACTAGATGAATATCCGTGCATACATGCACCGCTTTTTCTTTCACAAATATTTTTATGTTTGAGTATACGTATATTTTAAACAATTACTTTTTTATGGTTTAATGTGTTTACTTTGTAATATGTTACATTACGTGTGTCTTTAGATTTAATCTCGTATTTGATACTTCATTTTTTTATGTCATACACCGGTAAAAGATGCAAAATGAGATTTTTTTTAATATGTACCATTATATTTATAAAATTAAAAATTAGAATTTTCTTAACTCATTTTGTATCACAATTTTTGAAGGTTGAAGTACGCAAAATTCTACTATTTTTGCACCATTTTTTTTTCTTTAAAATTCGTAGTTTGTTTCTATTTACTTCAATCTACATCACCAAGATATATTTTTATCATCTTACAGATTAGTGAGTTAATGAGTAAATTTGCATCGTTCCTATTAGATAGAACTCAAGAATTTGGTAAGAAAGTTTAGTATTTTCTTTGAATATTAAGTTGCTTTTGACCAACATTAGTATCACCCAGATTTCTGTGATCACATAGGTGGAAATTATTAGTATAATGTTAAATGGGAGTTGATAATAATTTACTCACTCATTCGCTACATGATAACTTACATATACCCTCCAAAGTTGCTTCACTTCATTCCTATGTAATTTGTTTAAATTCGTTCCTATGTAATTTGTTTCAAACAGTCTAAAAGTCTTTTCTACAAAAATTTAAATAGTATTAATAGAAATTAAATATTACTTTTTAAAGCTGATGTGTCAAAAACATGGATGCTGATGTGTCATCCC
This sequence comes from Alliaria petiolata, assembly GCA_020283515.1. Classification (NCBI taxonomy): domain Eukaryota; kingdom Viridiplantae; phylum Streptophyta; class Magnoliopsida; order Brassicales; family Brassicaceae; genus Alliaria; species Alliaria petiolata. The sequence goes on from JAHZTW010000001.1 coordinate 388,275,270, forward strand.
CTTATGAGACACACTCACTTTTTATATAATAGACTAGGAGAGAATCCGCGCGATGCACGAGTTTTATTTTTTCATTTAAATTTATGTTTTTATATCTATATTTTGACTATTGATTTTATCTTGTTGTTTAATATTTAATTTTTTAATTTTTTTAATCTGTGCAATCTCTTTCATACGTTTTTTATTAATCTTTATTTGTTCTTCAATTTCATACTCTTTTCATTTGTCTAAATCTTAATATTAAAATAATTTTTTTAGTTTATCATTTTCAGGATTTATGTTACATATCTTGCACTGAATCCATGTCTATTTAGTGTTTTAAAATTTTGTATATTTTTGTATCTATTCTTATTTGTTTTTTTTCTTCTTCTCTATATTTTTTATTGAATATTTTGTTGTGACTTAAGATTTTATAGGTCGGAGTTAACTTCTTAATTTATTCAATATCATAATTTTTTTTCACTTGTACCAAATTTTAATTATCATAATTTTTGAAAATAGAGATTAAATTACTCAAAACAAAAAGAAAAAAATAATGATATATTTAAAATTATGTATTATAATAATATTTTTATATTTTTATTTTTTAAATGAAATTTGAATTTCATCTATTTATAATATTTTTTAAATAGTTGAATTCAAATTTAATGGTTTTATGTATAGTTAATTGTACATATATTAATATTTATTTATGTTATTTGATGTTTTAAAATAAAAAGTAAGTAATTGTTTTTTTCAATCTATCATTTTGAGAATTTCTTTATTTATCTGTTTGGGGCATACTGTAAAGTTTGTAATTGATACACATACAAAAAAAATTAAAATGCTTCTAATTTAATGTGTAAAATATAGAGACAATATTTGAATTTTTTAGAGAGTGTTGTTAAAAAGTAATCATGGTATAATGGAAAAAACGGTTGTCTTTTAAAAAGGGGATTATGGATTCGAATCTTCATGAGTGCAATTAAGAGGATAAAAGTGATGACGTGTCATCACCTGGAGAGAGGTTGATAGGGCTCAGGTTTTACCCTAATAAAACTACTACAAGTGCACATCAAATGCAATCGTAGTATAAGGGGTATTGAAATCCCAAGGGAAGTAGATGCTACACTAAGGTTTCTAAATTCAGATTATGCTAGGTCAAATAGAATGAAAGTAAAACAAAGCAGGAAATAAATGAGCAATCACGAATTATGGTTCTTAAAATCAGGAGACTAAGGCGCTAGGTTCAGGGAAATTCTCAGGTGATCTAAATTATTGGTCTAGACAGAATGTTAGGAAATTATTAAGATCCGTTCTTGAACTCGACAGACTAATGTAAAATCAACCAACTCTCGCTGCGAATATTATCTATGTCTAAACCCTAGAATTCTAAATCTCTTTGCAAATTCTAATAATTCAAACAAGCATTAAAGTTCAGGTTCGATTGTTCACAAAATCCCAAACCAAATCTCTAGGTATTTTGCTCATCTAACATTAGTTCATGCAATCAATAATACTCTCGCATCTATTAATTAACCTAAGATCAGATTCTAGGTCGCGAAGTTAGAATAAGCATTAAACACAAATCCAGATGAAGAACTCTAATGATTTTATCCTAACAAATTTATTTGACCTAACAATTCATCAATCACCTTTGAAAAACCCTAACCCTAACAAGCAAACGAACTCCTTTGTTTCTATTGATTTCTTTTATGCAAATTACTTTATTCATGATGTTTTCTTCATTCACCATGTCTGGGTAATCAGCTCTGAAGGAGACTAATTCTTCTCTCCAAAACTCTCTAAAAATCTCTCTCTAAAATAATGTGTGTGTTATGGCTAAACAATGGCTAAAAAACTCGATTTATAGGCCTAGGTTCGCATCTTCAATTCCTTGGAAGATTAGGAAAAGTCTTGGAGATTTCTTTTTCTTCAAAAACTGGAAACTTCACACTTTTGGAAATAGGAAAACCTGGTGTCGATCGACACCTTGCGCGTAAATCCACTTCTGACTTCATCACTTCGTGCCTTCATTCCATTAAGCTCCAAAAATGTATGCAAATCCCAATTTAGCTCCAATTGTACCTGAACTCTATCTATTAGATTGATCTACTTGCAGCTTTCTACTTAGTAAGACCTGCAATCAACTACTACAGCAATGGTCCTTCAAGTGCTAACATTCTACGCTTAGTTCTAAGAACAACTGGAAATTCCAACTGGTTTTGACTCAATAAAACTTTGTTTTTTACTGACTCAAATGACTCTCAAAACAAAACACAAAGTCAGTAATCACCTCCCCCAGACTTAAACAACACTGTCCCCAGTGTTATCAAGCCCGAAGTTGGCTAAAGGAAATATTAGAAACAACATAAAAGACCAGTTAGAAGACTTACCTTCGTTTTTGCGTGGTGTCGATCGACACCCATGAATGGTGTCGATCGACACTGGTCTATGTCGAGCCCAATGTTGCCTTTTTCAACTGACTGAAACTAGGATTTAATAAAACCAAAACAAAATAAAAAAGAAAAACGTACCTAACAGTGGGTTGCCTCCCACTCAGCGTTCGTTTTCAGTCATTAGCTTGACTGTGTCGGGGTTCAAACGTCTGGTGGATCAGAGGGTGGCATCGAATGCTTCCCTGACGAATGTCTTCTCATCCATGGTGGTGTATAGGCAGTAGGTGCATGAGATCGACCAAGGAAGTGGGGAACAGCAGCAGGGTGGGACTTGAGTTCGGGTGGGACACTTCGTTTTCCTGCAGAATCATCAAAAACAATACCAAGCCCTCTACGAGAACCTCGTTGCTTGCATAAGTGTGAAGCATCTTTTGAACCTTTAATATTCTTATTGACAAGATCAGGAGGTTTGGAATTGATTCCAGGAAATGCATACCTTTGCTTTTTCCGAGATTTCTGGGATGTAGGATGTATAGGCATCTGTTTGACCGCAGGTGATGGATTTGCAGCATTGGAAACAACTTCTGGAGTGCTTCGCGTAGGGTGTCGATCGACACTAGTAGTGGTGTCGATCGACACCAACTTTGTAGCACGAATCTCTGCACTTTTGCTGCAATTCAGCTGTGCAATCCTTGTTTCCATGATGAAAACATCTCCCTCCATCAACTTGTGATTGATTAGACCCTCATCTTCGCCCATAGTCCTGAAGATATGATTGTTTTCACTCCAGTCTTCAAGCTCTACAACTTTCTCAGAATTTTCAGCCAATGCCTCTTGAACAACCACCTTGTTCACTTGCTCGTCAGTATCAAGCTCCTCTCCAGCGATCACAGCAATACATGAGATGTGTTTGGAAGTTCCAGTAGTAGGGATAGCTTTGTAGAACAATTCGTTGTCAAAATTAGAGAAAGATATTCTCTTATTGGGCATGTCTACAATAGCTTCTACTGTGGCCATGAATGGTCTTCCAAGGATGAATGACATGACAGACTCTCTGCCTACTTCCACAACCTGAAAAATCCGTTGGAACTAGGTAATTCCCAACTTTGACAAGTTTGGAATTGTACCATATGAGACTGTGGTAGAAGAATTGGCGAATTCAAGAGTCATGCTTGAAGGGTGAATGTCAGCAATCCCCAGCCTCTCTGCAATGTCTTTTGACATGAGGTTCACGCTAGCACCTGAATCGCAGAGGGATTGTTTAAACTCTACTCCACCAATGGAGCATGGAACCATAAACATCCCAGGGTCTTCAACCTTAAGCATTTGCTTCATTGGTGGTGGTGTTTCCCTTGCTTTGTGAAAGAGTTCTTCCATCTCTTCAAAACTTTCTCTGTTATTCTGGAAGAAGGCACACAAGGGATATCTCTCATAAGCCTCATCAAAGGAGATCTCCTTAGGAATCATTTCCACTTTCTTGTTGAAAGCAGCTAGTTTCTCTGCACTAATGGGCGGCCTTAGATGTTTGGGTAGAGGAGGATATGGAACCTTAGGCTTGTACATTCTTTTTCTTACAGTTTGTGAAGCTTTAGGCGTGTCTGTCCAAGTCCGGGAAGGGTGTCGATCGATACCCAGTTGTTGTCGATCGACACCAGACGTTTGTGTCGAGGATGCTGTGTCGATCGAGCTTGATTTGTCTGGTTTCTCCTTGAGTGTCGATCGACACACAGTAGTGTCGATCGACATTGACTCCTCAGCAATTTCTACATCTTCAAGCTCCTCGAATTCTTCAGTACTTAGCCCTCTTTTCTGCACAGGCTGAAGGTTCCCTCCATTCTGGATCTTGATGGCATTCACATGGTGTCTCGGATTCACATCTGTCTTTCTAGGAAGACATCCTTCTTGTCTCTTTAAAGCTCCAGCAGTTTGAGCAACTTGAAGATCCAATTGCTTGACATGAGTACCTAGAGACTCAATTTTTCCATTCAGATCTGTGTACAAGGCATCAATCTTCCCATTGAAGCCCACAGTCATCTTCTGTTGGCCCTCCAAGATTTGCTCTAGCATAGACTCCATCTTATTGTCTCGTGCAGGAGGATTCTGGTAAGAAGAAGAACCATAAGTCCTTTGGAAGTTGCTGTTCTGGAATGGCTTCTGGTAAGAAAAACCATATCCTTGCTGATTGCTGAATCGCTGTCCTTGAAAACCAGCTCCATTGATATAGTTTTCTTCTTCCTCAGGCTCAAAAGTCTCTACTTCTGCAAAATGGACTTGCTTCTTTCCCACTAGAAGGCTATGCATTGAGTCTAGCTTAGCATTCACCTCAGCAATCTGACGTCCATCCATGTTTCCAACCTTCTTCTTCCTATCCAAATCTGCATTCTTGGTACTATTGCTAGAAACCAAGTTCTCAATCAACACATATGCATCTTCTGGATATCTAGTGTTGAAGTTTCCATTGCTGGCAGCGTCCAGAGCCATCTGGTACCTCCAATCAATCCCTCTGTACAAAATTCCCAGTAGCTGTGGTTCACTGAAACCGTGGTGTGGACAGTCTCTCTGGTAAGCCTTGAATCTCACCCAAGCAGCCTTGAATGCTTCAATTGGTACTTGAGAGAATGTAGTGATCTTCATCCTCAGCTCCTCAGATCTTGCATCATCAAAGAAATTGCATAAGAATGCATTCTTTGTGTCCTCCCAAGTGGTCAAGGATCCTGGATCCAACTGCTTCAGCCAGTATGCTGCATCTCCAGCAAGCGAGTAGGGGAAAAGCTTGCAGAAGAGATAATCATATGTGACTCCATTGGCCTTGATGTTTGATGCCAAATCTTCAAACCTCTCTATGTGGTCCATTGGATGCTCATTAGGGAGACCATGGAAAGGATGTTGAGCCACCTAAGTGTAGTAAGCAGGCTTCAGCTCGAAGTCATTCCTCTGGAATGCAGGAGGACGGATCGCAGCTCTATTAGCATAGAACTGGTCTGGTCGGTTGTATTCACCCAGTGTTCTTCCGCGTCCAGCGTCTGCATGACCAGCTTGCACTGGTGCCTCAATGATGACAGCGCCAGCTTCATCAAGTCTCTGTCCTTGGGCGTTCCTTCTGCGGCCTTCTGCATCAACCAAGTTGCCTTCAGCGTCTCAGATTAGAACCATAAGATCAGCCATCGTATCCTGCGCAGGGTGTCGATCGATGCTATTGGTGTCGATCGACACTCGTGTAGATGCTCGGTTCTTGCGTTCGAGACGACCTAGTTCTTGGTTTAACGCGATTAGTTCCTTGTCTTTGTTGCTTCTGGTACTTGGCATGCACCTGAAACCAGAAATAAGAAACTAAATCAGTAACAAATAAAAACAAAAATAAAACCTAGTCAAAATCCTAATTCTAGATTTCGTAGGCAGCTATTACTTCCCCGGCAACGGCGCCAAAAACTTGATAGGGTTCAGGTTTTACCCTAATAAAACTACTGCAAGTGCACAGCAAATGCAATCGTAGTATAAGGGGTATCGAAATCCCAAGGGAAGTAGATGCTACACTAAGGTTTCTAAATTCAGATTATGCTAGGTCAAATAGAATGAAAGTAAAACAAAGCAGGAAATAAATGAG
>JAHZTW010000001.1:388293779-388340684 GCA_020283515.1 Alliaria petiolata
TAAATCTATGTATATTTTTACATTGTTTGAAATTATTTATTATTTTTATAAGAAATAGTATTCATGTTATAGATTATATTTATTTATTTTACAAATTTTAAACACTTAATACAACAAAAACTAAAAAAACATAAAACCATATCTTATAATTAAGTTAATATTATATATTAAAAATATACTTGTAAAAACCAAAAATTAAATAAATCACCATTCAAGTTTTTAGAAAAACCAAAATCTACACCAAAATCAAAAAACTAAAATCTAAAAACTAAAATCTAAAAAGAAAAATCAAAATCCAAAAACCAAAAACCAAAATCTAAAAGCCACACAAACATTCATCACCTAAGTAATTTACCCTATAATTGTATATAAAGCCGCGCCCTTGTTTGACCGTGGAAATTAGGGAAATTCTTAAATCCCATTTGAAACCCAACCCATCTCTTTCGTTCCGAAGGTTATACATAGTTAAAAAAAAACTTTAAATGCATGATGAGTACATGCGACATATAAACACACTTGATTATTATCTCCCCACATATATATATATATACACACATACACTTACATATACATACACAGGCCCTTCTCTTCCCTCTGTTGCTCGCGAGCTTTAGCCTTTGGTTTTTACGGGTAACCTCTTTCCTCTTCTCAAAACTATTTGTATCTGAGAGAGAGAGGGAGAGAGAGAAAGAGAAACAGAGAGAGCGAGAGAGAGAGATCCAAACCAGAAGCTATCTTCTCCGTTTGCTTTTTTTTCGTTTCTTCTTCTCTTTCGTGTGAAGATTCGTATCCCTTTTCTCCGGCAAACTCACGGCGGCGGCTTACGTCGTCGATCCACTCTTCTCTATCGCTTCTATGTACGTTCTATCTTCTTCGGAAGGGACCGAGAAGTTCGCTTTTGTCCTTTGGAGAATGTGATCCGGTCTCTACAAGGTTTGAATATCCCCTCTCTTACTTTTTCCTCGCTCTCCTGTGTTCCGATTTTCGCCGATAGATCTGGTTTCTCTTTGGTTATCAGAGCGAAAATTTTGAAATTTGAATTCGTTTTTTCCTCCGACTTCGATTGGTTTCAGGTTAGTGAAGCGTGAAATCTTTGTGTATTTTTCTGTGTAATTCGTAAAAATCGAAAAGAGGATGAAGAGGGTTAGAGAAGAGGTTTACGTTGAAGCTCAGATACGAGGACCTACCGTTTCGTCTCGTGGAGAAACGTAAGCTCCTGTCAAATCCTAATTGGTTGTGATTTTGTGTTCTTTTTCAAATTCTGCTTTTTTTTTTTGTTCTTGTTGTACGGAAGTCAAAATTATGAAATCGAATTTGCAGGATGATAGATAAGTCTTAAATTGTTCTTGGCTTAATTACCTTATAGGCTTTAAAGTATAGATACTGCAGTTTCAAAGGGGGGAAATTTAATTTGATTTTTTCTCAGACCTTAAATGCCGAAGAGCAACTTAATTTAATGTTTTTTTTTTGTAAATTGTAATGCAGAAATGGTATTGGTAAGCCTCTAACGATAGGTGGAGGAGGAAACATGGGAGGGTTAACAACAGGTGATGCCTTGTCGTATCTCAAAGCTGTGAAGGATATGTTTCAAGACAAGAAAGATAAGTATGAAACTTTCCTTGAAGTCATGAAGGACTTTAAAGCTCAGAGGTAATGAATACCTTTCTCTTCTACTGCTCTTACATTTGGTCTTTCTTCTTACAATAAGAATATGTGTTTGATGTCTTGGTTGTCTCATGTTGTTTTTTGTAGAGTTGACACTAACGGAGTCATAGCAAGAGTAAAAGAGTTGTTCAAGGGCTATGACGACTTGCTTTTGGGTTTTAATACTTTTTTGCCCAAAGGGTACAAAATAACCCTTCCGGAGAAGAAGCGGGTGGATTTCGACGAAGCTATTGACTTTGTCAACAAGATCAAGGTATGTATCTAGTAGTGTTGTGAATCATATTACCAATCTAGTCATGATCTAAAGAGATATCGTTATTGCTGCAGGCGCGATTCGGGGGTGATGAACGTGCGTATAAAAGGTTTCTAGACATCTTGAACATGTATAGAAAGGAAACCAAGTCCATCTCCGAGGTCTATCAAGAGGTCATTTACAGTGAATGTGCATATTGCCGATTTGCTGATTTGATAAAGCTTTCATTTCTCGTGATTTGTTTTCTTCTGATTGTCATCTGTTTGTACAGGTTACTCTGTTGTTCCAGGACCATGAAGATCTGCTTGTGGAGTTTGTTCATTTCTTACCTGATCCTTCAGGATCATGTTCTGCTTATTACCCTCTTTCCGGAAGGAATGCAGTACCGCGCGATAAAAACTCTCCAGCTTCTGCCATGCATCCAAGGCATTTTGAGAAGGTTTCTCTTATTCATCTTTCTAAAAGATTCTCATATCGTTCACAGCAATTAGCTTAATTCACCAGTGTTTCTAATTGCTGTTTGTGGTAGAAAGCCTGCTTTGCGACCATGCATGCTTAGTTTGGAAAGTATTAACACCCTTTCCCTAATGGTGCTAAGAGTGATAAATATGTAGGAATTAATAAGCAGTTTACTGCAAATGGATGACGTAAATATGTTTAAGAAACTCGATGTTTCAGAGTTTGAATGAGATGTTGATACGGACTCTTTCCTGCCACAGAGATTAAAAATACGGAGTAGGCCTGATGAGTATCCTGATGATCAACGTGAAGATGGTGACGAGAACCTTGTGGCTTGCTCTGCTGGTAATTCTCTGGGAAGTGAGTATTTGGATCACCTATAGCATTTTCATTTATATTTCTTTGCGTTTTTATTTACTACGGCTTGGCTCAGCGCCTGCTGAGAGCATAATTTCGAATTTATGTCTTCAACTTTTCAGTGATTTTGATAAAAAAGGAAAACTAGTATATATATATATATATATATCTGTGATACATATCGTCATCTTCAATGGACTGGTCGGTTTTTATCTGGTGTTAAGGTCCAACTATGTTAATATTTTCAGAATCACTTGTTAACCAAGGTCAATGGCCGGGATGCCTGAAGGTAGAGGACAACGAGGGGATTCACGATTATGAAAATAACGGTGGCCATGAAAGATATCCAGAAGCTTTTGGCAGTCAGAAAAATCTTCTATCGACCACCAACCATATGGCCAAGGCTATAAATGAGCTGGATCTTACTGAGTGTGCACAATGCACACCAAGTTATCGTCTCCTGCCAGATGATGTGAGCACCTAACCTTAAATAATTCTACCTATCATACCTCAGTTTAGTGCAGCGTTTTGTGCTCTATGATGATCACATGGTTGGCTTTCTCCTGTGTAGTATCTCATTCAGACTCCGAGCTACAGAAACTCACTAGGTGAAAAGGTACTTAACGATCATTGGGTATCTGTCACATCGGGGAGTGAGGATTACTCATTCAAGCACATGCGTAAAAACCAGTATGAAGAAAGCTTGTTTCGATGTGAGGATGACAGGTAAGACGTGTATAGTATATTAGGTCATTGTATTTCTTTCTATATCTCGATTTAGGAGTCTTCCGATTACATTTATGAGTTCATGATTTTTTTAATTTGGTTGAATCTTCTCTTATGATTTCATTAAGTGGTCTGAAATATGTGTGGACTCCAACAAATTATACTTCCATCTGATTTATTAAGTTCCTGATATGGTTTCAGGTTTGAGTTGGACATGTTATTAGAGTCTGTGAATGCAGCCATTAAGCGTGTGGAAACTCTTCTGGAAAAGATCAACAACAACACAATCTCTATAGAGACACCTATTTGTATCAAAGAACACTTATCAGGCAAGTAGTAATTTGATCAAATCTGGCTGTGCTATATGTATGTTTATTATTCTCTTACTTGGTCTAATGGCCTTGTATGTGACGATTTAATAGAGCTGAACCTAAGATGCATTGAGCGGTTGTACGGGGATTATGGCCTTGACGTCATGGATTTTTTGAAGAAAAATTCTCACATCGCCTTACCAGTGATACTAACTCGCTTGAAGCAGAAACAAGAAGAATGGGCTAGGTGTCGCTCTGATTTCAGGAAAGTATGGGCTGAAGTATATGCTAAGAATCATCACAAATCACTAGATCATCGTAGTTTCTATTTCAAGCAGCAGGACTCCAAGAATTTGAGCACAAAAGGTATGTTTTCTTACAGCTTTTATGAGTGAATCTTGTTTAGATTATCAACACAAATTAGGTTTGCTGAAAGTAGTAGATTTTGTTTTACTGCATTTGAAGCTACATAGAAGAATGCATGAATATCCCATTAGCAATTTCTTCTTCGACATGGAGAGAACGTATCATATAAAGGGCTCATGATTGTTGAATAAAAGTTGATGAAACAAAGATAATGTCTTGTATCATATTAAGTGCAAATCTGCATCGAGTAAAGTTGTCTGTTATGTCCCAAATGCAGGTTTAGTGGCGGAAATCAAAGATATCAGTGAGAAAAAGCATAAAGAAGACCTGCTTCATGCGATTGCTGTTGGATCTAGGCCTTCTTTCACCCCAGATGTGGAGTTCAGTTATTCTGATACACAAGTTCATGCTGACTTATATCAACTAATCAAGTATTACTGCGAAGAAATATGTGCTACGGAGCAGTCGGATAAAGTAATGAAGCTGTGGGTAACGTTTCTGGAGCCCATGTTTGGCGTTCCTTCTAGGTCTCAAACTAACGAGACAATGGAAGATGTTGCAAAGTTAAAAGACAACCAAGAGCAGCATGATGCATGTGAGGCAGTGAAGGACAACGCCTGCGAGGGTTCTCTTGCCTCAAACCTTAAACTTCTAACACCTCCAACAACACCTAACAAAGAAAACCCAACAGTACGAGGAAGCTCTTTCGCGCATGATATCCCGGCCAACACACAAGAAACCATTCAGCCAGATAAACTGCATGTTGTTGCAGCTATGACTAATGAGGTAACCTGGCTGGCTCTCCCTTCTGTTGCCTTTGTTCTTTAGCTGATGCCGTATACACTTTTCGCTGGCTAAATATAGTCAATGGTTCTCATAAACTCGGACTGATGGTGGTATATCCTATTTAAATGAATGAAAGTTGCTTTCCTTAAGTACCAATTAGATGCCTTAATAAGGCATTCAAGAGTGACTAATCCAAAGTTTATTTCATTATGAGACTTGAGAAAGATTTCCTCTATGTGAAAGAAAAAGATTGTTTTTACTAATTTTGGTTTGTGTGTTTCTACAGGATAGCAAGCCTTCCAAGCTGGCGTCACCCAAAAATGAGTTGATAAAGGAAGGTTTAGAGATTTGTAGTAAGGTTAGTGACGTATCAAAAGGAGAGCATAAGGTTGAGCGAGAAGAGGGTGAATTATCTCCCACCGAAAGTTTTGAGCAAGACAATTTTGAGGTTTATAGAGAGAACGGCCTCGCTCCTGTGCAGAAACTACCTGACAGTGTTAGAAGTAACAAAGACCAAGAACATAAAGAGGGAGGATGTTTTACTGAAGCTGGAGAAAAGAGCAAATCTTCCCTTGAAGATGATGGAAATAAAGTTACTCAAAAGTTACCAGAAGCGAATGAAAATGCCTCCAAAGTTATTGCCTCGGGAAGCAAGTTCGGTGTCCAAGTTTCTTCAGATGAAGAGCATAAAGGAGCAATGAACCGTGACCGGCGTGATAGTGTGGCTGAGAGTGAAAACGAGGCTGTAGGGATGATTAATTCCAACGACGGTGAAGATGGATCCTTTATCACATTTTCAGATCGGTATCTGCGACCTGTGAAGCCCCTCGCAAAGCATGTTCCTGGGGCACTGCAAGTTAGTGAAAGCGACTCCCGCAATGATTCTCGAGTTTTCTATGGGAATGATTCATTTTATGTGCTTTTCAGGCTTCATCAAGTAAGCACCACGAAACAACCTTCTCAAGTTCCTCAAATTGTCAATTGTTTTCGGTCCATACCCGCTAATTCCGTTGATTTCTTACAGATGTTGTACGAGAGAATACAATCTGCAAAGATACATTCAGAGAGGAAATGGAAAGCTCCGGATCCAGATAACACATCTCCTGATTCTTATACCAGGTGGTTTATTTTTCTAAGGAGTATTGGTAAGTTTAAGTTGAAACAATAGTTCCTTTCCTTACCGATATCTTGAATCATAGGTTCATGGATGCACTCTATAATTTACTTGACGGCTCAAGCGATAATACAAAGTTTGAAGATGAATGCCGAGCTATTATTGGAGCACAATCCTATGTTCTCTTCACATTGGACAAGCTAGTTCAGAAGTTTGTTAAGCATGTAAGCTTCCATTTCACCCAGCAACTTGTGTCTTGTCTTGACTCTGCTTCTGTTCTCTCTCCTTTGTTTTTTGTTCTGTACTGATCATTGAAATGGCTTGGACATGCTTCAGCTTCATGCTGTTGCAGCTGATGAGACAGACACCAAGCTTCTGCAACTATATGCATACGAGAACTACAGAAAACCGGGGAGATTCTTTGATATTGTGTACCATGAGAATGCTCGAGCCCTTCTCCATGATCAGAACATATACCGGATTGAATATGTATGCTTCTCTCTTAATACTTGTGGATACGTGTGTGTATATGGTCTCACATACTAATCTCTCCTTGCAAATTCCTATGCAGTCATCTGCCCAAACCCGTCTCTCGATCCAGCTTATGAACAGTGGGAACGATCAGCCTGAAGTCACAGCTGTAACAGTGGAGCCAGGTTTTGCAAATTATCTTCAGAATGATTTTCTTACGCTTGTACCTGATGAAGAAAAGCCCGGACTGTTTCTCAAGAGGTGAGTGAAAAAAGCAATGATGAGAGCATTATTTTGCAACTGCATTTAGTAATCATCTTAACATACTTCTCTGTTCAGGAACAAGGCGAAACTAAGCGGTCCAGATGAATCTTCAGGGATGTCTCGTGCACTTGAAGGACTTAAAATTATCAACGAGGTCGAATGTAAGATGGCTTGCAGTTCTTCCAAGGTAAAAAATCTATCGCATGTGATACATATTCTGTTTCTTTAATGTGAATACGATTATTCAGAGTTTTCAATTGTTATTAGGTCAAGTACGAACCAAACACAGCAGATCTTCTGTATAGAAGCAAGCAGAAGAAAGCAAAACAGAATCCAAATGAGCCTGACAATGCTAAAACTTCTGGTAGCAGTGAAATCTCGAGAAAGACAAGAATATCGCGTTTTCACGCGGGTCTTAACCGCAGACTCGCTGCCTTGCCTTAATCACATCATCAAGCTCGTAAGTAACCCCATCTTCTTATCTTAATCATGGTTTAATCACCGCAGATTAGCCTCAATAATTTTCTGATTCGAGATTTTATGTAGGTGTGAAGTTCTTGGCTGAGATATGCAAGCATCAGTTTAGTGGTAGAGCTAGAGACCAAACTGCGTTTGACAAGATTCTTGCATCATTTGGCTCAAAGAGGTTCACATGACAACCATACCTTTTCTTTTCCTAAATTGCGTCCGGAGCCGCGCCAGTTTTGGTGTATAGTGTTAGGTTATATATATATATATATATATATATATATGTAATGACGATGCTAAAATCGGAGATTTTTAATTCATTCATTCAAACAAATGTTTAATTTTCCTTCTAATTGCATCCTCTCTTTCAGTTAAATCCTCTCATATTTTTCATCAAATTTTTTTTTTTTTTAGTTATTGCAATTTTAGATGCAAATCTTGTGTTTAGGAGTGTTAGAAATGAATATCCGACAAATCTTATTAGAAAACATGGTTGAGTTTAATATGAAAAAATTGCACTCTTTGCGTTTCAAATTGTTAAACTGTTTTAAAACTTTTTGTATCTTTTCAAAGTTAAGTATTTTTAATTTTTAATATGCATGTAGTTTTTGTTTTCTTTTCTTCAGTTTATCTTAGTACTCTTTCTATTTCACAAAGAATGTCATTCGAGAGTTTTCACGCATATTAAAAAATATATATTAAAAAGTCTATTTTATCTCATGTTAATACACTAAATACATTTTTCTCTCTAACTAATACACTAAAATAATAGAGTTAAAACTGATTTTTTTCCAAAATTTTGCATTGAAAAAATAAAACAACATTTTTTTAGAAACAAAAATTAAATCCAAAAACGACAATTTTTGTGAAACGGATAGAATATTTATTACCTAAAGAAAAAAATTAAAGTAACATTTGGTAAAAATAAAGTTAGAATGGTCACTGTTACTTTTATCCCCTGTTAGAAAACGCGGTCACGGTGACCGTTTAATCGCCGTTTATATACTCAGCGGCCAAATACCGTTGCGATTTCACCTTATGCGGTTAAAAAATCAGAAATTATAAAATACTTCATTTTTGCGTTTATAAGTTCGAAATATGAGGTTTTGTTGTAGATTTGTTATATTTTGATGAAAACAAAAAGAATAGTTGGCCACAAACTGAGAAAAATGCAACAAAAAAATCTATGGCGGCACAAATTAGGTTACAAGATCGACAATCAGAGGAAGAAGACGAGGGCACAATTGTCTTTTCACAACTCATTAAAAGAAATTACAAAAAAAATTACTATAATGCACCAGCTTAGGTTCGAACTGGGATAGAAGGCGAGCTCAACTATACTCACGACACCAAAATATGCTACATTTACTGTCTCTTACCGCATATCATATTTATAAATATAGAAACACAAAAATCAAATCTCCAATTAATTGCCGCCTAACGTTTTCCGAACAAGATTTTTATGACACACGGGTGAGATTAAGAAATCATTTTATGGTATTACCGTCCTATCTAACTTCATAATCTTTCTTAATTTGCAAAAATGGAATTTCAAAGTTTAATTTTCCTTCTAAATGATGCTGCAAAATCTCTATAGAGCATAGTTATAGATGCTCTCTAAACATTTACCATAATACTGTTGCGTATATAATTTTGGAAATATATGAAAATAAGAATTCATTTTTGGCATGTGGGTATGATCACAAGGTGAATGAAATGGTAGATGCAGTAGTGAGTAACACAACAGAGATAGGACAAAAGAAATGAAAAATCATAAAAGGAGTAAGGCAATTGCAACTCACAAGGTGAGACAATGTACACTATAGAAGGAACAACAAGCATGAACCAAGTGAAAAAAAAAATGAGAGCAATGGTTACTATCCGAACCTTGGAAATGGGAACAAACCAGTGAATTCATCTGTTGGAGAAGGAAGGTCACAGTTGTTACTGCAATTCTCATAAGACAAACTCTTGTGATGATTGGGGAGAGAGTGAGAATAAGAAGATATCAGCAGCAACTGGTTTATAATTACTCTAGATCTATATGATTAAATTTTATATATTTATGTAGTACAAATTTTATATATTTATACAGTTGTGATTGTTTCTAATAAAATAAAAAATGAATAATAATTTAATTTAAACTGCAATCACGTATTCAAATAAGATATTTTGCTAAACAATCTAAAAATATTAACAATAAATATAATATACAATTCAAATATTTTTTAAAATTAAATAAATGTATTAAAATTGCATATGATGTTGGTAAGATTTTAAGTAATCAAAATCATCATCAACTAATATAAATTATATAATATCATCGTATACAACAAAATAAAACTATCAACACATCTCAAATATTGTATTTTGCAAATATATTTTTTCATACAAAATAGAAATCAAATAAAAACGGTCGCTCGCTCTTAAAATGAATTAAAATTTTACAAACTATATAATACTTTTATACCAAAAATAAAACCGTCAATACATCTCAAACTTTCACATAACATAAATACATTTTGTCCAACAAAAGAACTAACCATTAAAAGAAACAAAAAAATTC
Source organism: Alliaria petiolata (assembly GCA_020283515.1). NCBI lineage: Eukaryota > Viridiplantae > Streptophyta > Magnoliopsida > Brassicales > Brassicaceae > Alliaria > Alliaria petiolata. The sequence goes on from JAHZTW010000001.1 coordinate 388,303,586, forward strand.
CCGCCCTGAGGGCAGGCTAGAAACTAGTTAGGACTTTATAAAACAAAAAAGCTAACCATGTGGCACGAAAATGGAATTATCTCCACTGGGTGCTTGGGAATACAGTCTTGGCGTTCATTGAAACAATGAAAGCAAAGGTTGAGGTGCTCTTCATAGCAGTGAATTATTGCAGCACGAAATTGACATTGCTGACATATTGGAGACTGAAGATGACCCTGAAACAAGGGAAGTCATGGCTAGAGCCACGACATATCCTACCTCTCGATGAAACCAGCAATTATTAAGAGGGATATAGGTAGGTTGTTCATATGAAACACGAATCATCCACTCTTGCTAGAAACAGAAAAAGAAAAATAGTTAGATTGCATCAGGATACTAAAAAAGCATATTTAGTTGTATACCTTGAGCTTGACTAGGAGAGGGACCAGCAGAGATTGACCAGCAGATTGACCAGCAGCTGCTGGTGTTGATTAGGAGGACCAAGTTGCAACTCCAGGTTCAGACCAATAGGTTGTTGATCACGGAAAACCAAGTGGTGGATGAACAGCATTAGCACCAACACATCTTCCACCGTTAATCTTCATCTTCCAACGAGGGTGAAATATTTCTTCTCATTTTTATGTTTCTCTTTCAATTAAATCTTCTCATATTGTGCTTCATCTATTATTATTTTTTTAGTTATTGCAATTTCAGCTGCAAATCTTGTGTTTAAGAGTACCTCAAACAAATCTTATCTGAAAACATCGTTGAGTTTACTAATATGAATAAAATTGATATTTGTTTTCTACATTTGGAAACTCAATTTGTACAGAACCGAAAAGGAAAAGGCAAAACTTAATTTTCTTTTGGGAAAATTGAAAATAAAGGTTACTTTAACCAGAAAAAGATCTTGTGGGTTGTCTGGTCAAAGTTATGCAAAAGAAAGGAAGAAGGAGGTTTGGGATCTCACGACATTATAGATTTAATCAATCTCTTCTCAGTAAACAAGCATGAAGAATATTGATGAATCCAGACTCACTGATTGCTCGGCTTCTCAAGAGTACGTATTTCAGGAATGGATCATTTTTGGAGTGTGGGATTGGTGTGAGACCGTCCTACGCTTGGAGGAGTATAATGCACAACAGAGACCTCCTGAAACAGGGTCTTGTAAAATCTATTGGTGACGGTAAAAACATCAGATTGTGGATTGACAACTGGATTATAGATAAGGTTCCACGTCCACCTATGTATCAACAAGATATTCTAGTAGACTTAACCCTCAAAGTTTCAGACTTGATGCTGGATGGATCTGCGCTATGGGATATCAATAAAATTCACCAAACAGTTGTTGAAGCAGATGTGGATCGCATACTGCAGCTTAAACTGTCCTTGAATCAAACTGATAGTCTCAGGTGGGGATTTACTAAAAACTAGATGAATACCCGTGCGTTTTTTTTTTATAAATATTTTTTATGTTTACATTTTATATTATATATTTTAGTATGTGTATATTTTTTAAACTAATATTTTTTTTTCTGATTTAATGTGTTTCTTTTGTAATATGTTTTATTATGTGTATATTATGTTATACACGATGATGTCAAATGAAATTCTTATTTTAAAACTATTCATCAATATTTTATAAAATGAAATTTATTTTACAATTTTTTTAACTCATTTTCTATCACAATTTTCTGGGGAAAATCGCATAAAAAACTCTCAGAGTGACAACCATTTGCACTTTAAACCTTGAGACTATTTAACTAGCACAATAAATCTTCAAGTTAAATATATTAACACATAAAACCTTTAAAGTGGATTTTTGGTACGTGCCGTCAGAATAGTTAACGGTCACTGTTCATTTTCCGTTAAAAAGTGATGACAAGACATTAAATTTATTTATTTTAATTAAAAAAATTTTAAAAATAATATTAACAATTATTTTATTGTTTATTATAATTAAAAATAAATAAAAATATCTAAAATGAAAAAAAACTAAAATATTTTTTTTAATGTTACTCAATTAATATATTTAACAAAAATGTTTATTTTCTGTTAATAACAATAATATAATTTTAAATTTCTGATTTAAGTAAAAAAAAAATTAATTTTAACTATTATTTATTATGTATCAAAACAAAAACATCTAAAATATTTGAAAGTACAAAAAATTAGAAAAAATATTTTTTAAATGTTTTTTAGTTGTGATAAATAATAAAATATTAATTAATGGTAATCTTTTTAGTTAAATATAAATTTGAAGTCATATTATGGGTATTAACTGAAAATAAATATTTTTATCAAATATATTAATTGAGGAGAAGTAATACAATATTTTAGTTTTTTTGAAAAAAAAATATTTTTGTCAACCTTTATTGTTTTTTAGTTTTTAGCTTTTTAATTTTTAGTTATAATAAACAATAAAATAATTGTTGATATTATTTTTTTAATTTTTTTAGTTAAAATAAATAAATTTAATGACTTGTCATCACTTTTTAAAGGAAAATGAACAGTGACTGTTAACTATTCTGACGGCACGCACCAAAAATCCACTTTAAAGGTTTTATGTGTTAATATATTTAACTTGAAGGTTTATTGTGCTAGTTAAAAAAAAAAATTCTTTTTTTCTGATTGCTTAAATAAAAAAAAAATCTTTTTTGTTTTTCTCTGTCTTTTGTTCCTTGAGCTCTGTACTTTGTTTCTATTGGCTTCAGCCACCCGATTATATATTTTCTTTTATTACTTGAAAATTGATTCTAGAAAATTGAATCATCTAATGCTTAATCTTCCCATTTCCCACCATACTTCATAACCACAATAAACCTTTTTTATAAGTTAAATATGTTCCCTTCTTCATTGTGAGTTTCATACTGCTGCAAGAAGGTATACGTATTAAGCTTCGCACTGCTGCAAGTTGACACATTTGGGAAATAAATTTAACTTCTCTTTCGCTTATTCAAGCATCCTCAAGCTCAGGTTAAATTAGCTACGGCAATTCCATAACGAAGTCAGTGAACTCTAACCATCACAACACAAAGAAACAAACATAAAATAAGGAAATAAAAATGATAAATTCAGGTTTCATACGACTAATGACTTAAACCAAATCCCTGTAGCTATATATACTGTATATGTACTTTTTAACGATCCTATTGAAACAAAGTGATGCTACCGATAACATAAAACTTATTCATAAAGCAGCAGAAACTAATGTTCTCCGAACCTTTCTCAAAGTTTTCAACGTTTTTTGAAAAGAGTAATTCTAGTCTTGCGAATTTGCTATTGTGACTCCTCAAAGCTTGTCTTCGTGCGTAGACCGCCATAGCTTTATAGTGCTACTTTCAATTTTCTTAAGCTAAAGATAATATGTCAACAAAGAAAAGTTTAGATTTCAAATCGTAGAAAACAAACCCCAAAAATAAAAATAAATCAAACAAAACGTTAGATTTACACATTACAATCAGATGTTGGTATTTGATCCAACATCTTATCTCTTCCAATTTGCTATGTTGAATTATTAGCACTCAAGAAGGCTAACATGCCATGTGTTTCTTTTTGTTCGACCACAGAGTAGGAGAAGAAGGGTTTCAACACCATGTTCCATATTCCTTACAACATAAGTTATGTATAGGAGTCACGAAGCGTTGCATTAATGTGGACGAGGAAGGAGCAGAAAAAGTCAGAATTTGTTGGTTTCTATAAATGTAAATACAGATTACCACAATTATTTAGGTTTCCTAAGAGATGAATTAGAGAAATTTGATCAAACTATTAATTTTTTTTTCTAAAGGCTGAGGTGTCACAAGGGTGGGTGATGATGTGTCACTCTCTTGTGAAGCACACTGAGTCTTTATATAATAGATGGTGAGTATACTTCTCAGAGTGGTTATCGCCTCTTGGACACCATTCAAGCTATCCATTCGCCACCTGTAGGTTATTTCTCGCCATTAGAGAAAATGTTGTGGAGCAATCTCTGGAAAACCAAGACCTCTTCTAAGCTCAGACACTTCCTTTGGAAAGCATTATCAGGAGCTCTGGCGGTCAAGGAAAGGTTTCAAACGCGTGGTATTCCCGTGTACTCTACACAGTGCCGGCCCGTTATCATATGACGCCTAAAGCCCAGTCCAAAAATAATGCCCTTTCACAATAAGGGAGGGAATCGAACCCAGCACCTATAAGAAGAAAGCACATTATCTCAAACCATTTCACCTAAGAAATTTTAACTAAACATGATGCCCTCAAAATGTTTATATATTTTGGCGCCTAAAGCCCTTGCTTGATGGGCTTTAGCCCAGGGCCGGCCCTGACTCTACATGTGCTTCATGTGGTTTAGCTTCTAGTTGCAAGGAAAGACTTTTCAGTTTTGGAGCCTGAATCATGCTTCCACGAGCTGTAACCAAGTTGCCAATGCTATTGCAACCGCTGTTACCCGTGATCAACGGTTTCAGTCATGTGTCTGCTAATGGCCAAGCATGCTTACAGAGAGTCATTGCTACAAAAGCAATAAGGGGTTAAAGATCGCTTCTCATGCAAACAAAGAAATGGATTCTTACAATCAAGTTTCTCCTTCATATTTCTTTGATTATTTCTGTTGTTTTTTTTGTTGTGATACCTATTGGTATCGGTTTCTGTTTTTATTTCCCATCATACTCTGGTTCTTCTATTAAGATTGAATGAATGAAGCGTTAAAAAATGTTACTTTATCCTAGGTTTTGAACCTTTATACCTTTGCAAGTTATTCTCGGTAAATTAAGTTGTAGATCAATAGAAATTCAATTATATATTTCTTATATTTTTTGTACGAGGATTGTCCGCCTAACGGTTAGTGCTTCTCTTCAACCGCCATCAACTCAGAGCATAGCATTTAGCATCTGTTTTACTAACTGATCTTTGTAAATACAAAATGCATAATTTCATGTTTTTGTGTGTTTTGCAAAGTTGAAACCTCTAAAGGCCCTCAAGAGACTCCAAAATCTCCTTAATATGTTCATATGTCTAATGATAAGGCTGATTAGCACCAACACATTTTTGTTGTGAACAGATTCTTGGTTAGAACTATGAAGAAATTGTGGTAAACCTCAAAAACTATAGAGACTCACCAGATGGAAATAATATAGTACGACAAAAACTGAGTGGTTAGTTTTCACACAGATCATGTGATCCACGATATATCAAAGCAACTGTAACACAACATCGATAATGTGCATAACATTTAATCAACACAGGCCGAACTCTACATAATTGGCAAAGAGGAGATTGAAGATGCCCTTGTCGAGGCCATTAGTAACTAGAAGCATCGTGCCTAGCCACATGGCACCTTCTGTGCTCTTGACGAGTCCATCAGTAATTACAGGGCATCAAATTCTCGCAAATATTGCATTTGTGATCCATTCTTTCTAAAAAGAAAAAAATAGATTGCTGAGTGACAACTTCTGAATCTCTCAATTATGTTAGAAGTTTGTTAATGCTCATCAAGATGCTAGAATAATATACATATAGTTAGTTGTAAGTGAAAAGTGTAACCTTGAGCTTGAAAACCTCTTTGACCAACATAGGGACCAAACTATTGTTGAGGCTGATTAGGAGACGGTGTAGAGACACAAAATTATAGATGAAGTATCTTTTTTTTTAATTTTCCCTTTTCTTTTAAAGAAACAGTTTGTTTTTCTAACATTAAGAATATGTTTTTTTACAACTCGAATCTGATCTAAAATCAAAACTAACACCTATCCACAATTCCACACTTTTTTTTTGGATAATAAACCTTTTTAAACCGATAATTCAATGAACTCAAAATATCAAATTCAGCTGGAAATCTTGTGTTTAGGAGTGTTCAATCGGGATTTCTGAACAAATCTTATTTGAAAACATGGTTGAGTTTAATATGAGTCGAAAAAAAAACATGGTTGAGTTTAATATGAATAAAATTGTAATATTATTTTATATTCTATATTTGGAAAGAACGGAAAAGGAAAACGCAAAACAAAGATTTATTTTAAAGAAAATCATTTTTTCCTTTCTAAAGTTAAGAATATATTTGATTACAATTTAAAATTCAAAACTATACCGTTTCATAGTTTCACAGAATAGATATCGAATAAAAATCTGATTAGGATATGAACCAATAAAGATAAAAAAAAAGTAGATATAAAACTGAAATCAGATGGTGTCTAAACCAGAGGAATGACCGGCTTTCGCACTACACCTGGAGGAATACGAGAGAAGCAGATGGAAATTCACATTTTTTCGATCTCGTATATCCCACGCACAAACCACAAAAGCAGACAAATTGGCACGGAGTGTTCGTGACTACCTTTCTCTTTTGGATTATGTAAACTCAACTCCATCAGTTTGGATTTCTGAACCGTTTTAAGAGTACGAGGCTCTAGGAAAAAAAAAACTGAAATCAGAAACTCAAACTGAAAGAGCCTAATCGATTTAGGAATTTTTTATTTCAATTTGAACAAAAATAAATTAGAGACAAAATATATAAAAAAATAACTCCTGAGAAATAATTTTAACGACTCCTATTTAATATTAACGTTGAAATTTTTAAAATTTAATTTGTAAATCAATTAATATTTTTGAAGATTTAATCTGCACATTAAAAAAAAACTAAATGAGAGCATTTTCCCATCGTTCCACACTGTTTTTTGGGATAATAAACCTTTTTAAACCGATAATCTTAAGAGCTCCAAAAAAAATCAAAACTAAACCGAACCGAAATCCAAATCTATTAGCTGTCACGTAACCCAGACGAGCCGAATGCGTATGGATAGCCTTCTGACACTTTCAGAGTCTCTTAAATTCGGTAATCGGTAGCAAATCTGCTTGTAACTTTTGTTCGCTACCGATTCACTAGAATCCTCTCTCATTTTTTTGTTTTCTTGATTCCTGCGTGAAGTTTTCAACAGATTCGCCGTGAAAACCCTCTGAAAATTAACGGTGGAGATGGCTCTATCACGCCTTTCGTCGCGATCCACCGGAATCTCCCGTCCCCTCTCCGCCGCCTTCAGCCGTAACATCTCAACGGACTCGACACCGATTACGATCGAGACCTCGCTTCCTTTCACCGCTCACTTATGTGACCCGCCGTCTCGATCCGTCGAATCGTCTAGTCAAGAGCTTCTTAGTTTCTTCCGAACCATGGCTCTGATGCGGCGGATGGAAATCGCAGCCGATTCGCTTTACAAGGCGAAGCTAATCCGAGGGTTTTGCCATCTCTACGACGGCCAGGAAGCGGTAGCCATCGGAATGGAGGCTGCGATCACGAAGAAGGACGCGATTATCACGGCTTATCGCGATCACTGCATTTTCCTAGGTCGCGGCGGTTCGCTCCACGAGGTTTTCTCAGAGCTCATGGGGAGACAGGCCGGTTGCTCTAAAGGGAAAGGTGGATCGATGCATTTCTACAAGAAGGAATCGTCGTTCTACGGTGGCCATGGGATTGTCGGTGCTCAGGTTCCGCTAGGTTGTGGTATTGCTTTCGCGCAGAAGTATTCTAAAGATGAAGCTGTGACGTTCGCCATGTACGGTGACGGTGCTGCGAATCAGGGACAGCTTTTTGAAGCTCTGAATATATCTGCTCTTTGGGATTTACCTGCAATTCTGGTCTGCGAGAACAATCATTGTAAGCATTTTCATTCTTCTTTGTTTGTTTGTTTGTTTTCCTTTTAGGTTTCTTATGGCTTGGCTTGGATGTGATTTGTTTAGATGGAATGGGAACTGCTGAGTGGAGAGCTGCTAAGAGTCCATCTTACTACAAGCGTGGTGATTATGTTCCTGGATTGAAGGTTAGCTCTGAATCTTATTTGTAACAACAACTAACAATGTGAGGCCATAGTAACAAGAAGTGTATAAGAAATGAAGCATTTGTGCAGATTGCTGATAGTAGATTAGTTCTCTTATCTGTGTTATATTCTTATCTTTGAAAAATAGGGAGAAGTTTTGATTGCATCTTTGTCTATTAGCAGATGGATTAGTGTCATTTCCTGAACCACATGAAGTGCTTAGTTTTCCATAGACACAGCTTTCGTTCGTGATTCTATCAGTTTAGGGCTGAAATGCAAAGTTCGTCATTGATAAGAATGTGGTGAATCCTCTATGGTTAAGTGCATCATAACATCGTATTGATTGAGTTTCTTGTAATCTGCATCAGTTATCAATTTTCTTTTTTGAGTTTTGATCGGTTGCTGGATTCGATGCAAATTTTGGGATGAACAGGTAGATGGTATGGATGCATTTGCTGTCAAACAAGCGTGCAAATTTGCTAAGGAACATGCCTTGAAGAATGGACCGATAGTAAGTTGTGTCTATATTTTAGTATTCTCGCATTCTCTGTTGTTCCTCTTTGTCGTCTGTCGCATTTTGTGAATTTACCTTTGAACATCATCTAGCTCTCATGTGGGACTTAAGATCATAGGATGAAATTTTTTTCTTTAGTTTTGCATTTTCTAGCTGAGTTTTACATTCCTTCAGTTCCTCTTTGTGTACTGGAACTGAATTCCAATATCTGAATATTGATGGGGTGGCTGGTTCTTTGATTTTATTTTTCCAACTTCCTTATCTTTGCGATAGAAATTTACGCTGCTTGTGTATCGGTGTACATCAAAGAACTGTTTTATTGATTCTGCAGTTGCTGATATAAAATAAAAATTGCATCGGCTTTCCAAATTTTCTGGTGTTTCCTCTTCTCCTATCATATGAATTACATGAAAAATTGGTTCATCCATCATTTATTTGTATACAGATTCTTGAGATGGACACATACAGGTACCACGGTCACTCCATGTCTGACCCGGGAAGCACATACCGTACACGAGATGAGATATCTGGTGTGAGACAGGTTCGCTAGTCCCTTTACCTGCCGAAAACTATTTCTTGGTCGAGGGCTTGGTTACTATGAATCTCAAAACGTTTTATGTGCTATTATATGACTCAGGAACGAGATCCAATTGAGAGAATAAAAAAGCTGGTACTATCTCATGACCTAGCAACCGAGAAGGAGCTTAAGGTATTATACTAGCAAAGGCTCTTCTTTCCGCATCCTACGTAATCTTTGGTTTATGACCTAACTCGCAAAAAAATGTGCTTTTTTTTTCTCAAGGATATGGAGAAGGAAATTAGAAAAGAAGTAGATGACGCCATTGCCAAAGCTAAGGTAAACATAACAGTCATATTGCTTCTGGAATTGAACTTTCACTAACGCTCAAACTCTCTCTGCGGTTTCAGGATTGTCCAATGCCAGAGCCTTCTGAGCTTTTCACCAATGTGTATGTCAAGGGATTTGGCACCGAGGTAATTTACACATTCTGCATTTTGCAACATGCCCCTTAAACTTATGTGTAATCTTCCTTATTGACCTTTTTTTTTTACTTTTTTCTGTTGGCAGTCATTTGGACCTGACAGGAAAGAAGTCAAAGCTGCGCTTCCATGAAGATCTTGTTCGTTAAACTACCACGCACCATTGGGCACAGTGGTTAATAGGAAGCTATGAATAAAGAGGTTTTTGAGCAGAGTGTTTGGTGCTCTGTTCTGGGCTTTTGATTGTATACTCTTTGAGTTTAATGTCTCTCTCTCTATCTTTACATACATAAAGAGAAACATGTGATTCTTGTGAAGCTTTTGTATTTTGTATCTAGGTTACTTTAATGAGTCTATTGTTTCTATCAGAGGTTTCATATTCAAGCACTCCAAAATAGAGTTTTTAAAAATAGTAACAAAATGAAATACAAACAAAGGACCAATGGTGGTTACTTCTGTCTGTATTCTTCGTCTTCCCAAAAAAGAATCAACTTTTTAATTCAACAAACAAAACAGGGTGAAATCATAAGAACCATCTTCAAAGAACCTAACGAATCATTTTTTTTTTTACCAACAAGCTTTCCCTATCACCTATATACATACAACAAAAGTAAAGAATCGTTTTTTTTTTTGTTTTCCTTGTTATCAAGAATCTGAGTCCGAGTCACTTGAACTGTACCTTGACTGCTCTGACATGAAATTTGGAGGAAGAATCGGAAATCTAACCGCGTTTCTCTGCGGTGGTGCGGCAGCAGCAGCGCCCGGTGTTGCTGCTGCTGCTGAAGTCGATGCTCCTGTTACCGTTGTTGCTGGTCTCTGCTTCCGTTGATTCCTTGCGATCTCACTACACGCGTTATCAACCATCCCTAAGAAATCGCGGATTATAACAAACAGCTGAAACAGGTTCCTCTCTTTCAATGCTCCGGCTTGGTAATAACTTGTGGTTTTCTTCACCAAGTCCATTATCCTGAGCTGTTCCTCTGTAATAACTCTGAGTTCTTCCTCAGCAGATTCAAAGAAAGATCTCAGCTTTATCAAACACCCGTCTTCTTTCCCTTTGCTCTGATCTAAGAGGCGTTTCGTTTCTTTCACTCGGGTGCCTAAAGCCAAAGTAGTAGCTACAAACGAGTCGTAATCGATTCCAGCTGCTTTTTTCACATTGGTGAACTCTGAACTCAAGCCACCAATAATGGGTAAACCTAGCTTTATAAATTCGATCTCTTGTTCTTCTCTAGGTGCATCTGCAATATCGCCACTAGCACTATCATTCGAGATCTTGCTCATCGCAGCTCGCTTTCCCTCGGATCTCACAACTTCTTCAACAACGAAGTGAAGCAAAGTAGTTTTCCCATCAACACTCTTCACATCAGAGAGTTTTCTCAGAGCTGTCAGATTGAAAGCCTGAGCATTTCCTCGGGCGGTTCCAGCGTTCATTCTGTTACCTGCTTTCAAGATTGCCTCTAGGAGCTTCATGAACAGCCCACGAGCACGGAGCTCGTTGCAAGCGGATTCGAGTGTCAGTACAGATCCCTTTTGCTGAGCAACCTCTGAAGCATAATTAATCTTGAAGAGCATGACGTTGAACCGGTTAAACGCTGAAGGAACTGCTCGTAAGATGTGGTACAGTAGAGTTTCTGCGTCAGCCAGTTTCGTCGGGTCCCCACTGAACTCTATGATCTCTGCCTGTTCCTCTGGCGTTGGAGCTATACCAGAAAGCTTCTCAAGGGTATCGGAATCAGCATCATGGCCTTCTGTTAACAAGTCAATGATCTCCTCCTTGGTCATTCCCAAAGATTTAAGCACGATTGCTTTGTTCTGAGATTTCCGAGGATCGAGAATGTAAGTCTGCGAAGTTGAGGCGGTCGGTTTCTGCGGTACACTGTTTGCTTCACTTGGTTTCCGAGCGCCAACGTATCCAAACAGAGCCTCCATGAGATCACCATCAAAGCTAACCCAAGAAGAAACAAATACAAATTTCATAAGAAGTCATGATCCTAAAATCACATTCTAGATTATATAGACATTAGTGTCTGTGAACTATATGCTTACTTGAAAGAGCCACCATCGATCCTGTGCCACACCATTGAATGGCTCGCATCAGGGTTAACCTTATCCCAATGTAAAGGCTTGAGCTTTGGCTGCGCTGGATCCTCAGTTTTGCCTATGGCCGAAGAACTCTCACCTGCCTTCGTCGGTCCTTTCGCATTACCTGGCGGTTTAGGTGGTCCAGCTTTCGACATTGGAGGCGGTGGAGGCGGCCCAGGTGCCTTCTTACCCGGCGGAGGAGGTGGTGGTGGTGCAGGCACTTTCTTTGCCGGAATAGCCGGTGGAGGCGGAGCCCCTGCAGATGGCGGAGGTGGAGCCCCAGCCGATGGTGGAAGAGCCCCAGCAGATGGCGGAGGCGGTGGAGGAGCCCCAGCAGTTTGGTTGAATGCAACATGCAGTGGCGATGTAGAGGACGACGCAACTGCCGCCGTGAATTGACTCGGAGGCGGTGGAGGAGCCCCAGCAATTTGGTTGAATGCAACATGCGGTGGCGATGTAGAGGACGACGCAACTGCCGCCGTGAATTGACCCGGAGGAAGCGGAAGTGGCGGAAATCGACCGCCACCGCCACTGCTTTGGTTTGGCGGAATCTGCGACGGAGAGGAGGGAAATGAGCTTCCGCCAGGAGCTTGAAACTTGGATTGGGATTGTTTTCCGACGGCACCGTAATCACTAACTCCGCACGTAGAAGAAGAAGAAGGCCGCGACGGCGAAGCAGCAGAGGGGGAAGAAGAAGTGTAGTATCTCCTTCCTTCACCACTATAGTTATTACTCTGATCTCGGATTTCACCACCTGAAGATAAAGGAAACTGAGATTTCCTCACACCAAACGAAAACGCCTCATCGATCGATTCGTCTCCCATGTGATTATCACCCGATCCTCTGTACAATCCCTNCTCGGATTTCACCACCTGAAGATAAAGGAAACTGAGATTTCCTCACACCAAACGAAAACGCCTCATCGATCGATTCGTCTCCCATGTGATTATCACCCGATCCTCTGTACAATCCCTCTTCATCGTCGTCGTCGTCGTCTTCTTCGTCTGCTCCAGCTCTTCTAAATCCACCGTCGGATTTCTCTCCTCTTCCTCCGCCTCCTCTTCTAGGTCTAGGGTTTTTCCTAATTTTCCCGCTGTTTTCAAGCTCTATAAGCTTTCTCCAATAAATCACATCTAATCCTTCCTCATCTACGATGACCACTTTGAGATTCCCGTCGATTCGCACGAAATCCTCCGGGAAGAGAAAGCCCCAAGGAGAAGGCGGTGGAGGTAACGAATCGGAGCCGCCGTCGTATCTGACTCTGTCTTCTTCCTCCCTCTTCCCTCGATCTGAGTTCCGACCACGAAGTTTTTCTTTGATCCGGTTCCGTGAACTGCTCCCGTTCTTCCGGAAAAGGAAAGACATCGCCGGCGGTTCTTTACCGGAAAACCTCTCGCCGTGAAACGGAGTTTGGATTTCACGCGGCGGAGCTAAGAAAAAAGCTTAGCGCAAATCAGAAGGTTCCTATGGATTATGAGGAAGAAAAAAAAATTAAGGTGATGAATGTTTGTAGTTTTTGAAAGAGTTTTTGCCTTTTGTTTTTCAAAAACCATTTTATTTGCCAATCAAGTTTTTTGATAAATAGATTCCCTAAAATTTAGGGAAACTAGTTTTTAAAAATAACTTTCAATTTGTAAGCAAAAACCAAAATCTATATTTTTGGAGTTTTTCTCCCAAGTATTATCAAAAAACCAAAATCTAAAAACTAAAATCTAAAAACAAAAACCAAAATCCAAAAACCAAAAACCAAAATCTAAAAACAACACAAACATTCATCACCTAAAATGTGTTGAATGATTCGGATGAACATGACAACCATTTTACATGATTTAACACATTAATGATTATTAGAATTATTTCTCTTTTGGTAAATAAATAAAAAAGATTATACTTTTTTCATGAGATACGGTCCAATGCCAAAAGCGTGGCTGTTTTGACGAAAACAACCTCCACTTAAACGGCTTAAACACGTGTCTAGAAAAGGGTAATTTTGTCATTTCGCTAATGCGGACGCGTTGACCAGGTCTTGCTTTTTGGGGGTTAGTGTCCGAATTTAGAATTACAAGAGATGTTTTTTTGATGTTTGACTTCTTTGATCCAACTTTTCGGCTATGCGTTGACTTTTATGTCTCTTTTCAAAGTAATTATCTATGTTAAATTTGTTTATTAATATTCATAAAACTTTTAAACCTACCAATTTAGTTGTCTCTAGTGTTTTAACCAACCCGTGACCTTTCTGCATTATTACCTTTTTTTCTTGTGAATGTATTAGTTTTGGAGTAATGATGATGTTACTTATATACGAAACCCAAAATAAACCGGAAGAGAAAGCTTTCAGGTGTAAATGTGATTTTAGAATGTTTGACTTTATGAATCAATGTCGCTTAGCGATAGCTGTTGAGATGTTGAGAAATTTAATCCGTTTGGTCCCATCCCATATATAAAAGCCGAAAATGACTTCTCGAAACTTTTTTGTAAAGATCTTAAAAATCTATTTGACATTTATAAAGTGATGATCCTTATTTAATACTAGTACTCTTTTAACAAGTTTTTGGTCTTTTATTTAGAGAAAGAACATGTACTGTACCATGCTAAGGTTGAATAAAACCGTCAAACATTAATTAGAAAAACAAAAAAAGGATAGACTACAAACCAAAATAACGATGGCCCGAAGTGTCGGATGTTTTGACACAAAGAACATATGGATTAGATAGATGCAAATATGCAATAGCTTCATTCAATAATAATACGTGTAATAGTGAATACTAGTAAATAGTGATTTCAAATAATGTTATATCTATTTTTTGAATTGATGTAGAAACGAATTTTATACGCGTAGGCGATTCGGTTATTCTCTGGCATTAATCAGAAGACATTTTAAATTCGGGACAACTAGTGTGGTGGTCCATAAAAAGGGATCTTATTGTTCTTATGGCCCGTTCGACCTGAGCAAAGTTCGGAGCTTATGGTGTCCGTTGAACCGTTGAACCGTTAAATCTGGAAAAAGTTCACTCTGTAGCATCTCGGTGCATTCCTACCGGTGCTGACCGGATCAGCCGATAGATTTATCAAAAATAAAAAGTTTAGACATGCGCGAGCAACTTATGCCTTCAGCCCTCTTCAGCAAGTGGGCTCATTGTTGTTGGGTCTGTATTCCTTTTCTAGGCCCAAATAAGGAAGTGGCCATGTTTTGAGTGTTAGGGCTAGAAAGTCTTTTAGGGTTTCTCAGTCACTCGCTGGTCCCATCTATATTATTATTTGCGAAGTGATTTGAGCTGAGAATGAAAGTTGAAAACTGAATTACGTTTCTACCCTTAATGAATACAAAGGGAAAGGTGTATAATTTCATAATTTAGCTAGCCTAATTAATTGTGGCGTGTTTAATTATTCATTTATATTTTATTAGCTAATGCGATGTTAAATATTGCGTATTTATATATTTGGGAAACAGTTGGTGCATAAGGATAATTACTATATATCGAAAATGATAATTACTATTTAAAGATAATTACGATACATCGAAAAGGATAATTACTATTTCGTGTTATCGGTCTAATGTAAACATTGAAAACCTAGAATTCGTTCGCTATATATACTCCTGCGTCATTGGTTTTGGAGTGCATGGGTTTAGGGTTTTGCCTCCATAGTTTCGAATACCGATCTTCGATATGTTTGAACGCTAATATACGCATTTAACCACTTGCTTTTCTGAATATAGTTTTGTGGTTTCGTCTAGGGTTGTAGTGGCCTGCGGGTTGATTGATATGTATCTGTGTAAGCTCGGCGTTCTCTGTTTTTTACCCCTGTTACTCTTATATACAATGGTTGTTAATTTTTTGTGTACTTTTTTGATTAGATCTCACTGCGAGGATATCGACGATCCGTTTCACCGGCGGGTCGGAGCTTAGTTCTAAGTTCTTCAACGCTATGGCTTATCGTAATCTTCGAATGGATGGATGTTGTAATGTCCTTTTCTTCTTCGTCGATTCTAAAGAAGAGAAACAAGGTTTTTATTTAACGGAACGTTCGTCGTTTTATATTTGTTATTATAGTTTCATGTTAATGTTTATACTATGTCTTCAGGTTTGCGCTCTTTGTTGTCGAAGAATGAGAGTATAGACGTTGGAGATGCTCATTGTTAGATGTTCATTACATTTATAATAAATATTTATTGGGTTGGTTTGGAATCTTTTGGTGTTTCTACGTTCTAATGTTTTTAAAAACAATGTGCGAGATTAATAGATGCGATGTTACGTGTGCGTTGTCATTTTGTCTGGGACGATTGCGTTTCCNTAAGTTCTTCAACGCTATGGCTTATCGTAATCTTCGAATGGATGGATGTTGTAATGTCCTTTTCTTCTTCGTCGATTCTAAAGAAGAGAAACAAGGTTTTTATTTAACGGAACGTTCGTCGTTTTATATTTGTTATTATAGTTTCATGTTAATGTTTATACTATGTCTTCAGGTTTGCGCTCTTTGTTGTCGAAGAATGAGAGTATAGACGTTGGAGATGCTCATTGTTAGATGTTCATTACATTTATAATAAATATTTATTGGGTTGGTTTGGAATCTTTTGGTGTTTCTACGTTCTAATGTTTTTAAAAACAATGTGCGAGATTAATAGATGCGATGTTACGTGTGCGTTGTCATTTTGTCTGGGACGATTGCGTTTCCGAATAGATGTTGCGAGCGCGGGTCGTAAAATTTGATGGTCGGTGTTTTTTAAAAGTGTCTCATAAATTATGATACCGGTTAGCATGTATTTTCTTTGTGAGATTCTTATACCTAACAATCGTCTATGTCCGTATCGTATAGGGTGTCGCTTCGATAATAGTATGCCCTACGTGGATACTGACGTGGTCGTTTCTGGTGGGAGTTTCGTTGATGGGTCCGACGATGATTCGTTGATCTCTAGGTCGCCTCTTTCTGTATCGGAATACGAGCCCGGTGATGTTTCTTGTGAGTCCGACTATCGTGGTGGCAGCGATGCAGATAGCAATGTTTCATCGGACGTTTCGCTAGATGATGAATGCGCCGATGCTGACGATGGTGATGGTGATGATGATGGTGATGATGATGATGACGATGATAGTGCGTATAACGAAGATGCTGTTGACGACGATGATGACTCGGATGATGATTGTGGTGATGGAGATGGTGACGGTGGTGATGAGTTTGATGATGATCCCGGTTTTGTAAATACCGGTGTTTTTAACGTATCGACTTTGCTTCCCCATAGCCAGGCTGCCGTGGATGTTCCTTTGTTAATGCTTTGTCCTACGAATTCCAGTGGTAGTGTTTATGTGAAAGTTCTTCGAGTGTATACTCGGGTTTTTGAAAGCGGTACGAAAAGCTTGTGTCTAATCTTGGCCGATGAACGTGTAAGTTTTTCATCAGTTTCTGTTTACATTTTGGTTCTTCCTGTTCGTGATATTTCAGTTCTGAACCGTCATTGAGAACACATTTGGATATCTAGGGTGCGAAGATCGAGGCAACTATCGATGGCCATATGTACGGGAAGTTCGTGGCTATAGTTGCACAGGATATATGGGTGACTATACATGATTTTGACGTTGTACCACAAGTTGGAACTCTCCGGTCAACAACTCATGGTTTTAAGATTCGTTTTATGCAGTCAACGTATGTCCGTGAGAGTACATTTACGTGTCTACAAGATTTTTTTGATTTTGTTGCTTTCCACAGAATTCAGAATCGGCTTCACGACGATGATTACTTAGTTGGTATTAGTTTATGTTTTTTTGGATGTTGGATCGTGTTATTGTGGTTTGTGTTTGGAGATTTTTTTTTTGTAGTGTGTCGTGTTTTCTGATTCCTCATTCGTCTCGCTTGCAGATTTAGTTGGTGAGGTTGTACACGTGGCCGAGCTCGATCCACTTGGCGGTGTCTCGGCTGATAAAAGGTCATTGGCTATATGCGATGAACCCGCATGGAGCATCACGTTTGAGATTCGTGATGAGAGGTATCTCAATTTTTTATAATGATATTTTGACTTGATCTTGGATTTTTGATTTAACTGGTATATGATTTATTTTCTAATAGCCGTGTCAGCCTCCGATGTTCGTTGTCTGGGCATATGGCTTTACGGTTTTACAATGATTGGAAAGCTGCCCGTGGTGACATCGTAGTGTTTGTGATAAGATGGGGACTTGTGGAATCTTTTCGAGGTATTTTTATATATCCATTTTGGAACTGGGGTTGAATGTCTTATTGGAATTATTTCTTAAATTTGGTTGTTTGTGTTTAGACAAGGTGACCGTTACAGCCACTGCCTGCTCTCGCGTGATGTTAAACCCTTTGATACCCAAGGTCGAGGAGTTTAAGTCTATGTTGGTACAACTTATGATATCAAGGTTTGGTATTTTTTGGTTTTTGGTACATTGGTTTGAAGTTTGATATTTTGTTTTGGTTGCCTTAAATCCGGTTGCGATAGGTTACCAAGAAAGAAGCGTCGATTGTGTCAGAAGGACAGCGGATATGGTGCCTAATGAATGCGTTTTTTTTTTTTTTTGGGTCTTTTTAGTTATTTTGTTTAGTGTAGGTGTTCGATTGATTTCCGTTTGTGGTTTTTTTAAGCCGGCTTTAATATTCAAACACTTATAAACGATATCTATTAAAGATTTACGTTATCTACAAATCTTATGCGTATTGAATCTTATGCGTATAAATCTTATGCGTATGGTATCTTATTTATCTATAAATCTTATGCGTATTGAATCTTATGCGTATGGAATTTTATGCGTACGGAACTGGAACTGAAAATTATAATTGTCAAAGTATTTAATTTTTTTCAATATTATCCCCTAAATTGTGGTTGTGATTGAGACATAAGTTTGCAATTTCTTGGAATATATGACCTTTATTATCGCTAAAAGCTTTAAAAAAGACGATTAGACGATCGCACGTGAACGACCATAATCTACGAAAACATATTGTTATATTCTTGGCGAGAAATACAAACTTTATATATATTATTTATTTTAACTTTTAGTTTAATGAGATGCGATTTATTTTGGGGGTTTGGGACTAGTGAAGATTAACAAAAACGGATAATTACCTTTTAAGTCAGAACAATCGTGTCATTATATATATTTACGTATATCGAAGACTTTTCCACTTTTTCTATTAGGTCTTTCTGTTCTAAGGTTGGTGTTCGCGGACGTCTAATGGCTCACGTGCTTTTAGTGGCTATTCATGAGAGATATAGCGGCGTTGTTTTCGATGTATCAGAACTAAATCCGAATTCCTATAGATGGACTATGCGGGTTAAGGTGCTTCATATATTTAGCCACCTAAACGAGGTTGATGAACTAATAAATCTCATATTAGTTGATCGTAAAGTAAGGCATTTTTACACCCTTTAATATTCTGTTTTCGGGATTCTAATACGAGTTGAATTGATATTTTTATTTCTACTGTTTATGAAGGGTGATAAGATCCATGCGATTTTATGTGAGGAAATTAGTGATAATTTTGTTACGAAGTTCAGCGAGGGTGATTGGATTCTCTTTACTGGTTTTGATCTTCGACCTGTGGTTGGTGGATTCCGACCGGTTGCTCACGCTTTTAGAGTGCATGCCAGCTACGAATTTTTTTAATATTCCTCCACTAGGCCTTGGTCATTATTATTTTTTTGCTGAATTCAATAGTATTAAAGCTGGATTATTGGATCCAGACGTGTGTGT
Source organism: Alliaria petiolata (assembly GCA_020283515.1). Classification (NCBI taxonomy): domain Eukaryota; kingdom Viridiplantae; phylum Streptophyta; class Magnoliopsida; order Brassicales; family Brassicaceae; genus Alliaria; species Alliaria petiolata. The sequence continues at coordinate 388,322,656 of JAHZTW010000001.1, forward strand.
TGGTGAGATGATGTTACTAAAAGGTTTTACCTAGGTTAGGTATATTTGATATATTCTGATTTTGTTTTTTTAATTTTAGATCTGATTGGTCGAGTCGTGAATGTTGGGAACTTTGTAGAGCGTAACTCGAATCTTATTAACAAACTTCGCGATGTATGTTTCGAGCTTCTTGATCACAGGTATGTTTTGATATATTTTTAATGTATATTAGCTCTTTCGGCTGTGTTTTCTCTTGAACCGTGATTCTGATGTATTAATTATAATTTATATGGTGATGCATGTAAAATGAACAGGTTTTTGCGTTTACGTGTGGTTTTGAAGATGGACTACTCCGAGGCATTTCTTGAGAAGTTGGGAAAATGCACGGGCGACGTGGTTATTTGTGTAATCCGATTTGATTCTATTTTACTAAGTGAGGGTGTTTGGATATCTACCGCTGCTTACAAGTGTACACAAGTTTTATTGGATCCTCTTCTTCCGGAAGCCGAATGTTTACGGGACATGTTTATGGACAATGAATGCCTACTTCAGTTGTATTCAGTATGATTATATTCTGATGTCAAGAGAACATATATTAAGTTCTATACTCAACATTTAAACTCTGTTTTTCAAGTCTTTTGGCTACTCTTATGATTGTTTTAATAATACGTTTGCAATATCATATTAAAGCCGTGGTGACTGGTCGGGATGATTGACATTACGATCATGTATGTTAAAGCTAAGAACTATTCCACGATAATTGGTTAGAAAATTTAATTTAGGTTTGTAAATGGTCCGCAGAGTACATATTCGTTTGATATTAATGTTGCCGAACACAAAACAAGAGATATTCATCTTATCGAATATAGTAAAAATATCTTATTACTTTTTTACACGGGAGTTTTGGACACGTCGGTGCATATAAAATAAAACCCTACCACGTTAAAGATCGGTGTACCTATATATAACTATTTACTTTTCTACATGTTTGCTGATAGAAGAGTCGCGACGGAAATCAGAAAGGTCGGGTATTGTATGAGTTTTTATTTGCGGTTTTAGTGATATATTTAGATGATTGTTGTGATTATATGTATGCGACTATTCTCTTTTGATTTAATATGAACATGACATTGGTGAAGATGACAATCTTACCGTTTCACCTGCCGCGAAACCAAGGTCCATGTTCATGGAACCTGATCCAGAGGAAGGCTATGAACCGGTTGCTAAGAAGACACAGTTTTTGGCTTGGATGGATTGTAACAGACAGTATGCAGAAGCCAAGAGTCTTCTCTACACGGAAATTCCAAAGGAGTTTTGTTGGCATCGGAAGACTAAAATGTGGCTCCCACGTCGCCGTCGTAGGTGCATTGAGGATGAAGTGCGGCTTCCATACATGACACCACGACATGGTGAGATCTACTACTTAAGAAGTTTGTTGACTGTTGCTAGAGGACCGACGTCTTTCGAAGACATCCAAACAGTAAATGGTGTTTTGTATCCTACGTTCGCAAGAGCCAGCGAGGGATGTATTGCGTTAGGGTTGATTGATGCACCCGTTGCTCCAGATTAGAATATATTGTGTTATGAGATTCATACTTTGATTATGTATCTCAGTAATTTCCAGCATTATTCGTCATATTGAGCACTTGTGGCATGGGTTTTTAATTCTATTATACCTCTAATGCATTTCTTGGATTAATTATATTTATCAATGGTAACAAGGATTTTTGGCTATACGTTTTAAGTACCATATTGGTGTCGCGTTTTTCGAGGATGTAATCTTTAGATTCTTGGTGTTGCAACTGATACGATGTTTTATATTCGATAATGAATTTAAGAAGTATACCGGTTATTTATTTGGGGTTTCAGACGTATGGAGTTCCCAAACCCTAATTCTCGAGTGTCCGAGTTCGCATATGATGTTTTCAATGTACATTGTTTGGCGCTAATAATCAAAACGTTTTGAATCAGAGATATTCGTGAAGTATATATGTGTTTAATATGACCATACACTATAAATAAAACAATGAATGTGTTTTATATATAGAATAAACCAATGAATGTGCTACTTTATACATAGACAAATGAATGTGCTACTGATTTGTACACTGGTTTATTTCCGCCCATAATATATTCGGCCTATGTTATTAGTGAGTCCACTGTGTTAATGATGTTTATGTTATGTAAAACGCATTTGGTGATTTTGAAAATACCTAATTTAAGAATGGTCAATAATTTTTATTATTGATATGTATATTTCGTAAATGCAATCTTTGATATTCGTTATCGTGGGATTCGTTTTTATCTCTAACCCTAAAAACTGATTTCTTTTATGAGTTCGTAAGTATATCTACGTATCGTATGCTATATATCTGTATATATACATATCGTATGCTATATATCTAATTAATTTATAATTCGTATATTATATATCTAATTAGTAAATAATTATCGTTATTGTTTGCCTTTTTGGATATGTATAATTTACATATTTTAAGATTCTTCTTCATGGGCTACTCTAGCTTATTTAGATATTCTTCCTTTTTGGTATTATCGTTATGGGATTTATACATTTTTTATGTATATCATCTATTTAGTAGTATATTTAAATAGGTTAACGTATATTCATAGTCGGTCTTATATCGTGTATAAATATATACCTATTCGGTCACGTCCAAGTATTCGTCATATTTTTCATCTAAAAAAACTACATAATTTTCTGCAATGTCGATTTTTAGTAGGAAACCTTCTCTTCCCGTTCTCATCAAGGGACTGCAACCTCCTTCTGATAATTACAAGATAAAAGTTCGTGTGCTTAGGGTTTGGGATGGCTTCAAAGGCAAAGGCGGAAGTAGTCTCGAGATGGTCTTGCTTGATCAGGAGGTAGATATTATGCTATAAATTAATTGACGTTGTAACAAATCTCAAATTAAATTTATTAATAATGACTCTTTTGTTTTAGGGTGATAGAATCCATGCAACTGTTGAGAAGGATCATGTTAAGGTCTTTGCCAAAGAACTAAAAGAGGGGCAAGGTGTATTCATCGACACTTTCAAGCTTGCTGAAATCCAAGGAGATTATCGCACGTGTCAGTCCCGCTTTAAAATAATTTTTTACTCCACAACACGCGTTACGAAGTGTTTGGATTTTCCATCTACCATCCCGGAGAGATTTTATGTAGGTTTTCAAGAGATTTTATCCGATGATTTTGATCGCCGGTATTTAGTTGGTAAGTGAACATACGACTTGGTTGGTTTAGAACACTAATAAATTTCGCTTTTGTGTGTGAACAAAATAATTTGTGGGTTTTATGTGTGAACATATACTATTGGCCAGATTATATCTGTGGGCCACGTTGAGGAAACCAAGACCTAGGGGAAGGCTCGATCTAGACTTAAGTTTGGGCTTAGGGATACCGAGTGAGTCTAAACAGTTACCTTATGTTGATGACGTATACAACACGTAACAATATTTTAATAATCATCTTTTATGTTTTGTGTAATTTAGGGGTAGACAATTGGAATGTGTTTTCTGGGGAGACTACGCCAAACAGGTTTCGGAATACGTAAAACATAACCCCGCTTCGGTTGTTGTCTGTGTTATCATGTTTGCGAGTGTTAGGGAGTACCGTGGTGAGATTTATCAGTAAAATTGATGCCTCTAATATCTATTGTTTTGGATTCGTTATGGCTGTTCTCGAATGTTTGAATAAAATGTAATTATTCTCTAAATTATGTGTTTTGTAGGGGATATAAACATTACGAATTCGTTGGATACCACTAGGATCTTGCTAAACTCAAAAAGCCTCTATGCGAAAGAATTTGTGGCCAAGTATATTCATCTCTCTATTTTTCTTTATGGTTGTGACTTTGTTTCTTTTAATTCGATTGTAATCCGTCTAACTGAATTTATTAATTTTGATAGGCTACCGGTGGACAAAATTCAGTTGTTCCCTAGCGATGATGGCAGGTCCATTGTTTCAGAGGATTCGTTGTACGACGAATTCTTGGGTTTTAAATATATGAGGGTGTCGATTAATGGACTCCATGATTGTAACAAGGTATGTCTACGCAACTGAATGTCATCTATGTTTTTGTTGTTATTTTGTGTTCTAGACTAATTTATTTATTAATGTGAAGCCGGGGAAGTTTCTGACGTTGACAACCGTGATGTCTCTTGGTAATAACAACAACTGGTATTACATAGGTTGCAAAAAGTGCAATAGGAAAGTTTCTCCTTATCCCGATAAGTTCGACGATCTTGATCAACCTGTTTGGAAATGTCTACATTGCAAAAAAAATGTTACCAACGTTATTGCTAGGTATCTGTTTACTTATAATTATATCTGAATAGATCTACTGTTATCCTGAATCCCTTTTTTGCACTTTTGAGGTTCCTTCAATCTTTTTGATCTCTGTGTGTAGCTACTTCATTGTCTTGGAAGTTTCTGACGCGTACGGTGGTTGGGCGAGTTTCTTAGTTTTCGATCCATTGGGAAAAAAGTTTATTGGAAAAACTGCCGAGGAGTTGTATGATGAGGCCGTAGAGGTTAGTTTTTTTTTATTTGTTCTAAAAAGCTAAACGAATGGTGTTATGGTTTTTGTGGTAATAGTTCATTCCAAACGAAATAGGATGGTGTTTCGGCCTTGCGACCATCTTTGGCCGGTCTGATAGATAAGGAGATGCTTTTTAAAGTCACTGTTTCCGAGGCTAATGTGAACAAGATTAAGTCGTCGTTTGTTGTTGATCTTATTTCGAGAGATGGTGATATCATCGACAAGTTCCGTGACGAAATTAGCTCGCAGGTAAATTCGTTGTGTGTGTTACATATTGTTATGTCCGTTTATATGTTAATTATTGTGACACTCTTGTGTTCTTTTGTAGGCACCTATTATTGTGGAGGAGGATGTAGGTTCGGGTGGCGATTCGGATTTCGCAGGAGATTGTTCACCAGAATCCAAAAGGCAGCGGACAGAACATGATGATGGTGTAGTCACAAGTGAAGGAACGCCTACTAAACCTAATGCCGTTTGAAGAAGTCGATCCAATTTATTATATTGATATTGCTTTGATTTTATCTGTTATTTTTAAGGTTTGTTGCGATTGATATCGAAGCTTGTGCGAAGTATTATTTATATTTCGTATTTTAAAGTTTTCGCGAATTAATTTTGGCGTTTTACGGAATTAAGAATATCCTTGGATTTATCTATAATGCTTTTGCGGCCTTATTATTTTATTGTTGTCCAAATATTGTAATTAATAAGCCCATTGGGTAATAAGTCTCGGTTTCCTTAGATTCAAAAGCTAAGTAAATTAAGTCAGCACTAATCAAGCCCAGATACAATAGGTCGGGGTCATGCAAACCCATTTTCCTTTTGGTAATAAAATCCTGTAACATGTGTAATAAAACGACTAGCATTCATGGTTTATGAAACTAATATTAGAGAGAGCCATTAATTAGCGTCGCTTCGCTGGGTTAAGATACCAACGATTGATATATTTAAAAATTTGTTTTAAGATATAGTTAGTGAAATATATGGACAAGGAAGTATTCAAAATTTTGTAAAAAAGAAATATAAAAAGTGGATAACGCCGTAGAAGGATGATTGTTTTTAAAAAAATTTGAATAATAATAATAATGATTTAGATTAATTATTTTAGATATTTGAGGCCTAAGAAACGACTTAAATATTAGTCGCTGATACTGCATGAAGATCGTTTAGAGATTTTCTTGAATAGGTAAAATTTTTTAAACTACAAATTTTCCTAAATAAAATATTTCACGGTTGAGAAAGCGTACTTTACGTATAGGTTTAGCTATGATGATTGCACTGACAGAATATCTAGAAAAAGGTTAAAAAGATTTACAAAGATATAGTGATTTGATAACTGTTTTATTTTCGTTATTTATAACGATGCAATTATTTACCCTAAGCGTTGTGTATTTTAGGTATTATAATAAGTGACTCACGCCGTTTCATTAGCTATTATTGAACACATCATCTACATAAATTATTTCAAAAGATCGCAAAAGGAAAGCAAAAAGTCTTATACTTCTAGAACCGTACTTACAATAACTGAAGATATGGCGTCTTATCATGCTCTCGCCGAGCTGGAGGTTGGGAAAAGGGGTTGTATAATCTGTGTGCAATTGCTTCGTCTCTGGAAAAGACATAATGATTTCGGAGATACGCTTGAGATGGTGTTCGCTGACTTAAAGGTTCGATTCTCTACTGCCTTTAGATTAGGATGATCGAGATTGTTTATATGAACTGTTTTACAAGATTTGGTTGATTTACAGTTTTGTATTAACATAATTTTCTATTACGAAAATATCTTACAACCTTTTCTTTGTATACAAAAATCGTGTCTAGGGGTTTCGGATTTCTGCAACGGTTATGCCCGATTTCTTAAAAAAATACGAGGCTCTATTTGAAGAGGGTCATTGGTATTCTCTTGGATACTTTGACATCAAGTACGTGACTGGTACAATTCGATTTGGGAACTATGATGTGAGGATCGAGATTTCATGTGGTACGGAAGTTAAGCCCACTTGGACGGGTACTAAAGACTTGACTCTAGACTGCTCTAATTTTTACGATATCTTGACGGGTGCTGTTGATCCTCGATATTTAGTTGGTAAGTTTTAAAATTTTTATGTCTTGGTATTTTTGGTCATCGGTTTTATGTTTTTTTATTTTCTTGGTTGGTTTGGTTTTTAATAGTGTTATGAATTTTATGATCAGATTATTAATCCGTGTGTTATTTTTGGGTTTAGATGTCATCGGAGTAGTCTATACTGTTGGAAAGCTGTAGGAGATAAGTCCTGAGGCCTATGATGATTCGCGTTTCTACCTACGCTTCGAGTTGCTTGACTACACGTAAGATTAGTTATAATTTGAGTTTCTATGTCATTCGTTTGGATATTTAGTATACGTTTTCTTTTAAAAAACAGTAAAGAAGGCATTTTGCCGTGTATTGCCCGTGGTCAACTTGCCAAGGACATCGAATACGCTTACAGAATGGCTGTAGATCGGCCAGTCATCTGCGTGCTGAGATTTTGGCAGATATGCAAAGCTCGAGGTATTATCTTTGATTATCTACTGGCCGATATTCTTATTTAAGTGGATATTATTTTCTAATGTCTTTCGTTTGTGTTAACAGGTGATGAGGTCCATTCACATGTGCTTCGTTCTTATGATTCATGTTCTCAATTTACATTCGAGCATGGTGGTGAAGATGTAAAAGAGTTTAAAGCGAAGTGAGTGATTATATGTTTTTTTTTGTGCTAACGATTTGTAAATGGTGTGTTTTCTAAGAGTTTATTTTTAATATGTTATAGGTTCGCCCTCACTGGACGTAAATGAGTTGTTGGGTGTGCCGTGATCTGGCTAAAAATATTTGGTTTTGTTGTTTTAATGTATTATATTTTGACGCTTTATCGTTGCGTTGTCTAAGACTTAATTTTTATATACTTAAGTTTTTTGGATCTGGCACTATGTTTGGTTTTTATGTTGGCGATGTAATATATTATCGTGCGGATATTATTTAGGCTGTTTATTTGAATCTATGTTCTATTTCGTTTGACATGCATACTAATAATTTAGGGTTGTTTTACGACTCTTCTAATAAATTCTGGAGGTTGTGATTATTTCCTATAATGAATTGCACCGGAAACTCGCGACTGTATGCAAGTGTGTTCTTGAATGTTCTGGCCTCTTTTGCAAGGGCTATTAGACAAGTAATTGTTACTTTTAATAAGTATGTTTTGGGACAATAGGTAACCAATAACATTTCGATGCAACAAATGCTTTAGTTTATATAATATTAAGATTTAAATTTATCGGTATTAGCGATTTTTTTTTTAAAAAAATGGTATTAGCGAACAGTTTAAAAAAATATTTCCTAAATCGTTGAGTTTTAGAACCAAAAAATAAAGGCGATTAATCGGTTCTGATGAACGCTATAATCTGAACCGTATACCTTTTTTACTTTGTTTGATGTACGTTTATTATATCGAAATTTAAAATGTGTTGGTGGGGTTTTCGATATTTCAACGTAAAAGCCGAAACTAATGAATGTGTCAATTGAAGACATCCGTGATAGTCATTAATCCATATTAATTGTTATCTTTGTGTTAATACTCTACCATGTATATAATTTTACTATAGTAATTTTTCAATGAGGAAAAATAGGTTAGGCTTAACATCGTTATTGGTCCACAAACGGGGACTATAATAAGATTTCTCTATAGAGTAAATACAGCAATTTTTTATTAGATGGATTAAAGGATTGTGGGAACTTTAACGATTCGTAAATCGTATGATCTGTTATTAAACTAAGTTTATTTGAAAGGAAAAACTTATTAGTATTCGATATGATCTATGCTTCTATACAGATATGGACGGTATCGAGGTGCATCTATCACAAGTAATGTCGATGTGTCTTTTCATGAAGAATTCAGTCGTAGCTAATGATTTCTTGCTTAGAATAGGTTCGGTCCTGTAATATTTTGTCTGGTAGTTCAACCAGTAGTTTTAGTCACTTATATATTGTTTTAAAAATATGTAGTATGTATTTGTGACACGTTGTTGCTTGGTTAGGTTTGTAATGATGAGTGATTTTGAACTTCCGTCTGTTTGAAATACTTCCTGAGATTCCACATGCGGTATTAATGGGCTCATCTTTCTATGTTTTAATTAGCATTTTCTGTCTTAATTAGATACATTTCCATAAAACAGAACCAGGTTCAATACTTTTTGTTCATTCTCATTAAGTATGGAGAGAGTTGCTAGAGATACGCTCAACGATTTGTCTCATATCGGGACGGTTTACGCAGTAGATGTAAAGATTCTTCGTCTGTGGCGTGTACCTTACACGAATGGTCGAGATGGTATCGAGATGATTGTTCAAGACGAAAATGTAAGTTATCGAGATCTTATTCTATTAAGTGCATCGGTACTGTATATTATAAATTAAGTTGAGACAAATTTTTGGATTCACAGAATTGTAGATTGCGATCTTTGATCTCGGTAGTTTTAATTTAGGGTCAGCGAATCGGTGCCACGATATTGCCTTCGGAAGTAGGCATTTACGAAGGGAGGATCAGAGAAGGCGACTGGAAGATCTTTTTTGGATTTCGCGTGAAACATTATGTTGGTATCTTGTAAACTACCGGTCATAAGTACCAGATTGTGTTTAAAAATGCTACTATAGTCGAAAATGTTCCCCCCAAAAACGATCGTTTCTTTTTGGATACTCGGAGTATTCAAGATGTTATTGGCTCCGAATTAGATGCTACCGTGTTAATTGGTTAGTGGTTAAACATACATACAGTTTAAGTTATTATATACTTTGCATAATTTTATAACTTAAGTCATTCGTTTGCTCTTTGATATTTCTAGACTTGATCGGTTGTGTGTCGGCTATTGGGTATCTTTTTGGGGATCATCAAGAAGCTTACAGATTGGCGTTCATTCTTATAGACGAGGAGTAAGTTTACATTGTCATATTGGACTTTAGAAATAATTGAATTAGTCGTTCATGTTTTGGACTAATAGTGTATCATTGTTAAAATTTTACGATTCGCTAGCGGTTACATTGTGACGTGTAACGCATCCGGGTCTATGGCCAAAGAGATCTATGATCGGTGGGCATTGGATAGACGGTACCCTAAGATATGCGTCTTACGGTTCTGGAAGGTTCAAGTATATACATGTAAGATAATGGTGTACGTGTTTTTACACTGCTATATGTTCCTCTTATGCTTTGTCGTGACATGTATACTATACGACCGTAACATGTAGGTGGTGGTGTCACAAGAAATTGTCTAAAATCGGTCCCTGGCTGTTCAGAGTTTTATCTGGATCCACCTATTCCTGAAGTTGCGGAGTTTAGAGACACGTAAGTGATATTTGCTAATTGAATGTCTTAAATATCGCTTTGGTAATGTTGTCAAATACTGCCGTGCTCTTATATCGTATTGGAAATCGATCCTTGCAGGTTTCTACTCCGTACTGACGATGGTTCGGTTGTTGATCCGTACTGACGAGTAGTCAAGTGTTCTAAATGTTTTAAAAACTGATATGTATTGATTCGATGTATGTGTTGTATTTAGTTGTTTGCTGCGTTTTCTTGCTTATGGTATCACACCGAATTCTCTAAACTGTTGCACTTATATGTATGCTTTATGTGGGCTTTTCATTAATCAGCTTTTTCACTTATAAACATTCTGCTATTAGGCCCATAACGGTTTATGTAATAGTCTTATAGCCGATAATATATAGAGTTGTTATAAAGCCCATATAATATAACTATTCTGGTTATTTTCTAGCCCATGTAGCGACAATTCGGAATTAATTAAATAGTTGTTTGGCCCATAGTTCTTTATTACAAATTGTGTAACGTTGGAATTATGGATCATTGATATGACCCATTGCATGGACCACAAGTTGTGGCATCGGGTATTATATATATAGGATAAAAAGGGGTATTATATAAAAGGAAAATTATAAGTTAGGAATGCATAAGTTGCGTGTGTCGATATTCATATTAATGGAAATAAAATCTGAATTATGAATAACTAAATATTAGATATGTAATATCTCTTCTGATTCGAGACTCACATATAATTTATATGGATAGAAACGAATAAGGAGAATATCTAATCAAAAATATGTTAATATTGACAAATTCGTGATGTAAATTGTGCGGGTTTACATAATTCAATGGATCGCGATATTAGACCTAGGTTTTTACGTATATATGTAGTACTCGCTATAATCTCTTTTGATATGTTATAAACCACACTGCGGCCATCATGTCGAGGACGGGTAACGAATTCATGGCAGGAGGTATGTTTTGTATACAAATTATATCGTTAAAACAACATTAGCTATTGGTTTAGGTTCTTGCTATTGGTAGTTGTTAACTTCAAGACATAATATTAGACTTACGTTTGTAGATCGCAATTTCTTTTAGGATCACATCCATGATTTGCTTTGTTGGCCGGATTTAGTTATAATGTTATTCATATCTATGCAGCAGGTTTAGATAGAGTTCCGGAAAAAAACGCTCTTCACATTAGTGATAACGTGAGAGACGTCGGAACCGCAGAAGCGGAGTTTGGGAATTATTTGAAGAGTCTAGATAAGGAACAAGAGTGCGTGTTGTCTAACGAGCAGTTATATGGTCATGGGGTCGAGTGTTTGGTTCCAATGCGATACACAACAGCTATTTTCGTGAAGATCCTACGTGTGTGGACTTATGCTACCAACCCTATTGGTAGAGTTATTGAGCTCATCTTATACGATGAACATGTGAGTAGTTATTTGGTATTCAATGTTTTTGGAACTTCTATATATGTTAATCTATGGTTTATAATGTTGTGAGTTCTTATTGTTTTGAATAGGGCAAGAGAGTGCATGCAACAGTGACGAAAGATCTTTATGGAATCTTTATTGATAAACTTCGTGAAAGTGATTGGGTTAGTATACAAAAATTTGATGTGATTCACCAGAAGTCTCCGGGTGGTTATACATCGTTTTTCCCGAGGATCTACTTCCTTGAATCCACTAAAGTCTTAGGTGTAATGGCGAACTGTGGAAGGGCTTTTTTTGACTTTGTTGCGTTCAGCGACGTTCTTACTCCATCTTTTGAGGCTAACTACTTAGGTGGTACGTTTTCGTAGTATTATCATAACTTCGAAAGTTGTATGTAGCGTTACAACTATATTATAGATTTTTTTTGTTATAACACGTTAGATGTTTTGCAGATCTGATTGGAGAAGTTGTCAATGTTGGAAAATTCAACCCTAATCATAATATCCTTACCGAGGAATTCGAGGTCTTAAAAATAACTTTCGAGATAAGAAACTCCAGGTGATCCAGATTTATATACTTGGAAATTACTGGTTATCATATGCATTTTTGGGGGCTAACAATCTCAGAGTTCTTAATGTATGTTGTGTTTTGGCGTAGTAATGTTCATATCCCGTGTATCTTGCATGGGGATAGGGCTCTGAGATTCTATACTGATATTAGCAATTGTGCTGGTGGCCCGATCATCTGTTTGATTCGGTGAGGTGTCATAAAGCTTTTCGCAGGTGATTAATATAATGTTTATATAATTCGATAGTGTATTGAGTATTTGCGGATTTCGTTGTGTCTGTATTTGAGCACTTAATTATTTAGTAATTATTTCAGGGAGGAGGAAGGTGACTTCTGATTAACCTACTCAGATCGTTATAGAACCCCCCATAAGAGAAGTATTGGAACTCAAAGGAAAGTAAGTTATTGTATTACCGATGTGTTGTTCTAGCCGGTGTTTACGATAAATATATATTTCCTATGCGATAATTTTTGTTTGTCTTGCAGTTTACCAATTAAAAGGACGAGGAAGGTAGCAAGGACGTGATGATATCTTGGTCCAGCGAACCAAACACAGGGGCCTTCTAATACAATCATACAACGAATTATTTATTTTTATGGAACGTTTTTATACTGCTTCGTTCTGCGTTTGAGACGAGGTCTTAGTATCTTTAATTGCTATTTCATTATAATTCAGGTTTTAATTTTGCTTTTTGTCGTGACAGTATGGTCGCGTTAATAATATTAACCCTAAGAGAATAAAACGTTGAGTTGATTTTATTTGAAAAATTTAAATACTAGCTGTTGGAACCAATGACATAGTCGCTGTGGCAATGGCAATGAAGTAATGGTTTTGTATTTACAACATCACTAATTATCGATGATCGGGGTCGAGTTTTGCCATGCGGCGACCACGAATATCATAGCAATTTGAAATAAATGTACAAGTACTTATTGTCTGGGTATTTTATATACGATATTTGAACATTGATAGGTATTTTATATACGATAATAATTAGATGTAAGTTTGATGGAACGCCAATATTTGTTAAATATTAAATTGGCGCGATAATGAGAAACATAATAAAACCATTAATGAAGAATGGATAATGGCTTTTGCTAATTATTTGAATTTTGATATTTGCTTAAGATTCTTTTTATGCTTTGTTAGTTGATTTATGCTCTATGTTATGATATTCAGTAGGTTTTCGTTATTTATGGTTACTGTAAAATTCAATTCAACAGAATCTGCTCTTGGAGAATATTTAATTTACATTTGGATTTAATTTATGTTACAATAATGTAAAGGTTTGGATTTAGGTGTGAACTTTACGAACCATATATAATGTTAGTTTATAGTATGCGATAAAAATGTTAATTTACATTTTTTGGAGAAAAAGTAAAGAGATATTACTTAAGTCCATGTTTTACTATATACTATGCGAGAAAAAGGTTAGTTTTTGCTTTTGCGAAGAAAAATGTAAATAGATAATACCTAATTTTGTATTCTATCTAAATGTTTACTTAATTGTTTATATTAAATATTCTATAGCGAGTTAGTTTGGTTTAATCGTATCTCTACTTATATAAGTTTTATTATTAACCCTAGAGATGCAGAGGTCATCTTGAAGAAGATATCATTGCATATTATAACTTCAAACACGCTTTGTAAAACTCTCATTAATGAAGACTAAGCGTCATTATACACCTAGAAAGAAGAAAAATAATGTATCTCCATCTGTGACTTCCCACCCTGGGTTACGTAAGTTGTGTATTGCTTCTTTCCGTTGTCGTATCATTAACTCTGGCATTGTATTAATGTTGTCCGCTGTTAGGTGTGAACACAACAATGAATAGCTATGCTCCCCCCGATATGATTGCCAACTACATCACTCACCACACGATTAATAACCAGACCATCGCTGACGTTGGTTCACACCAACATGAATGTCGTCTTGCGAGACAGAAAAGGATGGCTTATATGTGAAGGAGAAGGGCTGAGTGTCGAGCTATAAGTTAAGTAATTTGTGAAATTGTTTTGTTCGCATGGATCATGCAATAAGCTTTTAACTATGACGGACTTGAAGACAAGCGTTGATCCCGGTTTGACAAATAAAGGTAATGATCTTGGTTTGGATTCGGACATTGTTCTTAGCATATTATTAGTGTTCGTTAAATATTGTAACAGTTGTTTATGATTTTGTAGGTTGCTATGATGATGGTGATCCTGTTTACGTGTGTCGGAATTGTAAATCTTTTTTGTGGTACGGGGAGAGACTTGGAAAACGATTTGCACAGTCGGTACCTTTGTTCTCGATGTGTTGCGGTCAAGGAAAAGTAGTACTTCCTCTCTTAAAAACTCCACTGAAAACGCTATTAGTATTCTTATACAATTCTGGTGAAGAGAGAGACCATTTTCTTGAATACATGCGAGCCTATAACATGATGTTTTCTTTTACTTTCCTTGGAGGAAAGGTTGACCATTTTATCAACAATGGCACGGGGCCTTTCTTATTTAGAATGTGCGGAGAGAACTACCACAGGGCAGGTGACTTACTCCCACTACCTGGACAAGCTCCATCGTTTTTGCAACTTTACATCCACGATACTGCAAATGAAATATCTAACAGGATTGCTGCTTACGGGTACTTTGTATATCCTCAAATTGTAAGGTTATTTAAATATTTTCAACAGTGTAGATTCCTGATTTGAGTTTGGTAAAGGAAAGGCGCAGCTTCTAGCGGTACCGGTATTAGAGAGGCAATTGTTAAACAGCTAAAAGATATGTTGGACAGGCACAACTGTCACTTTAAGGCGTTTCGGAGTGCACGAGATCGACTTGATTTGGAGAACAATAAGAACAGTCTAAGGTTAACTCTAACGTGTGATAGGAAGTCTGACGCAAGAACTACTAATCTTCCGTCAGCCGATGAAGTAGCTGCTTTGATCCCCGGTGATTTCGAAATTGGATCTGAGACACGGGATATAGTTATCCAGACTAATACCAGAAAGTTACATAGAATAAGTGAACTTCACCCTGCATATTTAGCCCTACAGTATCCATTGTTGTTTCCTTACGGTGAGGATGGTTTTAGGCTGGGAATAGACATTGGGTTTGTCGATACGGATGGACGAAAAAGAAAACATGTAACAATGCGTGAGTTTTTTGCTTACCGCATACAGGAACGGTTCGGTGAATCACCAATAATTGTTATGTCAGGAAGGCTTTATCAACAGTTTTTGGTGGACGCATACACGATGGTTGAAACGAACAGGCTTCGGTATCTTTTTTTTAACCAGCAGAAGCTCCGGTCGGAGAGTTATGAGCAGATTCAGAAAACTGTTGTGAAGGGTGGTTCTGATATTTCGGCACAAGGACGACGGATAATTATACCGTCGTCTTTTACCGGTGGTACGAGGTATTTGTTGCAGCATTACTTAGATGCAATGACGACATGCAAATACTTTGGTTTCCCTGACCTGTTTATAACGTTCACATGTAATCCTAAATGGCCTGAGATTACTAGACACTTAGGCAGACACGGTTTGAAAGCTGAGGATAGGCCATACATATGTTGCCGAATATTTAAGATGAAGCTAGATGACCTCATACATCAGTTGACGAAGAAGGATGTGCTAGGAGGCGTGTCTGCTGGTACTTTTTATTTTCAATCCCTGGTGATATCTATTGAGTAGTCTATGCTACGACCATGATTTTAAATGGGTTATCTTTTTATATATGTAGCTATATACACAATCGAGTTCCAGAAGAGGGCATTGCCTCACGCACATATTATGCTTTTCATGAAGCATGGCCACAAGTTACCCACTGGTGATGATATCGACAATATCATATGTGCGGAAATACCTGATAAGACGACAAAACCAGATTTGAATGAGGTTGTTAGCGATGTAATGATTCATGGACCATGTGGTGTACTCAATAAGAGTAGTGTTTGCATGGCGGAAGGAAGATGTACAAAGTTTTTCCCGAAATCGTTCAGTCCACACACAAAGATCGACGACGTGGGCTATCCTATATATAGGAGACGCGAGGATGGTAGGTCTATTAACCAAAAAAGGTTTTAATTGTGATAATGGTTATGTGGTCCCTTATAACAAAGACCTAACACTCCGTTATAGAGCCCATATAAATGTTGAATGGTGTATACAGTCCTGTTCTGTCAAGTACCTCTTCAAATACATTCATAAAGGGGCAGATTATGTACGTGCCACCGTCGAGAATGATGATGATTATGACGAGATAAAAAGACATTTTAGTTGCAGGTGGATTGATTTCTTATTATATTATTCTCTTTGTTATATTATTCCCAATGTGTTGCTTCATCATCACGTTATTAATTTTAAATATTTCGGTTTGCCAGATATATCTCAGCTTGTGAGTCGACATGGCGTCTTTTGTATTTCTTAACACACTATCGAACGGTTTCTGTTGTGAAACTTCCGTTTCATTTACCAAATCAGCAACAAGTTATTTTTAACGAAGATGATCCGGCAGAGGATGTGGTAAATCGTCGCTCTGTTGGCCATTCTAAGTTCATCGCTTGGATGGAATGCAACAAGAACTTTGAAGAGGCTAGGGTTTTAACATACGCAGATATTCCTACTAAGTTTAGATGGATTGCATCTAAACGAATGTGGAGTCCAAGGGTTCGAGCCAAATTTGCGCTAGGCAGGGTAACGTATGTCCCTATGTCCATTGGTGAAGCCTATTATCTGAGGCTTCTGTTGAATATAGTGAGGTGGCCAAAGAGTTATGAGGATATAAAGACCGTGGAGGAGACTCAATATCAAAGCTTCAAAGAGGCTTGCTATGCTTATGGTTTGTTGGATGATGATAAGGAATACATTGATGCTATTAACGAGGCCGATGTTTGGGCGTCGCAGAAATATATTCGTAGGTTATTTGTAATCATGTTCATTACAAATAGTATTGTCATACCATCGAGAGTTTGGGATGCGACTTGGCGGATCCTAGCGGGGGATGTTCTATACCAACAAAGGAAGGACACCGGGAACCGAGGTACGGTAAATTTTGAGAGTGATACATATATACTATTCTTAGTCGGGTGCTGTTTGTTATGTTAACTAATATCTGCTATGATTCGTGTAGAGCTGACGCTTTCGGAAGATCAAATCTTGAAATAGAGAAATTGCTACTTAGCAGTGGGAGTTCTCTTGCAAATTTCACCCCTATGCCGTTCCCAGACGATATGGTCTTGGAAACGCATCGTAATCCACTTATTAGAGACGAGGAAAGTTACGATCACGAGGTTTTGCGACGTAGGCATGATGAGTTGATAGCAACTGTTACAGACGAACAAAGGGTAATTTATGATAAGGTATTAACTGCTGTGCATAATAATAGTGGAGGGATGTTCTTTGTGTATGGATCTGGGGGTACCGGAAAAACGTATCTATGGAGTTTGCTTGGTGCTGCTCTACGTTCTAAGGGTCTAATTGTTCTCAACGTTGCGTCGAGTGGCATAGGCGCGTTGTTATTGCAAGGAGGCAGAACCGCTCATTCTAGGTTTGGGATACCTATCGTGGTTAACAAGTTTACAACGTGTTGCATCAAATCCGATTCTAATCTAGCGGAATTGATTAGGACGACGAAACTGATAATATGGGACGAAGCATTGATGATGAACAAAGATTGCTTTGGCACTCTAGACAGGACCTTACGCGATGTCATGAAATGTGATAAGCCGTTTGGTGGTAAAGTAATCGTCTTCGGTGGAGATTTTAGGCAGATCTTGCCAGTTATGCTGAATGCTGGGAGGGTATAAGTTGTCATGGCAACCTTTAATTCGTCCACTCTTTTGCCATATTGCGAGCTGTTGAAGCTTACAAAGAATATGCGGCTAATACCAGGTGATAATAGTAAGGAGATTCATGATCTGGCCGAATTTTCGCAATGGATATTATATATTGGTGACTGTAAGATAAATGTGAATATTTTAGGCGAATCCGAGATTGAGATTCCTGAGGATATGCTGATTATGGATGCTGGAGAACCGATTAAAGCAATAGTCACCGAAGTTTATGGACGATCGTACGCAGGAAAAACAGATCCTAAGTTCTTTCAAGAACGAGCGATTTTAAGCCCACGGAACGATGACGTAGAAGTTGTAAATAACTACATGTTATCGCAGCTACCA
>JAHZTW010000001.1:388344162-388429051 GCA_020283515.1 Alliaria petiolata
GTTGAGTTTATTGCTTAGACTGAATTGATCACTTAGTCTATGATCTAGGGTTTAATCTATTCATCAAAAGTGTTATAGATTGCTTGAAAGAACATAGGTGAGCGGTTTGTCCTTAGCCAACGAAAGCTGATGCTAAGGCAATCCTTGAACAAATTAAACCTGCTCGTTAATGCTTGTTTAGAATTCTAAGTTCAAACGACAGTTTAGATACTTAGGTTGCTAGATAAAGTGATTAATACCACGACGGTGGATTGGTTAAACATTCATCTTTGAGTTCTATACGGAGATTATTTGAGTTCTCAGCATGTTTTCCAAGATCAAAACCCGAATTTCTTTCTTCTCCTCCTTCTCTCTCGCGTGTTCTTGGCGTTTTTGAAGAAATTTTTCTTTTTCTAAACCTAACTTCTTCAATCCTTAACGGATTTGAACAAATTTTGGGTGCTTTCCACTCGATTTTTCGCCCTCTTTCTGATTCTACTATTATCTCTCTCGCTCGGCAAAGGTACGCACCTCTATCTTTACTTTTTGAGTTCGAAATTTTTGGGTACAAGGATGGAATTCGGGTTTGTTGCTTGTTTCCTCCCTGATTTCGTGCTTCCTAGTCACTTCTAGGTTGAATTCACACATCTCCATGCCTTGATTCGTTTTAATTATGTGCTTGAACTCAAATTTGGGATTTTAGGAGAGAAAGTGAAGAATTGGGGAAATTTGTGGAAAATTTCGAATTGGGTAAACTTGTTAGGTTGTTGGCAACAATTGTGTTGATTTGGAAGCAATGATTAATGGTGTTGTGGTCTTATGCTCATGTTCCTCAATTTTCAAACGTTTTCATGTTTTAGAAAATTTTGATGAATATGATTTTGTTTTGATTTTGTAGGACATGGGGCGCTGAAAAGATGATGCACTCATCACACGGACACAACCAACGCGAACCGCAAGGAATCCACAACCGCGAGGAAGCAGAAATCCTACTCCTTCGCAAGTTAAAAGAAGAGGAAAAGCAGTGGCTACACCCTCTTATGTTCGAGAAGAGGAAGAAGAGGAAGAAGAAGAAGACGGCGACCGAACCACCGCACCTTGGACACGTCCTGACAACACACCAATCCCTTGCTTCCACTTCGAAAATATCACTGCTTCGGAGATGCTAAAGGAGACACGGTACAAGCTTAGGAAGCGTGGAGCTCCTTGGTCTGACTTTCACAATGCATTCTACAATGGGCTTCTGAATGTAGAGATGGTACCTACACGGTTTGTTTGCGCGAGAACTCTGTGTCGGATGGGGATAAAGGAGGATGTGCAGGACATGTTGGACAACATAGGATTTGGGCACATTGCATACACGCCATATCCTCTTTATCCGGAGTTAGTTCGCCAGTTCCTTGCTTCCGCGGAGCTCTATTTCAAGGATCCGGCACATCCTAATGCCACTGAAGGGACTCTAGCCTACTTCTCCAGTGGTATTCTCTACGAGATCTCTATTCAGTAGCTGTGTCAGCTATATGGGTTTAACGAGTACAAGGAGAGCTGCAGGTTTTCCGAGGATTTCCCGCAGGTTTTTGAGCTATGGGCTGTAATTGGTACCGGCCCTTTTGAGTCACGTGATGCCAAGCTCACTATGGTTAGGAACCCAATGGTTCGAGTGGTTGCTAAGATTTTGGGTAACATTTTGTTTGCTAAGGAGGAAGCAGGAGCTTTGAGGAAAGATGAGTTGATGATGCTACATTTTGGCCTTCCTCCTTTTGCCAAAGACATTTATAGCACTGAGCCACCCACTGTTTTCGCACCAACCTTGGGGTTAAGTTTGCTCAGATTCTTGTGGGGAAGAAGTTCAGAGGTCTTACGACAAGTACGACGCAGAAGGAGGCTATTGGGAGTCTTCTTACTCCCATTTTCAGATTCCACCAGATCGATTTGTCTTCCACGGAATGCATTGATACGATTGAGCACCTTGACGAGAAACAATTCAAGAAGAATGGGATCCTGAAACCCGGCTACAAGTATCAGTTCCAAGACCGCGAGGGGGTTTACAGGTATTGCCAGCTTCCACAGCATGACATCACTACTCTCACCTCCCGCGAGAACCTCGAGTTCTTACCATCCGCTGAGTTTCTATGCCCGAACCCTTCTGTCACTATTGCACCGCGACGGGGCATCTCTTCCCGCAGCACTTCACGGCCTCATCTAGAGGATATTAGAGCACCACCACGAGAGTCGATGGAGCAGTTTCTTCCCATTTGAGCTGATGATTTCATCCCTTCTCCTCGGCTTCCTGCCACTGCTTCAGACAGCGACTTCTGGGATTGGGTGTGTGAGACACAAGAGAAGAGTAACACGTTGATACGGTGGTTGGTGGATTCGTTTCAAAAGGTCCATTGCCCAAGACCTCCTTCTTGTTTTCGAGCTGCGGATACCCAGAGGATGCGGACTGCGGCTGTTCCCAACGTTGCTGGACGCAGGACCATAGAGGAGGATGATTCAGGCGAGGCATTCAAGCCAGAGGCACGCCTATCTAGGCACATGCGCATGAAGGAACCAGGTGCAAGCCACAACGCCACTTCCGAGAGTGACCCTTGACCGCATTGCAGTATCATCTCTTTTCCCATTGTATTATTTCAGTTTGCTTTTTATTTTTCTTCCTGCATTTTTC
This sequence comes from Alliaria petiolata, assembly GCA_020283515.1. Classification (NCBI taxonomy): domain Eukaryota; kingdom Viridiplantae; phylum Streptophyta; class Magnoliopsida; order Brassicales; family Brassicaceae; genus Alliaria; species Alliaria petiolata. The sequence continues at coordinate 388,346,810 of JAHZTW010000001.1, forward strand.
TTTGCGTTTGTCATATCCTTCTTCTGATTTATTTTCACACCGAGTCGGTGTGAAGTAAGTCTGGGGGAGGGTATTTTCGGGGACTAACGCAGTTTTTCTTTGTTTTGTTGAGTCATTTTGATGTTTTTCTTGAGTCAGTCCGAGATTTTTTTATTGAGTCAAGACTATGTTGAAACTATGAGCTTTTCTTGGAACTAACTATTTTGCACTAACACTTAAAGGACCATTGCCACATCAAATGATCGCGGATTTTATTAGGTAGAACGCTGTGAGTGGATCAGTCTAAAAGAGAAAGTTCAGATTTCTGGAGAGTTCGAAAGATTTATTGTTGGCTCCGCCCAAATGAACCTTAATTTTCTCATCTTGAGGCTTGGTATACATCGAACCTGATTCCTCTTCCAGCACTTTAAAGATAAGTTTTGTCACAGTTTCTCTTTGATCTTCCCTATAAAAAAAAGAAAAAAAAAAGAAGAGAAGTCTAAGGTTTAAGAACGGCAGTCTGAGTTCCATAAAAAGGACTATGAAGGCGAGCTTACACTCATAAAAGCGTCTATTCGCAAGTGAGTTGCACCGTTCTTGAAAGGAGAAGGAAATCTAGTCGATAGAAAAAATAAAATGATACCCTAGAAAAGTAGGGAGAAATCGACTAAGGGAAGAGAAAATAAGAGAAATTATGCAAATACTTTCTGTGTGTTCAGGAGCTTGGAAGGAAAATAATCTATAAGTTCTTTGATCGATACTCCCTCGATGAGACTGCACGCTTAATTGATTAAAGGGGTCAACAATGGAGGTTTCAAATTTCTCTAAGGAGTTTGAACCGTTTTTGGGAGATTGCTAAGCTAGTAGTAAGTATGCTGAAATACTATCTAATGTTGGCTATGTGGTAAGTGGATTCAAGAGTGTTGGTCAGGATGGTGTTCCGAAGATATGGTGAGTTTCGGTTTTCAAACCTCGACCCTATTCTTAGTAGTTTGCTTGAGGACAAGCAAAAGACTAAGTCTCGGGGAGTTGATGTATTGCGTTTTTAACAGACTCTAACTATTGTTGTTGATGGTTTTTCGAGTCTTTTCTATATTTTTAGAGTCTTTCAGGTTGAATTACGTTTGGACAGAGTCTAAGGCTTAAAAGGAAGGATCAAAGGCAAAAAATCAACAAATTGGCATTCCCGGAGGTCGGATCGATCGTTCCATGGTCGACGAGCAGACATGAACATATTAGATCGATTGTTCCGATTCGGATCGATCGATCGGAAGATGACGAGCTGTCCGAGAGGTTTTAGATCGATCGTTCCAACACTGGATCGATCGATCCAAAATCCACGAAACCGACAAGGAGTATTTAGAATTGGAACGATCGATCCGATTGCCGAAGATTTCCAGGAGCTTTTTAGATCGATCGATCCGAATTTGGATCGATCGATCCGACCCTAAACCGACCAGTTTACTTGCGCAGAAGAAAAGGAAATTTCTGTTTTCCTATTTTCGATTGGTTTTGGAATGGATTTCGATCCAGAACGTGATTAGACCTATATATACCTATTTTTGACCATTGTTTAGGCCACACTTTCTTATTCATTCATACTTTTGACTTTTGACAATTTGTAAGCTTCGGGGAGACGAATCTCTGACTCTACATCTTTGAGAAGATTTATGAACCCCATTGGATTTATTTTTATTTGATTATGAATTTCTCTTCATCTCCTTGTTGTTTCTCTGCTTCCATGTCTGAGTAGTTTTATAGTTAGGTTTAGGGTTTCAAGGGAACTTAGGAATCATTGAATTAGACATAGATAGGGATTTATCATCCCTTGTCTTCACCTATCGTTGAGTTTATTGCTTAGACTGAATTGATCACTTAGTCTATGATTTAGGGTTTAATCTATTCATCAAAAGTGTTATAGATTGCTTGAAAGAACATAGGTGGGCGGTTTGTCCTTAGCCAACGAAAGCTGATGCTAAGGCAATCCGTGAACAAATTGAACCTGCTCGTTAATGCTTGTTTAGAATTCTAAGTTCAAACGACAGTTTAGATACTTAGGTTGCTAGATAAAGTGATTAATACCATGACGGTGGATTGGTTAAACATTCATGTTTGAGTTCTAGACTGAGCTTATTTGTTCCCTGAATAATTGTCTGATTCATGATCTCTGCCTTCCTGCGAATTGCCCTTGACCTAGCGCTTCATTTTATTGACTTTAATCCGTTTATTACTTGCTATTTTCGTTCTCATATTTGCAACAACAATCATATCTTGTCTTAGCTTAGTTTCACTCATTAAGAATCGTAGTGTAGCCTTTGGAACTTGTGGATTCGACTTCTAAATACTACGATATTGTTGTGCACTTGCATTAGTTATTTTAGGGTTAAAACTCTGACATATCATTGGGTTTTGTTATTTTGTTAAAATTTTCCATAGTTGTTGGCATATTATCAATTGATTAAATATTGGATTCTTCTTCTTAAATTTTGCCATAGTTGTTGGCACAAAACCTTCAAAATGATCGTGTACCCCCACATTGCATAAACTGATGGGTCGTAATTCCGTCATGCGAGTGGGTCTATCCGTTTTCTGAATGAGACAAATATTAGTCATATTTAGACGCTTATCAAACATCATGATGTGAAAAAATCATTAACCATGAACACTATATCATCCTTAATTACATGCCATGACTGCTGAAAAGATAAAGGCGCCATTCTCTGTGTGCATCATGAAAAACGCCGTCCTAACTTCCTCCTCTATTGCTCCTTTAGTTAACATATCGTTATCCATTTCAGAGATTTTGGCTCTCACCTCTATGAGTGCATCCTCAAATGTTATTAGAGATGTCGACATGAATAAGTCTTCAAAATATTTCACTGCAATCTTCTCTATTTTATCTTTTCTAGTCATCCAAATTTCATTTTTATCATGTAGACTCACGATTTTGATGTTTTTTTAAAATTTTCTAATTCCAAATTGTAAAAAAAAAAAAAAAAAATCTATAGATTAAATATATTAACCATTTTATTCATAGAATTACCAATTTATTCATAAAAACATATTTAGACCATCCAAAATATTTGACAAATTATTATATTTATTTTGCAAATATATTAAACAATTTATTCATAAAAACGGGTGTTCTTCCATTTATCCTCCACCGTTTATGTTGCATCATTTACTTTTTTCTTGTTTTTTTTGAAGGAACTATAAAAGTTGGATGAACCGTAATTAAAGTTGCACGAACTGTACTTGAACTTGCAGGAACCGTATTTGAACTGCTCGCTTTTTCCTGATCTGTTTGTTTGGCATTTGACGATCTGTTGTCATCATTTGAAAGCTTAAGTACAAATCTTAGCATTTATAAAATTGTCAGTATGTTATATATAGCTACGACACAATAACATATTTTGTATAAAACTTCTAAATCCTATAAATTACCGTGATTTAAAATTTCGATTATTAATTCAAATTTGACATACTATTCTTTTAATTATAATATACATGAAACCCAAGTATAATGATTCATAAAAACATTAGTTTTAAATCTATTAAAAATGAAGAATTAATGAAAGGTAACTTGGAAAAAGAAAAAAAAAGAAGACTCACTCCATCAACAAAAGGAATCTGAAATGGTCCCAATATAATCTGATGACATCTCCATTTTTAAGATCTCTGTCCTTTCTTATTTTTGCCCACCCATTTCTGAGGCAATAATTACCATTCATACAATTAAGAATAACCGAATATAATTTTTCATTATCCTTAACTTCCACTGGAATACCATTTTGAGGCATTTCAAGTTTCATTTTTTTTAGTATGTTTTCTACCTTCACTTTTGGTAAATTTAACAAACCGTTATTAGAAACATCAGTCTGTGTTAACGTTTTTACTATCATCAGATTTTGATCCATTATACTAAATTTTTAACTGTTTAAGAAATATAACTTATAGAATGCTTTCAGAAAATAAAATGATTGAGGATTTTGAAGAACTCAACCCATATATTTATATATAGTTCTCAACCAAACTAATATTTCTTGTCTTCAATGTTTATTTTAATATTATTAATGCTCTTAAGAAAAACTCTCTAAATTTAGTTACTTGCAAGGATATGTTTTCTAAGTTAGCATATGGTACTTTTCTAAATTTAGAACTTTAGAGATTTAGTTAATTAATTATTTTTATTATGCTAAATTGTATTTATATCACCCTATGTGTTTTTGGTTCTCAAAAAGATCTTTCTATATATTCAAGCTAAATTTATTACAATAGCTAAGAAACATAAAATCTACTAATATCATTAAAAAATCATTTCCAAACACTCTAGAATTGAGTATTTGGTACTTATATTTTTGACATCTATATTTAAATTTAATAATGACCTTGGTTATTTACAACAATTATTTTTCAAATTTTAAAACACAATTAATAACAAGAAATCTTTTTATTAATAAACAATGTGCTTTGTTTATAAGTATTTGTTATCTAAATTGAAAAGTCACAAAAATATAGTTTCTCGTACAATAAGTATATCAATGCCGTCAAAAAGTATATTAGTTAACTGCAAAATTATTTATATCATATAATGAATTGATTATATTAAGAGTTTATTGGCAAATGATCATTAATGGAAAGAAAAATAACTAATTGAACATTAATTTTCTTGTTAAGAAGATAATCTTACATATTTTGTATATTCAAAAATGTGTAGAAATCTTTTTGTCTATATAACACATAGTTTTAGGATAAAATAGGATTATATTTTCAAATAAGTTAGTCATATGGATATATTTTATAGGTTAGCATTTTTTCTAGTTGTAGGTTAAACTAGTTATAATTTATTAATTTAATATATTTGACTTATTTTTGACTCCTTTCCTTTTTTAAATTATCCCCAAACATATAATCTAAATCTATTGTAATATCTAGAAAATTAAAGTCTATTATTATGATCAAATATTGTATTTCAAAGCATTTTAAAAGTTATGCAATTGGAATATATATATATATATATATATATTATAATATATTTTTAGCTATTTACTTTTTCACAATAACTCTCATTCATTTAAATATTTACTTCTATTAATTTTTGAACTGTAATTCAATAGCAATAACAAGAAATCTATTATATGAAAGCGGGAAATCTACTACCTCAACACATTTTCACGGGTTCATGTATTCTTCACTTGTACTCAAATATACCTCAATTCATATTAAATTTAAATTATCTACCTAAATTATGTAAAATCAGAATATTCATACCTTGACTATGAATCTGTTAGTCAACTGTCACGAAAGTATGACATGTCTGTTATGAACTCTTACATGGCTATACAGTCACGTAATCAAGTCCAAAAGTCATCGATCCATTAAAACGTCTTCGTTTTGTTTAGTTGAGACTTCATCTTCTTCGATTTGCTCTGAGAAACTCATATTTTTTGGCTGACAAAGAAAATTAGGGTTACAAAAGGTTTTAAATGTCTTCATCAACCAATCCCATTTATTCTTCAGGGTCAGGTTAGTTTGGTTGATTTATAATTGAATTCATTGTTTTAGTGAATTGAGAATGTGAACATAAAATTGAAACTGACGCAGAAATGAGCAAAAATTGGAGAAGATATGGTTGGGAAGTACGAGAGGGTTTCCCAGAAATGGTTGGTGTGGAGGAGTTTGTGTGATCAGAACTTCAAAGACTTTTGAAAACGCAGAAAGACTTTTCCATTGTTGTATATGTAGATCCGAAAAGGTTAGCATCAAATTAGGGTATTTTACATTGTTGAAGTGTGTTGATAATGAGTTATATGGATCTTATTATAGGACAAGAATCATTTATTTAAATGGATAGATGACTCTGTTGTAGAAGAGATTGATGATATGTAAGAAAGCAATAGGTGGGTTAAAAGGCGAAGTTGAAGAAAGTATTATGAATTTAGCGCTTGAGATAAGAACTTGTAAAGCTGTGATTGATAGGTATGGGAAGAAGATGGAAGAAATCAGTTGTGTTGATTTGAGATGGAAGAGATGAGAGCTTTGGTGTGTGGATTTGAGAAAGAAGTAAACGGTTGTGTTGGCCAATTAAAGAGCTTGAAGAACATGCTTGTTTGTGGATTTGGAATTATCGTATTGTACTACTGCTTCTTGATGTAGAATTGAGATCATTTTGTATGTTGTAATCTTTAAACTAATCTTTGAATGAAGTGTTTGTGTCATGTATCATTTGAATGAAAATCAATAAAGTGCCTTTTTCACATACCAAATCAAATCAGCAAATCAATAATAAGACCAAAAGGCATGAATAACAAACGGATTCCTTGTGTTGACCATTAAAAAACATGTAGCATAACGTTTGATCTGAGAACAATCCATAAATTCAACAAGCATTACAAAAGTGAAAAAGAAAAAAAGTATTCTCAGATCCATTCCTCCATCAAGTTGCGTGAGGCTGCTTCCATCACCAAAAACAATATGAACCATTCCTTCTCCATCTAGTCATTAAAGAAACCAACAACAAATCCGAGAATCCATTTACTATCCTAGAAGCACACTATAAAACCTGTCAAAGAGAGCCCAAATTATTCAATATTTCAAACACAAAATTTCGAAGACAAAGTTTCAAAGACAAACAATACCTGAACTTAATCATTGGCATTGAAGAAAGCTTTGGAGGAAGGTATTGGTTCGTCTTCGAAGAATTTGGACAAATTTATCAATGAGTTTTGAAATAAATGGAATATGATGATGTTGTGAAACCACAACCAAACCTTACCATCGAAGGTTTTTGTAGAGTGATTCATGTATTTATCAGTCTAGACTGTAACTCTAGAGTGTGCGGTGGGGGCAGTATTAGTTCTGGTAAAAGCAGCTCTGTAAACATGGACCTTCCCACGAGTTGAAGCACCATTTCGCTTAATGAGAGACGGCAGAAGAACCAGAAAGGCGGAAGACCACGAGTTGGAGGATTTATAACTTGATTGTTGTGGTCTTCTCCTCAGATATTCTCTGATCCTAGTCGAAACTTTGTCTAGAGGGTCCACTTTCATGGATACATCTCCATATTTTCTTATGTTATGTTAGTATGTGTTATTAGTAGGTGATTGATGTAGGTGCAGATTTGTAGACCCAACAAAAGCAAGCTACTTGCAACAATGCAACCTAATCATATTTCCTTGTCGTCTGTTGGAGAAATGGGCTGAATTTCCAACTTTTTTTCCGGGATCTTATGTGTGTTTAAATTAATACTTCTTCTATCTTATAATATATATATTTTTTATAAGATGTTTTACAAGTTTTTATGCAATTTTAATGTTGTTTGAAGTATTTGACTCTTTAAATTCTACTGTATTTTTTATGATTGGTTGAATTATATATTTAATTAATTATTAAATGAGTTTTTGTTTAGAAAATTAATTTCTTAATCGGCGCGCTTTTAGCCAGACAATCTTATATAGTGGGATCTAGAGAATATCAACATTCAAAACTGATTCAACTTTTTAAACCAAGGTTATTATGGTGGGTTTATTTTTACTTGTGAGAAATTTTAAATGTTAAGAACTTCCTGAAAATGGGCAGCAGTTGACTAAGGGAAGAGAAAATAGGAGAGCTGTACAAAGTATGTCTTGTCTAGGCGCTAAGGAAGGGAAAGAATCAGAAAAGTTCTTTTGATCATACCAATGTTAGAGTTCGAAATCTGTTAAGAAATTTTACCCATTTTTGGACCATGATATAAGTGTTTTTATTGAGTCTTTTGGCTATTTTCGAGTCTATATAGAGCCTTTGCAGGTTCAGGTACAATTGGAGCTAAATTGGAGATTTAGATACATTTTGGAGCATTAAGGAATGAAGTCACGAAGTGATGAAGTCAGGAGCCGATTTACACGCAAGGTGTCGATCGACACCACTTAGTGTCGATCGACACCAGGTTTTCCAATTTTCAAAAGCGTGAAGTTTCCAGTTTTTGAAGAAAAGGAAATCTCCAAGTCTTTTACTAATCTTCCAAGGAATTGAAGATGCGAACCTAGGCCTATAAATAGAGTTTTTCAGCCATTGTTTAGGCAGAACACACATTATTTTAGAGAAAGGTTTTTAGAGAGTTTTTGGAGAGAAGAATTAGTCTCCTTCAGAGCTGATTTAGAACTCCTTTGTTTCTATTGATTTCTTTTATGCAAACTATTTTATTCATGATGTTTTCTTTATTCACCATGTCTGAGTAGTTTGCTTGTTAGGTTTAGGGTTTTTCAAAGGTGATTAATGAATTGTTAGGTTGAATTTAATTGTTAGGATAAAATCATTAGAGTTCTTCATCTGGATTTGTGATTAATGCTTATTCTAGCTTCGTGACCTAGAATCTGATCTTAGGTTGATTAATAGATGCAAGAGTATTATTAATTGCCTGAACTAATGTTAGATGAGCAAAATACTTATTCGCAAAGAGATTTGGTTTAGGATTTTGTGAACAATCGAACCTGAACTTTAATGCTTGTTTGAATTGTTAGAATTTGCAAAGAGATTTGGAATTCTAGGGTTTAGACATAGATAATCTTTGCAGCGAGAGTTGGTTGATTTTACATTAGTGTTTCGAGTTCAAGAACGGATCTTAATAATTTCCTAACATTCTGTCTAGACCTGCAATTTAGATCACCTGAGAATTTCCCTGAACCTAGCCTTTCGTCTCCTGAACTTACACCGCATTCAATTCTGTTCTTGATTTATTTAGTTGCTTTATTTACTTTTAACCTATTTGACCTAGCATAATCTGAACTTAGAAACCTTAGTGTAGCATCTACTTCTCTTGGGATTTCGATACCCCTTATACTACGATTGCTTTTGCTGTGCACTTGCAGTAGTTTTATTAGGGTAAAATATGACCCCTATCAAGCTGCGTCTCTTTGATTTTTTAACCGAAGAACGATTATGGATCATGGTGATGCAGCGCATTCCAAATATCTTCAATATCTTTATTATTATTTGTTTGTATTTAGATAAATATGTATTATTTCTATTTTCTATATTTTAGTAGTTTCCTGTTTTGTTTTCTAGATTTTATTATAAATAGCCTCTTGGGGTTATTGTATTATTCAGACTTTGATTAATTAATAAAAGGAGATTTCCTAAAAGAGGTTTAGATAAACCACTGTGAATAGTATTCACAAATCCTAGTTTCCGGGTATCCTTAGAATCAACGGATCTAGTTCTATCCGTAGTAGCTTCCACTCCATCAAGGTCTCTCATAAACGTACTCTACTCGATTTAGTAATAAACCGAATTTTACCAAACCTGAAGTGGATAAGTTGACCCCTAGATTGATAAAACCAAGATATGTGTTTAAAAATCTCATGTTGTTGGTAGAGTTTTTTTATTTGAGTTTGTTTTGTTATGAATAATAATTCGTAAATTTGTTGGTAGCATGTTGTTGTAGAGTTATTCAATATGGTAGACTTACTATACCTGAAGGTCAAATGTTTGAAAAATAAGTCAAGAATCTGGTCTTGATAATAAATTAACAAATCAATGCCAAATGCTCTCTATAATTCTAATTATGGTTTGGTTATTTTATAGTTATTTTTAGACAAAATAAAATGATGTTCTAATTATGTTCTTCAGTTTTTGGTTAAGATTACTTTGATTTCGGCAATAGATACAAACATAAAAATAAGGCACTCAAGTACAACAAATTATCTAAGACAACAATGGCTTTTGTTTCTTCTAGTTTTTGCTAAAATGACATTGATTTCGGCTATAGATACAAACATAGAAATAATACACTCAAATACAATGGATTATGTAAGACAACAATAGTTTTTGTTTCTTCTGTTTTTGGTTAAGAACACATTGATTGGGATATAGATAATGGACTACCTAAGACAACAATACCATTTGTTTCATCTGTTTTTGGTTAATGTCACTTTGATTTCGGCTATAAATACAAACGTAGAAATAAGGGACTCAAAATATAATGGATTAACCTAAATATTATAGATACTTGAAGACCTTTACAAAACTCTTGAAAATTAAAGGTCACCATTCCTTTTCAAACTAAACTTACAAAGATAAATTATGTCTTAAGGTCTTAAAACATACAACTTAAAGGTCTTAAAAACACAAACGTTACACTTACTTAAACCAGATAATAAACAGACCAAAGAGAACAACAAGAGAAGCAACCACCACAATCTTCATTTCCACGTCGATAGTAATCTCAGTTTTCTTCTTCATCTCACCAACTAACTTCTTCAAGTTGGCAATCTTCTCCTCTGTTTGAACTTGTACCTCCTTCAGCTGATCAATTTTCTCTTTCACCTTACAAAAGTCATCCAGGTAGATGAGAAATTCCATCTTTTCGGCTATGTCTCCAACTGAAGGATAGTCAACTCCTCCATTATTGCCTCGTCCTACAACTTTCGAATATGCCAATCTCCATCATCTAACATTCGGCAAGTATATAACCTCCTTCTCGGGTCGATAGTTGAATGGCACGTATCAATTATTGTTGGACCTCCACATAAACATTGCTTGGAAATTCCATATTCCTTTTCAGCATCTGCGTATAATCTCACGTTGCCACTTGAAACAGAAGTCGAAAGCTGGCTGTAGCTGTAACGGCCCATGTCTGTTCCACAAACAAAAAACAAACAACACAAGTTTCAAAATTGTCAGTAAATAAATTTGCCACCAAACATACATACGACTAAAACAAATATACATCGACGACTAAAACAAACCTAGCATCATGCAATCATTCTCCTAAGAATAATTAATCTGCTATCAATATAATCCGTCCATATAACAAACATTCGACTTACCCAAATCTACACTATCGCAAAACATATGTATTAAATGTACCATCATTATAGTATCTACTTAAACAACCAAAAAAATTCCATATTTACTTTCTCTCACTCGAAAACTCAGTAACGCTCTCGAAATGTCGCCAATCTCGCCTGAAACCAAGAAATCGCCGAAACAAATATTAGAGTTTCCCTTCTTTAAAAGGTGATTCATGCCCATACAACTTTTAGTGGTTTACCTAGTGAAGAAAACGGAACCCTTTCCGGAACTCTACCCTGAATGCTCGCCTGCCCTCACGAAACCCATAAATATGTCGGAGAAGATGAACAATTACTCCTGTGAAATCCGAAAAATCGAGTTTCTCCTACTTAGGAACTAAACAAATGGAAGAGAGATGTCGTAGAAGGAAGAAAACTTACCCTGTCGCCGTCGAGACAGGAAAACTCCAAAATTGTGCTTGTCGTCGCCGCTGAACGAAAGAGAAAGGCGGTTTTTTTTGTCTTCTCGAGAAAGAAGTAAAAAATTAGGATTTTCTTTCTGTTTTTTCTACGATTTGTATACAATATTTTTCTTTAAAAATAAGTCTACCATAACTTAACAAAAAAAATCATAAAAAGTCTACCATCATTCAAAACGCAAACGCCGATTATAAACGCCAATCGCAAACGATGTTCGCAAACGCCGATCGTAAACTTTATTTATTATTATTTTATTTAAACTTAATGGCAATACATAATGGCAATCTTGTAAATAAAAACTATTTCAAAGTTTACAAGTCTTTTACTAGCACCCTTACAAACTTCTCTTAATATAAGACTATTCAAGTCAATACCATACGGGGGGTTAGTGGGAGGTTGGTTTATAAAGATTTTAAGAATTTGAAGATTGTATTATTATTGGTGTAATGATTCTTAAATTCTTAACAACATCTTGTGTTATTGGTGTGATGATTTTATAATTCTTTTTAAATCTTTTGTTATTGGTGTGATGATTTTGTAATTCTATTTAAAATATTGTGTTATTCAAAAAGTCAAGTATTTCATGATTTTCCAATTCTGTTAAATTATAGTGTTATTGGAACAATGATTCTTTACTTTTTAACCCATCAATCAATACTTTCAAAATACTAGAGTTAACCATTGTACTCTCAAAGTTTGAATGATAAAATTCAAAAATTATCTCTTTCTCAAATAAACATAGATAATTTTAGGTTTGACACAATTTTTCTCTCGTCTATCGTGAGACTTTTTTAGTTTTTTTTTCCAATATAAGCAATACTCCATTATCATTAAACAAGATTTAATATGTCAATAAAGATTAAAAAAACCTAGATTTGTTATGCTAAGAAATATTAAAAAAACCCAGATTGTTATGCCAATAAAAATGAAAAAAACATAATCATACAAAAAGAGATTGAACAATGACAGAATATAAAAAATAACTATAAATCTTAAATTTTAAAGAGACTTACATTACCTTCATAAATGATGAATGGTAAAACAATGAATAATGCTATCATGTCAGTATTATTTTCTTTATAAACAAATAAACATATTATTTGAATATAAGTATATAGAAAGTTTTCTAGAAAAATATTATCATATAATTATTTATCAAAAGAATGAAAGAATTTTTTTAATAAAAATTTACGAGAATCCACGACATTCAATAATAATTTTGTATGAATTATATAAATATGGATGAACATAATTGTTATAAACCATAAAAGTCTTTGAAATTTTTTAAAATCTCTATACTTTTGAAATTCACAAAGATTCTTCAATTCTACCTGCTGTGTTTATGTTCCAAGTTTGATCCCCATTCCTTGAGGGACTTTAGATGAAGGGAACAACAAGAATTTACAAGTTTCATCTTATTACAATAGCCATGTTCTTTTTAAAGCCGCAGCGGCCAACGTTCGTGACCCAAAATGTCCATTATCAGGAACAATAACTTTTCCTTGCGGGAGTAGCTGCGACAGCTTCTAGAAATTCCAGTAATAATTAGGAGACGCAGGTGGCCCTGCGGGAACCGCTGGATTTTTTTGGCGTCTATGGAGTCAATCGGAAGGAGTCGCAGCATAAGATAGTGAAAGAAGATGATGGAGAGTTAAATCGTTTATGAAAGGACCCGTTCCCGTCACTTTTGTGCCCTAGGTCTCGCGCCCTAACTTGCAACACAAGTAACACATTTGCACACACTAAAAAGGGGAAAAGGAGGGGTGAGCAACGAATTACTCAGTGAGAAAATATCATCCCGGCCCACATGATTCATACCACTATAATAATTCACAACAATATACGCATATACTATTAGGATCTGGCACAAACAACACACATCCAAGGATGTCTAGCAACAATCAAGCATCCAATAACACTTAACACATCACATCACTTAACACATCACATCACTTATCACATCGTAACTCATGACACTAGGGCTGGCCGTCACCTCAAAAGGTCGTACGCCACCTTTGGCTCGTCAGCCGGTTTACGGGCTTCGACGGGATCGCCATGTCCTCGTCCTCAGTCCGACGCACTGAAACAACAAACTTTAACGGGATCGCCATGTCCGCGTACACACAAACAACTATACACTATCCACAACACCACTCAACCATAACATGCTAACATATCACTATCATTATCACTAACATACCACCTCACAACAATCCATCTCCGAACCTAACATATAACGGATATGGAAAAGAATTACTATGCAAAATGAATCCACAAGTCACATCTCCTCACCTTAGCCACATTGATGTTGAATACCAACTCATCTCCTTTCCACTCTCTTGGACAAATTCACAGCCTTAAGTTCAACATCATTATTTGCTATGCTCCTGGGTCTCAAAGAGATTATCCTTCAACCGAGAGAAATAACCATGTCTCTTGAGAGTCTCTGCAAAGTTTCAGCTCAAACGAACGTCGTTTGCCTAATAAACTAACTCAATCCGCTAGACTCGTCTGATCTGCTCGCTGCACAGAACAATCCCGGTAAAACTGTTATAACTCCCAGAAACTAATAGCAACCACAGAGATATTTAACATGAAGCTATCTATATCGGTTATGAATCTATTTACCTAAAATTAGCTCAAACGCATCACTTAATCTCCTGCAACGCGACTTCTCCTCTGTGTGGTCTCAGACTTGCACTAAACAAATCAGGTCCGAAAACATATTCATAACTTTCATATCAAAACCCCAAATGACAATATGATTTCGTCTATGAACAGATATTAGAGTCAGGGATTCTCTTACCAAATTTCAGATCGATCCCAACAGTTTTGCTTATCCGTTTTCCTTTTGTACTGAAACAGGTAAGATCTGTGAAGATAGGAGATTTTCCAGATTGTAGCAGACTGAAGGAAATGGCGATATCTTTTAGTACAGATGTCCGATGATGATGATCGTGAGCTTCCTGGAAACCTGAGACTCGGGGCTTTCCAGAGATAGGTTATTTGTAACGTGGTTGATCGGGGTTCGGCGGAAAACCGTTCTCAAAATGACGGCGGTGGCTAGGGTTTATGGTGGTGAAAAACAAAAGGGCAGGGCTTCGCCGTACCCACTCTCTGTCATTTCTCCTCTCTAGGAGTCCATTTATATAGAGTAGGAAGGAGGTTTAGGCTAGGGTTTCTGAGATGGACTCACTTGGGCCTCAATAGTTAGCAAAAGTTCTGGCCCACCAATTTAAAAGCGCGTTCGTTACAATTCTCCCCCACTTAACGGCGAATTCTGCGGTGAAAGACCTGCACTGCAACCTTTTAAATGACATCAAGACTCCCTGGCTAGAAAAACTGAACGCTGACCACTTTTTCGCTTTAAATAATTTATACTAAAGTCATTTATTTCCAAATAGATTCACCTTAACAGTTGCGGCCACTCAGGAAAAAGAATATGGTAGTCATGCCTTTCATGGCTTTTAGAACCTACGAATGACGACCCATCACGTTTTCGCTGTCCGCACTAATGCAAACAAAAATTGACGTTTACTAGAGGTTCCCTACCTTGTCAATATATCGTAGCATTTAACTAACATTTCCTCCAAGGTTTCCATCTCCACTTACCACACGAAGTTTAACTTGCTACTAGATAACTTCAAACGTAATAGTTCTTCTTTCTGCTACCATTCTGCGACAACACGACCACCTTTACTAATTGAGTAAACTTTCTTAGCTACTTTGAAAATGCACTAAGAACTTTACAATTAACGAATAACCTTTCAATTCCACTCTTGTTAACACTCTCTCTGAAGTTCTTTACTAGACGGCTTGCAGTCAGAGTAAAACAACCACTGCACATGAGGTCTATTCGCGCAAAACTTTTCAATCATGCACATGACTCAGTATTCATGGTTTAAATTTTTGTTTTCCATATCTCCAAACCTTTAAGCGTTCCTTTTATTTTACTTATCTAAACATAAAATTTGCTCTTTAATATTTGGTTAACACTAACAACGATTAATGAGCGATCCTTGCTTAGCCATCATTGTAGTTGAGACATCCAGACTGAGCTTTGCGCTACCGCGCTTCCGCTGCGCCACTCTGCTTCTCATAAATTCTCATAAAATTTGAATGGACTCTTCTTTCTCAGTATGCTACCTCTCTAATCATTTCCTTCTTTCGGGTCGTATTTTCTTTAAGACTACTACATATGCCAACGTCTTTTCCCAGCAAAATGCCTACAAACAGTGATACCCATAACTCTTAAAGTTTTCTTTACCCCACAAATTCATGTATTCCATTACATTGGCAAGAACTAGCAGATATACCTTTGCACCATATCTTATCTCCATTTTATTTAATATATGTGTTATAGCTTTCCTTTCCTTTTGGGTTCAATCCTCTATAACACGTTCCTGAAGATACCATCTTAAGCAGCCCCATAAAGTCTATCTTAATAACCGACAAACACTCCAACACAAAGTTTCTTTCTCCACCATAAATAACTTCGAGCTTCCCATCGATATACTAGAACTCTCCTCATTCTCATCCACAGCTACGTTGTAGTATAGAAAGTGACCTTAAATATACACCATGTGGCCGTTATACATGTCCTTGATCCATAATTCATTTGGCTTTAACCACACATCCCTGGCTCTTATACGTAACCGTTCCAAGTCAAACTTCAGTCCATATCGTAGATACGCATAATAAAGGCGATACCCTTTTATCATTACGTTTCCCATTTGGCATGCTTTTTCCCTCGAACTTCATCCGACACGTCTACTTCAATCGACGTTTCACCGATGATTAAAATTCCGACGGTTGCCATGAGCTTATATACTTCCTTGAATCTAGACATAACATCTTACTTCTCTTTCTGTGATCACTTCGTCCTCCTTCAACTTCATTCCCGAAAGATACTCGTGCATCACCAAATTTTTCACCTTGTACCAAATGTCTTCTATGTCTCCAAGATTTCACCAATGATGCTCGTACGGTTCCAACTCTTCTGTGCCTTCTTAACAACACGCCTCTTGAAGCTCAACACTTTCCAAATCGAAACTCACAACTAGGCGTGGATCTGATATGTTGCGTTTTTGACGCATTCTAACCCAATGTTTTCAATGGTTTTTCGAGTCAAAGTGTGTTTATAGAGTCTTTTAGTCCTTTATCGTGTCTTTTCAGGTTTTAGGTCGCTTTGGAAGAAAATGAGTCAATTTGGCTGCAAACGGACATATGAAGATGCAGAACCATGCAGAACGATCTGAAGTTTGGTATTCGTTGAGGCACTTCCCACCGATGGATTGAGCTTAATTTTGGACATAGACTTTATTATTGAGTTAGCTTATTTGGAAGTTGTTTGAAGTCGATCCAACGGTGTGATCTGAAGTTATGCTAGTTTTCGTAAAGACTGTCCAAACCGACCTGTTCATTAAAGCAGAAAAAGGAAATTTCGGGTTTTCCTATTTTGACTCGGTTTTGGAAAGATTTCGACCAAGAACGTGATTAGACCTATATATACTTATTTTTGGCCATTGTTTACGCAACGCTTTCTATTCTATTCATACTTTTGGGTTTTGTGATTTGTAAGCTTGGGGAGACGAGTTTCTGCATCTTTGGAGAAGATTTCTGAACCCCTTCGGATTTCTTATTTATTGATTATGAATTTCTCTTCATCTCTTTGCTTTTTCTCTGCGTCCATGTCTGAGTAGATCCATAGTTAGGTTTAGGGTTTCAATGGAATTCATGAATCATTGAATTAGATATAGATAGGGAATTATCTTGTGGTTTCTTCATCTATTGTTGATCTCATTGCTGAAACTTGATTAGCTATCTAATTTCTGATCTTAGGTTGTTTAACGCATCAAAAGTGTTTGTTTAAAAGCCTGAAAGAACATAGATGAGCAAAACGTCCTTAGCCAACGAAAGCTGATGTTAAGGCGTTTTGTGAACATATCAAACTCGAAATTAATGCTTGTCTAGAATTCTAAGTTCAAACGACAGTTTAGATACTTAGGTTGTTAGACAAAGTAATTGATACCACGACGGTGGATTGATTATACAATTGTGTTTTGAGTTCTAGAACGGTTCATAATCCATTCCCTGAATAATTGTCTGATTCGTGATCTCTGAATTCCTGCGAATTGCCCTTGACCTAACGCTTGTTTTATTTAATTTTACACCGATTTTATTGCTATTTTCGTTTTAACTTGCAAACAACAAACCATATTTTTGTCTTAGCTTAATTTTGGTCCAAAGAATCGTAGTGTGGCCTTTGGAACTTGTGGATTCGATCCCTAAATACTACGACATAGCTGTGCACTTGCAGTAGTTATTTTAGGGTTAAAACTCTGACTATCAAGTTTTTGGCGCCGTTGACTTTATGACTAAGAGCATCGCAGTAGCATACCAACTGATAGAGAACTTGGCTGCAAGTTCTAACAATCGATGTTCAGAGTATGATCGGTCTAGACGTGTCAGCAGTGTTGAATCGCAGAAGTTTGATGAGCTGAATGCGAAGGTGAATCTATTGCTGAGGGTAAACCAGAGAGGTGTGCAATTCTGTGATGATGGAGCAAATGCAGTGAACTTTGCTACAGATGAGACTGATGAGCAACATGAAGTGAACTTTGTGAATGGACAGGGGTATGTGCAACACAGGGGGTTCACTCAGGGTCAGAACAGATTTCAGGGTGGATTTCAGCAGAAACAACCTTTTAACACCTTCCAGACAACAACACCAGCTCCATTCCAAGCTCCTGCGAGTTCGACGAATGACGAGCTCAAAGTCCTTATGCAATAGCTCCTGCTCAACCAACAGCAGTCTGCTAATGCAATAAATGTCAAGGTGGATAGCATGTACAATGATCTCAACAACAAGTACGAAGATGTGAGCGCTCATGTGAAGAACCTAGAAAATCAAGTTGCTCAGATCGCAGAAGCTAGTAAGCAACAACAAGGTAATCATCTAGGAAGAGTTTAGCAACCCAAAGCTCATTGTAATGCAGTGATGATTCCAGAGGTGATAGAGATTGCACCGGAACCAATGGAGAAGTTGGATGCACAAGAAACTGCTGAGATTGTTGATGATTCAGATGAGAGGTTCATTTACACAGATCCACCGCCATACATTCCTAAGGTACCATACCCAGTCCCCTCCAAATACATTAGGAAGCCTATTAGTGAAGAGAAGCTGGCTGGTTTTAACAAGATGGTGCGAAAAATCTCGCGTGAAGTCTCATTTGTTGAAGCTTGGGAGAGTTATCCCTTGTGTGATTTCTTTAGTTGCTGCCGAGAGAGTCTTGAAGAAATTGAGGAACTCTTTCGCAAAGCCAGGAGTACACCACCCTCATTAAGGCGATTGGTTAAGGTAGCAGACCCTGGGCAGTTTGTTGTGCCATGCTCTATTGCAGGAGTTGATTTTGCACAATCTCTATGTGATTATGGGTCTAGTGTGAATCTGATGTCAAATGATATCGCAGAGAGGTTGGGAATAGCTGACATGAAACCTCCTCAGATGACACTCACATTCGCCAACTCTTCCACAACAACTCCATATGGTACCATTTTCTATTTACCTATTCAAGTGGGAAATTATCTAGTACCTACTGATTTTCAGGTTGTGGAGATGAATGAGCACTCTGATATGCCTTTGATTCTTGGGCGACCATTCATGGCCACGGTAGGTGCGATTGTCGATCTGCATAATAAGAGGATATCATTCTCTAACATTGCCAAAATGGTTTTCTACAAGGTAATCCCTACTAGTGGATCTCCCAACCACGTCTCTTGGATTACTGCGGTCAGAGGAGATAAGCTAGCAGTTGTTCCTGAGGAGAAATCTTGTGCTAAGAGTGCAGCTGATGAAGTTATAGGTGGAAATCCTCACATGATCCCACAGGCACCCACTAAAAAAGCAACAACGACTGAGAGAGTGAAGAGCAAACAGATCAAGGGAGATCCTCAACTGACTTTGATACCTCAGAGTTGTGATGGACACACAATTGAGTATAAGGTGAAGTGCAAAGGAATTTCAACACCTTTCTCCAAGTTTAGAGCAATTCTTCCACCTGAGTTGAAGGAGAAAGAGTGAGATGCTGTGAAAGGATTGTTGAGCAGAGTTTTGAGGCTATCTATGTCTGAATGTGGAGCTTATTTTGAAACAAGCTCTCATGCTCCACCTGACTGATTCCGGCATCTAAAGTCAAGCTACTGACTTAAAACAAGCGCTTGGTGGGAGGCAATCCAGTGGTAAGTGTACATATTTTGTTTTTTTTTTCTTTTAGTTTTGCTTTTAGGTGTGTTTAAGAAAAAAAAATTGAGAAAAAAAAAACAAAAAAAGAAAACATCTAGATGGGGATCGATCGATCCCATGGAGAAACACAAAAACGTAAATTTTTGGATCGATCCGATCCTGACAGATCGATCGTTCCAGTGACAGATCGATCGTTCCACTCTCAGATCGATCGATCCTCAGCCCAGGTGCGTTTTCTTCACTTTTTCTTCCTCTTTTTCGCACTTTTTTGGTGTTCTTGAGCAGAATTTTACAAATCCATAACTTCTTCGATTCTTAACGGATTTGAGTGATTTTTGGATGCATTCCACTCGGATTTTTGTGCTCTTTCTGATTCTAACACTCATTCTCTCGATCTGCAAAGGTACGCGCCTCTTTCTCCTCTTTTTCAGTTCGAAAATCATATGTTTAAGGTGGGAATTCGAGTTTGATAGTTTGTTCTAGGCTAATTTCGTGGTTTGCTATGATTTATAAGCTGAATTCGACCTCACCCATGCCTTTTTAATGTGATTTGTGTGTTTGCACTTGAAATTGGAGAATTTAGGAGAAAATTTGAGAATTTAGGAAGAAGAAGGAAAAAAAAAGTTATTAAAAAAAAAAAAACGAAAACACTAGGGACCCACTCTCATCTCACTTTCACCGCGAACAGGTAAGTTTTCTCATCCCCTGCCTGTTTCTTCGTACTTACCATCCTTTTCTCGTTTTTTTTTCACACTGGAGACAGTGTAATTTAAGTCCGGGGGAAGATGCTCATCGTTTAATAACACCATTTTTTGTTTTGTTTCTCTTGAGTCATTTTGATATTTTTCTTGAGTCAGTCCAAGATTGTTTTATTGAGTCAAGACTATGTTGAAACTATGAGCTTTTCTTGGAACTAACTATTTTGCACTAACACTTGAAGGACCATTGCCACATTAGTTGATTGCAGATTTTATTAGGTAGAACGCTGTGAGTGGATCAATCTAACAGAGAAAGTTCAGATTTCTGGAGAGTTCGAAAGATTCATTGTTGGCTCCGCCTAAATGAACTTTAATTTTCTCATCTTGGGGCTTGGTATACATCGAACCTGATTCCTCTTCCAGCACTTTAAAGATAAGTTTTGTCACAATTTCTCTTTGATCTTCCCTAAAAGAAAAAAATATATATAAAAAAGTCTAAGGTTAAGAACGGCAGTCTGAGTTCGATAAAAAGGACTATCAAGGCGAGCTTACACTCATAAAAGCGTCTCCTCCCAAGTGAGTTGCACCGTTCTTGATCTATAGAAAAGAGAAGGAAATCTAGTCGACAGAAAAAATAAAATGATATCCTAGAAAAGTAAGGAGAAATCGACTAAGGGAAGAAAAAAATAAGAGAGATTGTGCAAATACTTTCTGTGTGTTCAGTAGCTTGGAAGGGAAAGAATCTATAAGTTCTTTGATCGATACTCCCTCGATGAGACCACACGCTTAATTGATTAAAGGGGTCAACAATGGAGGTTTCGAATTTCTCTAAGGGGTTTGAACCGTATCTGGGAGATTGCTAAGCTAGTAGTAAGTATGCTGAAATATTATCTTATGTTGGCTATGTGGTATGTGGATTCAAGAGTGTTGATCGAGGTGGTGTTCTAGAGATTTGGTGAGTTTCTGTTTTCAAACCTCGACTCTATTCTTAGTAGTTTGCTTGAGGACAAGCAAAATACTAAGTCTGGGGGAGTTGATATGTTGCGTTTTTGACGCATTCTAACCCAATGTTTTCAATGGTTTTTCGAGTCAAAGTGTGTGTTTTAGAGTCTTTTAGTCATTTATCGTGTCTTTTCAGGTTTTAGGTCGCTTTGGAAGAAAATGAGTCAATTTGGCTGCAAACGGACATATGAAGATGCAGAACCATGCAGAATGGTCTGAAGTTTGGTATTCGTTGAGGCACTTCCCACCGATGGATCGAGCTTAATTTTGGAAACAGACTTTATTATTGAGTTAGCTTTTATTTGGAAGTTGTTTGAAGTCGATCCAACGGTGAGATCTGAAGTTATGCTAGTTTTCGTAAAGACTGTCCAAACCGACCGGTTCATTAAAGCAGAAAAAAGAAATTTCAGGTTTTCCTATTTTGACTCGGTTTTGGAAGGATTTCGACCAAGAACGTGATTAGACATATATATATACTTATTTTTGGCCATTGTTTACGCAACACTTTCTATTCTATTCATACTTTTGGGTTTTGTGATTTGTAAGCTTGGGGAGACGAGTTTCTGCATCTTTGGAGAAAATTTCTGAACCCCTTTGGATTTCTTATTTATTGATTATGAATTTCTCTTCATCTCTTTGCTTTTTCTCTGCATCCATGTCTGAGTAGATCCATAATTAGGTTTAGGGTTTCAATGGAATTCATGAATCATTGAATTAGATATAGATAGGGAATTATCTTGTGGTTTTTTCATCTATTGTTGATCTCATTGCTGAAACTTGATTAGCTACCTAGTTTCTGATCTTAGGTTGTTTAACGCATCAAAAGTGTTTGTTTAAAAGCCTGAAAGAACATAGATGAGCAAAACGTCATTAGCCAACGAAAGTTGATGTTAAGGCGTTTTGTGAACATATCAAACTCGAAACTAATGCTTGTATAGAATTCTAAGTTCAAACGACAGTTTAGATACTTAGGTTGTTAGACAAAGTAATTGATACCACGACGGTGGATTGATTATACAATTGTGTTTTGAGTTCTAGAACGGTTCATAATCCATTCCCTGAATATCTGTCTGATTCGTGATCTCTGAATTCCTGCGAATTGCCCTTGACCTAACGCTTGTTTTATTGCATTTTACACCGATTTTATTGCTATTTTCGTTTTAACTTGCAAACAACAAACCATATTTTTGTCTTATCTTAATTTTGGTCCAAAGAATCGTAGTGTGGCCTTTGAAACTTGTGGATTCGATCCCTAAATACTACGACATTGTTGTGCACTTGGAGTAGTTATTTTAGGGTTAAAACTCTGACTATCAGGATCCGATATTGAACAAAGTGCGGGGCTACACTCTTCTAACCGGACAACTACACAATTTTTTTTTATAAATAAAACAACTTAGTACTTATAACCTACCAACTCAATCAACTTAACAAAATAACTCTAGCGCGAGACCATAGACACCTAAAGATTGTTTTCCTTTGAAACATTTTCCCAAATCCTTTTGAACGTTTCCGGAAACATTATATTTTTAAAAAGCATTTTTGAAAACTTTTTTTTTTCAATCCGACCAACTTCCGAGAATCGGCCCTCCGGGTCAGAACCGGAGTAGCACCTTAAGCTCTGATACCAAATTGAAAGGACCCGTTCCCGTCACTTTTGTGCCCTAAGTCTCGCGCCCTAACTTGCAACACAAGTAACACACCGACACACACTAAAAAGGAGAAAAGAAGGGGTGAGCAACGAATTACTCAGTGAGAAAATATCATCCTGGCCCACATGATTCATACCACTATAATAATTCCCAACAACATACGCATATACTATTAGGATCTGGCACAAACAACACACAGCCTAGGATGTCTAGCAACAATCAAGCATCCAATAACACTTAACACATCACATGACTTAACACATCACATCACTTATCACATCGTAACTCATGACACTAGGGCTGGCCGTCACCTCAAAAGGTCGTACGCCACCATTGCCTCGTCAGCCGGTTTACGGGCTTCGACAGGATCGCCATGTCCTCGTCCTTAGTCCGACGCACCGAAACAACAAACCTTAACGGGATCTCCATGTCCTCGTCCTCAGTCCGCATACACACAAACAACTATACACTATCCACAACACCACTCAACCATAAATGCTAACATATCACTATCATTATACTTTTCACATTTTTCATCACAATCACAATGCATGTCCACGTCACAACAATCCATCTCCGAACCTAGCATATAACGGATATGGAAAATAATTACTATGCAATATGAATACGCAAGTCACATCTCCTCACCTTAGCCACTTTGATGCTGAATACCAACTCATCTCCTTTCCATTCTCTTGGACAGATTCACAGCCTTAAGTTCAACAGCATGATTTCCTATGCTCCTGGTTCTCAAAGAGTTTATCCTTCAACCGAGAGAAATAACCGTGTCTCTTGAGAGTCTCTGCAAAGTTTCAGGTCAAACGAACGTCGTTTGACTAATCAACTAACTCAATCCGCTAGACTCGCCTGATCTGCTCGCTGCACAGAACAATCCCGGTAAAACTGTTATAACTCCCAGAAAATAATAGCAACCACCGAGATATTTAACAGGAATCTATCTATATCGGTTATGAATCTATTTACCTAAAATCAGCTCAAACGTATCACTTAATCTCCTGCAACGCGACTTCTCCTCTGTGTGGTCTCAGACTTGCCCTAAACAAATCAGGTCCGAAAACATATTCATAACTTTCATATCAAAACCCTAAATGACAATATGATTTCGTCTATGAACAGATATTAGAGTCAGGGATTCGCTTACCAAATTTCAGATCGATCCCAACAGTTTTGCATATCCGTTTTCCTTTTGTACGGAAACAGGTAAGATCTGTGAAGATAGGAGATTTTCCAGATTGTAGCAGACTGAAGGAAATGGCGATATCTTTTAGTACAGATGTCCGATGACGATGATCGTGAGCTTCCTGGAAACCTGAGACTCGGGGCTTTCCAGAGATAGGTTATTTGTAACGTGGTTGATCGGGGTTCGGCGGAAAACCGTTTCTCAAAATGACGGCGGTGGCTAGGGTTTATGGTGGTGAAAAACAAAAGGGCAGGGCTTCGCCGTACCAACTCTCTGTCATTTCTCCTCTCTAGGAGTCCATTTATAAAGAGTAGGAAGGAGGTTTAGGCTAGGGTTTCTGAGATGGACTCACTTGGGCCTCAATAGTTAGCAAAAGTTCTGGCCCACCAATTTAAAAGCGCGNTCTAGGAGTCCATTTATAAAGAGTAGGAAGGAGGTTTAGGCTAGGGTTTCTGAGATGGACTCACTTGGGCCTCAATAGTTAGCAAAAGTTCTGGCCCACCAATTTAAAAGCGCGTTCATTACAATTATCCCCCACTTAATGGGAATTCATCCCGAATTCTGCGTTGAAAGACCTGCACTGCAACCTTTTAAATGACATCAAGACTCCCTGGCTAGAAAAACTGAACGCTGGCCACTTTTTCGCTTTAAATAATTTATACTCTCTAATCCACGGGTCTCTTTCTCCCCCACTTAGTTCTCAACCAAACCTCAGAATGTCTTCGCCTTGATACTATAGTTCCAACAAGTCCAAATAACCAACAGAGAGATCACTTGCTACCGCCCATGTCCATTAGGGTTCGTCACACTTTTTGATGGGGTTGTTTAAATTTTTCAGCATACAATTCTATGAACAAATCTGTCACCACATTCTATTTCTAGCTTGAGCCGAACAAAATATTATTCCTCTCCGTGAGATTAATCAACGATGACCCTTATCAAAAATGAATGTAGGGAATGACCAATGTCATTTTGAAGACCCTTTAGTCGCATCACTCTTTCTTCGGATGGTTCAGACATTACTAAAATCATTTACTTCCAAATAGATTCACCTTAACAGTTGCGGCCACTCTGGAAAAAAAAGATGGTAGTCATGCCTTTCATGGCATTTAGAACCTACGAATGACGACCCATCACGTTTTCGCTGTCCGCACTAATGTAAACAAAAATTGACTTTTACTCGAGGTTCCCTACCTTGTCGATATATCGTAGCGTTTTACTAACATCTCCTCCAAGGTTTCCATCTCCACTTACCACACAAAGTTTAACTTGCTACTACAGAACTTCAAACGTAATAGTTCTTCTTCCTGCTACCATTCTGCGACAACACGCCCACCTTTACTAATTAAGTAAACTTTCTTAGCTACTTTGAAAATGCACTAAGAACTTTACAATTAACCGCTAACCTTTCAATTCTACTCTTGTTAACACTCTCTCTAAAGTTCTTTACTAGACGGCTTGCAGTCAGAGTAAAACAACTACTGCACATGAGGTCTATTCCCGCAAAACTTTTCAATCATGCACATGACTCAGTATTCATGGTTTAAATTTTTGTATTCCATATCCCTAAACCTTTAAGCATTCCTTTTCTTTTACTTATCTAAACATAAAACTTGCTCTTTATTATTTGGGTAACAGAAACAACGATTAATGAGCGATCCTTGCTTAGCCATCATTGTAGTTGAGACATCCAGACTGAGCATTGCGCTTCCGCTGCGCCACTCTGCTTCTCATAAATTCTCATAAAATTTGAATGGACTCTTCTTTCTTAGTTTGCTACCTCTCTAATCCTTTCCTTCGGGCCATATTTCCTTTAAGACTACTACATATGCCAACGTCTTTTCCCAGCAAAATGCCTACAAACAGTGATACCCATAACTCTTANGAGGTTGGTTTATAAAGATTTTAAGAATTTGAAGATTGTATTATTATTGGTGTAATGATTCTTAAATTCTTAACAACATCTTGTGTTATTGGTGTGATGATTTTATAATTCTTTTTAAATCTTTTGTTATTGGTGTGATGATTTTGTAATTCTATTTAAAATATTGTGTTATTCAAAAAGTCAAGTATTTCATGATTTTCCAATTCTGTTAAATTATAGTGTTATTGGAACAATGATTCTTTACTTTTTAACCCATCAATCAATACTTTCAAAATACTAGAGTTAACCATTGTACTCTCAAAGTTTGAATGATAAAATTCAAAAATTATCTCTTTCTCAAATAAACATAGATAATTTTAGGTTTGACACAATTTTTCTCTCGTCTATCGTGAGACTTTTTTAGTTTTTTTTTCCAATATAAGCAATACTCCATTATCATTAAACAAGATTTAATATGTCAATAAAGATTAAAAAAACCTAGATTTGTTATGCTAAGAAATATTAAAAAAACCCAGATTGTTATGCCAATAAAAATGAAAAAAACATAATCATACAAAAAGAGATTGAACAATGACAGAATATAAAAAATAACTATAAATCTTAAATTTTAAAGAGACTTACATTACCTTCATAAATGATGAATGGTAAAACAATGAATAATGCTATCATGTCAGTATTATTTTCTTTATAAACAAATAAACATATTATTTGAATATAAGTATATAGAAAGTTTTCTAGAAAAATATTATCATATAATTATTTATCAAAAGAATGAAAGAATTTTTTTAATAAAAATTTACGAGAATCCACGACATTCAATAATAATTTTGTATGAATTATATAAATATGGATGAACATAATTGTTATAAACCATAAAAGTCTTTGAAATTTTTTAAAATCTCTATACTTTTGAAATTCACAAAGATTCTTCAATTCTACCTGCTGTGTTTATGTTCCAAGTTTGATCCCCATTCCTTGAGGGACTTTAGATGAAGGGAACAACAAGAATTTACAAGTTTCATCTTATTACAATAGCCATGTTCTTTTTAAAGCCGCAGCGGCCAACGTTCGTGACCCAAAATGTCCATTATCAGGAACAATAACTTTTCCTTGCGGGAGTAGCTGCGACAGCTTCTAGAAATTCCAGTAATAATTAGGAGACGCAGGTGGCCCTGCGGGAACCGCTGGATTTTTTTGGCGTCTATGGAGTCAATCGGAAGGAGTCGCAGCATAAGATAGTGAAAGAAGATGATGGAGAGTTAAATCGTTTATGAAAGGACCCGTTCCCGTCACTTTTGTGCCCTAGGTCTCGCGCCCTAACTTGCAACACAAGTAACACATTTGCACACACTAAAAAGGGGAAAAGGAGGGGTGAGCAACGAATTACTCAGTGAGAAAATATCATCCCGGCCCACATGATTCATACCACTATAATAATTCACAACAATATACGCATATACTATTAGGATCTGGCACAAACAACACACATCCAAGGATGTCTAGCAACAATCAAGCATCCAATAACACTTAACACATCACATCACTTAACACATCACATCACTTATCACATCGTAACTCATGACACTAGGGCTGGCCGTCACCTCAAAAGGTCGTACGCCACCTTTGGCTCGTCAGCCGGTTTACGGGCTTCGACGGGATCGCCATGTCCTCGTCCTCAGTCTAACGCACCGAAACAACAAACGTTAACGGGATCGCCATGTCCTCGTCCTCAGTCCGCGTACACACAAACAACTATACACTATCCACAACACCATTCAACCATAAATGCTAACATATCACTATCATTATACTTTTCACATTTTTCAACACAATCACAATGCATGTCTACCTCACAACAATCCATCTCCGAACCTAGCATATAACGGATATGGAAAAGAATTACTATGCAATATGAATCCACAAGTCACATCTCCTCACCTTAGCTACTTTGATGCTGAATACCAACTCATCTCCTTTCCATTCTCTTGGACAGATTCACAGCCTTAAGTTCAACAGCGTGATTTCCTATGCTACTGGTTCTCAAAGAGGTTATCCTTCAACCGAGAGAAATAACCATGTCTCTTGAGAGTCTTTGCAAAGTTTCAGGTCAAACTAACGTCGTTTGCCTAATCAACTAACTCAATCCGCTAGACTCGTCTGATCTGCTCGCTGCACAGAACAATCCCGGTAAAACTGTTATAACTCTCCCAGAAAATAATAGCAACCACCGAGATATTTAACAGAAATCTATCTATATCGGTTATGAATATACTTACCAAAAATCAGCTCAAACGCATCACTTAATCTTCTGCAACGCGACTTCTCCTCTGTGTGGTCTCAGACTTGCACTACACAAATCAGGTCCGAAAACATATTCATAACTTTCTTATCAAAACCCCAAATGACAATCTGTTTTTGGCTATGAACAGATTTTAGAGTCAGGGATTCTCTTACCAAATTTCTGATGGATCCCAACAGTTTTGCTTATCCGTTTTCCTTTTGTACTGAAACATGTCAGATCTGTGAAGATAGGAGATTTTTCAGATTGTAGCAGACAGAAGGAAATGTTATGATTACCGTCGTTACAGTTTAGCTTTAGTAACTGATATGATTATCGTCGTTTTATGCTGCCGCAGACACAGCGACAACTAAAAAAACAGTATACATGTGGTTTTCTTGTTTTTGGTTTTCAACTAGCAATCCCTATGTGTTCCTGTCATGTGTTGGGTCAAAACTGAACCAAATTTATTTTAACAATATTTTTTTGGATAATTGTGTTATGTGCTAGGTTCTTGTGAGTCCGCATTGAGTAGAGTGACATGAGTCTTAGAAAATGTTAGCAAGTACATTCCACCGTTTTTTCTCTATTTTAGTGGAATCAAATTGATAACCTATGGTCCTCTATATCATTAAACGGAAAAATAGTGCTATATTCATGCATGCATCCCCACTTTGACACAACAAAGAGAGGGAGAGAATGATGAAGGGAGAGAGCCAGGGGCGGACGTATGTTATAATGTACGCGGGGTCACGTGCCCGTCTAATTTTCTGTTTTTCTATGTAATTAAGATAAGTTCGTTTAGATATTCTTAGCTACGTATTTTTTTATAATGTAGATGTGCCCCGATTCAATTTTATCTGGATTATTCTCTGACTCACCAAAACAAAAACAAAAAGGCGATGGAAAATTCCCAAAGAACTAAGATCCAGAAAGATTGATTATAGAGAAGGCAACACTTATAGGTCGTGCTGAGAAAAACGGAAGAGTCTTAGAGCATTTAAAAACTAATATTTTTTTAAGAACCTTTCAAAGTATCTTAAGCATTGAACATGGTCTTACGAGTGCAACGCCATGAAAAGGTTCTGCTTACGGGCATGTTCTGGGCTCCAACATTTGGCTTAGGGTGCAAGAGGTCTCGAGTTCAATTCTATGAATGCTCCAACTTAATATTTGTTATTTTATACCAAATTAATGGGTCAGGTTCCCTCTATACCTTTTTTTTCGTTGAGGCCCGCGATAAAACGCAGGGAAAGGCCCAGTCTGGTGGCACTTTTCTTGTCAACACTGTTTTTTTTTTTCTTTGTCAACGCTCTTTTCTAAACCGAGTCACACAACTTGATCCTAGTCGAAACTTTGCCTAGAGGACTGACTATATATCTCTTTTTGAATTATCCACAGTTTCCCAAAGGCTTTCTAGGCCCAAAGACTATTTTGTGCCCCCGGCGATGCCGAAATGTAAATTTCCCGGTGGCCAACGGAATCGAACCCGGGACTATATATCGCTGGTCCACTTTCATGGAGACATCGCCATATTTTCTTATTATTTTAGTATGTGTTATTACTTAGTAGTAGGTGATAGAATGTAGGTGCAGATTTGTAGGCCCAACAAAAGCAAGCGTCTTGCAACATTGCAACCTAATCATATTTCCTTGTCGTCTGTTGGAGAAATGGGGGGACATTTCCAAGTTTTTTCCGGGATCTTATGTGTGTTTAAATTAATATCAACATTCAAAACTGATTCAACTTTTTAAACCAAAATTATTATGGTGGGTTTATTTTTACTTGTAAGAAATTTTAAATGTTATGATTCTACAAGTTAGTAACCCAATATTGTCTTATGGCCGTTTGACCATTCAGCCAAGATTGCTTATTTTGTCGGAAACGCGGCCACATACTATCTAGTAAAAATAAGTTCAAAATTCAAATAGCAGCTGACCTTGTCATCAAGATACTTAATCGTTGTATGATCGGGCTAAGATATCCCTAAAGTTGGCCCAAGAACCAAAAGTCAACCTAAACAAACAACACTAAGTGGTTTGCCTAATCTAAATATAACTAAATGATTTGCAAAGTTTTAGTGAAGATGTTTAAGCTAAACAGTTTGTGTATTGTACTACAAACTTATGATGTAACTAATTGCGATAGAAACCACCAAATCCACCTTTCTTTTTTTGTATTTGTCAGAATCAAAACCATCATCACTTAAAACAAAAGTTAGACACTCTACCTTGAGTTTCTATTTCACCGGAGTTGAAGAACCAACCGCTTATTTCGTCCAATTTTGTCGGAGTTGAAACCACCATCCCGTTTGGTTCTCTGTCTCCAATGAAATCGAAATCACTAACTTCATAAATAAGGATCAACACTCTACCTTGTTCTTGTCTTTGCAAATTCGAAGCACCAGTCTCTTGTTTGGTTTTTCTTCTCTCATTGTCAATTAATTTTTAACTAAAAACTTGCGATTCTTTAAATGGCATCTAACGACTGACCTCGGTAAAATTACTTATGTACAAAAGCGACTTTTAGTATGTACATAAGCTATAAGACTCTTGCGTTTAAGATTAATCAAACAATTTCTAAGGATAATAAAAGATTAATATAATTATTCTCCGTTTTGAGTTTCTTGAAATCAGTCGGTAGAAACAAACATGGCTCCCATAAACGTTGGAGGATTTCATATGGGAAAACATTATGCCTACCATTACATTTTAAATTAAACACTTCCTTTTGGAAATAGAGAACATTTTTTTTTGTCTTCATAGTTTTAAAAAAACTTACAGCCTTTTTTGTTGAAAAGGTATAATAGTATTGCCACAAAAATAAAAATCTAGAACATAATAAATATCATCCTAATTTTTGTTAAAAACAGAAAGAATAATCCCTTTCACGTTTTGTTACGTGTTAAGAAACCGTGTTTGATTGACCTGCTCATTAGCTTATGTGTAACATTGTGGATATATAGTTTTTCTTCTTTTGTTTGTAATAAAATAAGGTAAGACAGTACTTGCAGAATCTATTTTTCGTAGATATTTGACATTTACAATATTTGTTTTTGACTGTATTCTATTTCTACATTTTTTTGTCCCACATAACACTCCTAGTTGTGGCATTTACAATATAGTTTTTCTTCGGTTTTTCGGGTAGTTCGGATTTTTGAAAATTTGGTCGAAATTAATCGAAACATAATACGGTTCGGTTTGGTTCGGTTTTCGGGTAAATCGCTTTTTGAATTTTAAATCCAAAATTAACCGAATTTTTTTAAATTTTTGTTTAAATTTGGTTAAAATCGGTTAAATTCAGGTAAATTCGAATAGTTTCGGATAGTTCGATTCTTTGATTTGGTATAATTTAGTATGATTCAGTATAATTTCGTTTAAAAAAAGTAACCATTCGGTTCTCCAAAATCAAACCGAACTAATTTTCAAATTTGACCGATCGATCCGACAATCTCGGTTCGGTTCGGGGAAAATTCCCAGACCTACTGTATGGCATATGCATATGCATAGATTGAATACCGGTCCTTTCATAGTATTTCATGACTAAGACTTTGGATACTTGTAACTGAATCTTTTTTTTTTGTAAAATTGTTTTTTTTTTGTCAAGGGTATAATTGAATGTTTAATTAAAACAAAATTGAGAAGCATGTAATTAAGATACTGGAAATTTGACAGGTAATTTGATTGATAATCTTTTACAGTTGTAGTAAGAAATATACTGCTTTAATTGTTATATCAGTCACTAAAATGATAACAACTAATACAATACTATGAAAAATAAAAATACTGCTTAAATTTTTTTTTTTAGTACTGCTATCTTTTAAAAAAACTATTTTTATGTTGCTGTCCACTAAATATTTTTTTATCAGACACATATTATAATACGAAAAGGAAATCTTTGGAGTTGACATGAAAAAAAAAGGAAATTTTGGAGGTTGAGAAAAAAAAAAAAATTTGGGATGTGTAAAATTTTGTGGAAGGTGGTGAAATTTGATAAGTTTAAAAGGCAAGCCAAAGAGGAGAGGAGTCTTGTTTAAAAGCCAAGTACCAACCATACACAGTCATCTTCTTCATTGCCTTTTTCTGCCGCCAAATCTATTTTTTTTCTCTCCTCAAAGCTTTTTCTTCTCTCCTTCCATGGCGGATTTCTGCTAGCTACAAACAAACGATAATCTCCGGTGACTTCTTTTCCTTGGAATAATGCCTTCCGTTCAAATCCGTTCTTCGCCGGCGACGGTTACCGATCTCAAGCAGCGAGTCATCGCCTGTCTCAATCGACTCTCCGATCGAGATACTCTGTCTCTCGCCGCCGCAGAGCTTGATTCCATCGCTTTTAACCTAACTCCGGAGACTTTCTCTCTGTTTATAAACTGTCTCCAGAGCACAGACTCTTCCGCGAAATCTCCGGTTAGGAAACACTGCGTGTCGCTCCTCTCCGTCATCTCTCGTTCCCACGGAGATTCTCTCGCTCCTCACCTCTCCAAGATGGTCTCCACCATCCTCCGCCGTCTCCGCGACCCCGACTCCTCCGTCCGCGCCGCTTGCGCCGCCGCTTCCGTCGATATGACGACCAGCATCACCGGTTCGCCTTTCTCTATCCTCTCCGGACCAATGATCGAAACCCTAATCCACGATTGCGATCCCAACGCGCAGATCGGCGCAGCCGTGTGCCTTGCCGCGGCGGTTGACGCGGCTGACGAGCCTGACGTTGAGCAATTGCAGAGAGCGCTCCCGAGAATCGGGAAATTACTAAAATCGGAAGGTTTCAAGGCGAAACCGGAACTTCTCGGAGCCATAGGGAGCGTAATCGGCGCCGTCGGCGGAAGAAACAGCGACAAGGCGGTGCTCGATTGGCTTTTACCGAACGTCTCTGAGTTTCTAAGCAGCGACGATTGGCATGCGAGAAAAGCTGCTGCGGAGGCCATGGCTAGAGTAGCTATGGCGGAACAAGAACTAGCTCCTTTGTACAAGAAAGCCTGCGTGGATATTCTTGAGAGCAGAAGATTTGATAAGGTTAAACTTGTTAGAGAGACGATGACTCGTACATTGAGTTTATGGAAGCAGCTTGAAGGTGACTCTACAGAGGTCTCAGAGTCTTCTTCCTCCTCCAAAGCAGCTTCTTCTGGTTTGTCTGCTACAGAGTCTTCTTCCTTCTCCAAATCAGCTTCTTCATGTAAAAGAAGCAACAAGACGTTGAAAGGCAAAGATAAGAACTCAAACGCACCATTAAGCTCAAAGTTGAGTGATGTTGAAGAGAAAGATAGCAAGGAAGTTGACAAGGAAGCTGCAGAGGCGAAAGAGAAGAAGCGGAACCATTCGACATCGGGAGCTAAAAGGGTTCTGTTCCCGGCAAAGCCAAAGCAGTCTAAGGTCAAAGAGAATGGATCTAACCAGTCACAAGTTGTTGTTGTTCAGAGTAGTGATGATGAGGAGAGCCCTGAAGCAAGCAGCTCTACTCAGAGAAAGAATGCTGAAGAGTTGTCTCTGATAAGAAACCAGATTACTCAGATCGAAAAACAACAGTCGAGTCTCTTAGACCTCTTTCAGCGATTCATGGAGAGCTCGCAGAACGGGATGCAATCTCTGGAGAGACGAGTTCGCGGTCTAGAGACATCACTCAGCGTAATCTCCACTGATTTATTAGTCACTCGGACCATAACACAAAACGGAAACCACAAACGAAACGCCTGTCTACAGAACTGAAAATATTCCTAAAAATATCATTCTACCTAAGACAACAACACTTTGCAATGAAGATTCAATACTTTATCTTGAAATACATAAACTCTAAGCTAATGTACAAGCTATTTTTTACATTCATTTCGACTTTGTGTATAACCATATGATCGATCACACAATGAATAGTTCTTTCCCACAGTCACACAGTGATGGATGCTTTGTAAATGTATTATATCTGTTTTCCGTTTACCCGGTCTGGTTGTTTTCGATCTGTTTCTTCGGAAATCTCAGCAGAATCAATAAAATGTCTCCCCAATGTTGCATCTAGCTTCTCCCCAATTGAAGAAATCCAAGCCTAGATGTATAATGAACAAACTAACTCTTTTTACTTATCTTGTTGATATTTCTTGAAGTCAAAAACAATATAGAGAAGTAAAAATGTTCCCTACCTGGTCTGAAGATGTGAAGCCTCTAATTGTGTTTCCGCCAATAACTGCGACTCCTTTATCACCAAGCGGCTGCAAAATCACAGCCTAATAGAGAAAAAACAAATATATTTCTCACACAGTTTCACTATTCCCTCAATCTATGAAGTGTTAATAGACCAATTCTCAAACAAACCTGTGTATTTGAAGGCAGAAATGGCAGCTCTGATCTCCCAGGATAAAGAGAAAGATTGGCCAAGTAACTTTCTGAACAAAAACAATCGTTCTCCTTTCTTCTTAGATATATGCCATATTTCTCACAAAAATACAAACCGGAGATTCGTACTACTTACGTGCTTTTGATCTCATTACGCCTTGATAAACCGATCCTTGCATCAGCTTATCGGTGTTTACTATGACTGCTTTGTTCTCTTCCGGATATTCAGCAACCATCCCGATTTGAATTAGGCAAATGCCATTGTAAACAATAACCAGAGACTTACAACACGTTGCTGCCTTAAGAGATTCCCAAGCCCTGATGAACTCATATGTAATCTTTGCACAAGAACATGCATCTAAATATGTAACTGTAATAAGGGTTATGAAACAAAGTATCACCATAATAATTCGGAAACCATCGATGCAGGAAGATTGGATTCTACAACTTTACATTCCACACCTTCAGGTTGTACCTAATATTCAAACAAAACCAAGAATAACATTGCTCATCAAATTACTCCAAAATTCCTAATCACACTTGCTTGTTGAGTGAAAAAGGAGAAGGATTTAGAAATCTTACTGGTGTTATGGACTTAGGCCGGA
Source organism: Alliaria petiolata (assembly GCA_020283515.1). Taxonomy (NCBI): domain Eukaryota; kingdom Viridiplantae; phylum Streptophyta; class Magnoliopsida; order Brassicales; family Brassicaceae; genus Alliaria; species Alliaria petiolata. The sequence continues at coordinate 388,381,927 of JAHZTW010000001.1, forward strand.
TCGATAACCAGACTAAACCGGTCAATAGACTGGTGACGGCCAAGCCAAGCGCCAATAGATCTGCTCTAGACTGTGAGCTACGAATTATAAAAAACCAGAATTTGATCGAATTAAAACACACCAAAGCAATGTTCTTTTAATCTTGACCCTCGAATCACATTTCGTTTCTGAAAATTCCGTACTAAAACTTAAATCTGGGCGCAGCTCAAAAATCAGATAAACCGAACTAAACTGTGTATAATCTCAGATTTGCAGAGAGTTTTGAAACAGGAGCTAAGAGAAATTTACCTGCTAGCATCGGCAACGGGAGCGATGCCGGAAACAGCGCGATTGAAGAGAACGGCCAAGAGAGAAGCGCCTCCGACGTAGATCGGCGAGCTCCGTACCGAGTCATCGTTTCTGGAGACGAAATCGGCCACCAAATTCTTGCTGGGTTTCGGACCTCTGTATCTTTTCGGCGGCGGGGTTGAAGAAGAAGCTCTGATAAATCTCGGGAAATCGAGGGGAGGACGAGAGAGCCTGCGATTAAGGTTCTTCGGGATTTGAATTTGGTGGATGATTCTCGCTTCCATTGGAGATGAAGAAGGAAGTAGTGATGATGTTAGAGATGAAAATTGGCCGTTAGGAGCAAAAAAGTCTATCTCCATACGACGACGTTTAATAAAAGACACGTTTAGTAATAAAAAGGAAGAGGGGATATATTCGCAATTTCATCAGAGTAGTTGCATGGAAACAGAAACAGATGTATGTGAACGTTTCGAAACGTAAAAATACTATTTTAAAAAAATATAGAAATGAAAACGTTTTTGAAACGTATATATATTAAGTATTAAACATCTAAATTATATTATAAGTAGAATATTTCAATCAACAAAATCTAATATATAATTTTATATAATTATTAAATAATAAAAATTAAAATATGTAAATTCAAAAATTTAGAAGATTTTCTTCATTATCAATTTCATTAACTCCATTAACCAAAACTATCTTCAATTCTAATTTATCGAGAGAACGATTTTCAAACTCAATAACACCAAAATTATTCTTATTTACCAAATCAAAATAATTACTAACTTATTATAAAGAATTTAATTGATCATTTAATCTTATTTTTATAACTATTTGTTTGTTCTAAAAAAAAATAAAAAATTAGTTTTTATCTTGTTTTTGAAATGTAAACGCGTGGAAACGTGTTTTCAAAGTAGGAAACGCAATTTTGTGTTTTCGACGAGTTTTCGAAAGTTTGGGTTTCCAAAATGTTTTGGAATTAGGAAACACACCTCGGACTGAGTTTCCATCCAACCTACTCATAGATTTTGTTGGCTTTTTTTTTCTTCACGGTAACTAGTTTTTTTGTAGCTGTTATAGAAAATAGTGCGAATAATACGAAAACCTTTCCACTTTTGGATTATATATTTTTTTTCTGATTAAACAACATATAAGCAGTAAAAAAAAAACAACAACATATATTGCTTTGTATATGTCGAAATTTTAAGAAATGAAATTGATAAACTCGATTTTTTATTTTAATAGTCAAAAGGTTACAACATTCATTATCTTTTGAACATTTTTCTTCATAACCTGAAGAAGAAGAAGAAACATGGATTAAGGCAAGGCTTTCATTGTGATCTCAGATTCTCAATCCGTTCGATAAACCCAAAAAAACGACAATGTTCCGAACTAACAACATGAAACTGATTATTATAAATAATGATCAAAGCAACTTGACGCCAGCTTCCCTGACAGAATCGATCACAGCCTTGACTTTACCATGATACCTCTGCTCTTTCTTCATGTGAATAGTAACAGCAGGAATCTCTTTCATCAAGAGCCTTTCCCCTAGGATTTTACCAATCTTTGCAGCAGCAGCCACGTCGCGTGTGACATCCATTGTTTCCCTCAATGCTTTCTCCTGTGAGCTCGCTGAGCAAGCCACTGTGGCCGTTGGTGAGTGGATGACTTGGGCGTGAACAAACTTGTTTGTGAAGTGCATTTTCAACATGTAAGGCTTGAGGTAGTCGAAGAGACGTGGTGGTCTCACTGCCGGTGGAATCACCATCCTGAAAGAGAGAGAATCGAAATAAAACATTTAAGAGGGATTTGAAAGAAGTAAGAGGAAAACTCTAAGTTTCACCAACCATAACCAAACGAATATCATTTGACTTCTTTCAGACATTTCATCAAACACTTGGAAGACATCAACTTGTGACTAAAGACGTGTAAAATTTCGATCTACATCTCAGGCTAGAATCGATTCTTCTTATATAGGATAAGGTCTAGCTAAGTTCGCCAATTACATTTGCAGCAAAACGAAAACTAAACCCAGCTAGAGAAGATAAACTAAAACCGTTCCTTCTCTTTTTCTCCATTTTAAAAATCTCAATGGATAAATCTAAGAGTTTCAAGCAACAACACAGATCAATTATGTGGAAGTTATGGAAGATTGTTCAAGTTTTAAGAGAGGGACGATATCAGCGTACCTGTAGCTGCCGAGTCAAATTTCTAGAAGAGACGAGCGCGGCGTGTTTTGATCTTAAGGTGCTCTTGTTTAAAAGAAAAATAAATAAATAACCGAAGTAACCCCGATTTCTTTGTTAATTCGAAAAAACCCCACAACTTTTAAGTATGTTTCAGAAATTCCTTCCGATGCGTAAATTCTCACAAAAAAATACAGTAAAACATCTATAAATTAATAATGTTAACACTCTAATATTTTATTAATTTAAAGAGTTATTATTTTATAAGAAATATTCTTAAATAGCATCAAAATAAATTTTAACAATAAATTAGTAATTATTGTTTTAAAAGCATTATAAAACACAATTCAACCAATGATAAAACAATTAATCGAATACAAATGGTTAAAAATAATAAAAATTAATTGTTTTTAAGTAAAAGTTAAAAAAATAATATAATTTGAAATATAGTTTCCCCCTAAAACATTACTTATTGTAAAATGGAAGAAATATATATAAATTATTAATTTATGATATTAATTGAACCATATATTTACATAGGAGTTTCAAAAAAAAAAAAAAAATCTTATTATCTTATCGTATTTTGCTAATTTTTATACTGACCCGACTCAGGACCGACCAAAATTATTAATTTAGAATGATTATTAATGTATCGAGTATTAATTTATAGATGTTTTACTGTATTCTAATGGGCCTTAATCCTATCTTTTAACTTTCATGTTTGTATAGTTATCACTAGTAATATTCTAACTAGGTGATAACCGACGGATGCGAAAACTAAAAGTAATTTTACTAAACATGATTTTGAAATTATTTAATGTAAAAATAATATAATCAGTTATATATATATATATATATGTTAATAATATGTATGAGTAACAATAAAATTTATTTTACTACTGAAATTAAAAAATGCAAGTTGATTATATGATTTTATAATCAATTTTAATATTGTTTTTATACGAATGTAATTGCATATTTAAGTTAATCCACAAAGACTACAGTGTAAAAATCTCATCATTTAAGAAAAACAAATTATTGTAAATTTTAATTTAAAATATTATATATACATAAAGGATATATAAAAACAAATTATATATTTGTAAGTTTAATATTGCTGATCAATTATCTAAATTTATATATAACTAGCTCAATCTATGAAGCATTTTACTAGAATTCTCAAACAATCCTGTGTATTTGTAGACTGAAATGGCAGCTCTGATCTCCCAGGATAAAGGGAAAGATTGGCCAAGTAACTTTATGGAAAAACAACCGGTCTCTTTTCTTCTTAGATAAATGCCATATTTCTCACAAAAATACAAACCAAAGATTTACATGCTTTCGATCTCATTACGCCTTGGTAAATGTTAGATTGTTGATCCCCGATCTCTGAGTAATACGCTTGTATATTGAAGTAAACCAAAGAATTACAAAAGCATCTCAGATCACACACGATCTTGAGATCTATTCACATACGAATAAAGGAATCACACATATGCAGATTCGATTTACAAATTTAATTTCTGAATAAACTGTAACAACCAATTTAAGAATCTATTTATACTTGTTTTCATTATTCACGAACTCTTAGCTTCTTAAGCCACCTCAGTTGCCAACTCAGCATTGACTACTTCATTTATATGTTGACCATCTTTGTTCCCCTTCTTCTTCTTACGATAGTAGACTTGCTACAGCCTATCAATACTCCCCCCATTAATAGCAAGCTTGCCCTCAAGCTTGTAGCTGGAAAACTGGTAAAAAAGTCCCGAGAGGGAATCCAAGTATCCTTGTGATGGATTAATCCTCGCCACTTCACCAAATATTCCATAACACCCTTTTCTGTGTAACGAGTCGCCAAGACGTCTTCCGGTACAAGCTCCACGGTCTCAACATCCGTAGTTGGTATGTCCTGGAGTTGGTATCCCTGTCCCAATACCTTTTTAAGTTCAGACACATGAAAAACAGGATGTATTTTCGAAGAAACTGGCAAACGCAAACGATAAGCGATTTTCCCGATCCTCTCTAACACCTCATATGGGCCAAAGTATTTAGCCACCAACTTTTGGCAAAAAAACGCCGAACCACTGTATTTTGCCGATACGGCTTCAACTTCAAATACACACAATCGCCTACTGCAAACTCAATATCACGGCGATGTTTATCAACTTGTGCCTTCATCAACTGTTGAGCCCTAGCCAACTGAGCCTTAATCTGGGACAGCACCTCATCACGCTCCCATAAAACCTCTTCCAATTTAAAATTCGTAGTCGACCCTTCTTCATAGCGAATGATAGCTGGTGATTCTCTGCCGTAAACCACGTGAAATGGAGAAGTCTTCAGCGCAGTATGGAAAGACGTGTTATACCACAATTCAGTCCAAGGAAGATACTTAAACCATGTTTGTAGTTTCCCGGACCCAAAACACCGCATGTACGTTTCCACACAGCGATTGAGAACCTCTGTTTGCCCGTCTGTCTGCGGGTGAAACGTCGTGTTGTACTTCAGCTGCGTACCTAATAAGTGAAACAAATCCTTTCAAAAAGTTCTAAAAAATACAATCTCTATCGGAAACTATCGTCTTTGGAATCCTATGAAGTCTCACAATCTTCGACATAAATTTCTGCGCTACCTCCACCGCCGTAAATGGATGCCGTAAGCTCACAAAATGGTCGTACTTACTCAGTCGATACACCACCACCAAGATAACATTCATCCCTTGTGAATTCGGTAACCCCTCAACGAAGTCCATAGATATATCTTCCCAAATCCTCTCTGGTATTGGCAACGGTTGCAATAATCTTGCTTGTGAAAGAGTAGAGTATTTATGTGTCTGGCAAACAACACATTCTGAAACATAACTCTGCACCGTTTTCTGGAGCACTTTTCAATGGAACATGGTTTGTATTCTTTTCATTATCTTTAACATGCCTGAATGGCCCCCAACTTGGCCATCGTGGTATTCTTTAAGCAAGAGTGGAATGAATACTAACGTTATCGGAATAACCAATCGACGTTTGTACCACAATGTACCATCCCTCACAGTGTAATGAACATTAATGCACTGACCCATTTGTACTTGCTGAATCACCCTTTGTATATCATGATCATCCCAGATTTCTCTGTACAGCTCTTGTAGCTGTAAGACGGATGGAACTGTCAGAGCCGATAAAACTGAGCTGATGCCTTCCACACGCTATAACTCGATATGTGATAACCCATCGGCAGCCGTGTTGTCACACCCTGGTTTGTAACATATTTCAAAGTCGAATTCCAACAGCTTAGTTAACCAGCGTTGATACTCCATGTTAACCTCTTTCTGTTCCAGCAAATACTTCAAGCTTCTTTGATCAGTATGAACAACAAATTTTCTTCCCAGCAAGTAGTGTTTCCATTTCAGAATCGCCATTACTACAACCATTAATTCCCTCTCATACGCTGGTTTCAATTGCTCACGTGTTGTTAACCCATGGCTAAAAAATGCTATAGGTCTTTTTTCCTGCATCAACACGCCTCCTAATCCAAACCCAGATGCATCCGTCTCAATGACAAACAACTTGTCAAAGCCTGGCAATGCCAACACTGGAGCCGATATCATGGCTTCTTTCAGCTTATCAAACGCAAATTGTGCCTCACATGACCACAAAAAACTGTCCTTCTTCAACAATTCTGTCAACGGCCTTCCTATCGAACCATCCCCTCGGACATACTTCCTATAATAGCCAGTCAAACCCAAAAAACCTCGCAACTGCTTGACTGATTTTGGAGTCAGCCATTCCTTCATTGCAGCAGTCTTAGCTGCATATGTTGCTACTCCATCTTTGGATATTATGTGTCCCACATACTCCACTCGTGGTAATCCAAACGAGCACTTCTTCTTGTTTGCTAATAGCTTCTGTTGCGCAAACATTGACAGCACCACTCGTAAATGAGCCTCATGCTCCTTGACATTCTTACTGTAGACCAACACATCATCGAAAAATACCAAAATAAACCTTCTCAACTACAGTATGAATATCTGGTTCATAAGGGCCTAGAAAGTAGTTGGAGCATTCGTGAGTCCAAAAGGTAATACTAGGAATTCATAATGACCCTCCACTGTATGAAATGATGTCTTCTCAATATCTCTCTCAACCATTCTAATCTGATGGTATACCGAACGCAGGTTCAATTTGGAATATATGGATGCTCCGTGTAGTTCATCCAAGAGGTTGTCGATTACTGGGATCAGAAATTTTTCCGGTACCGTGGCCTTGTTTAATGCCCTGTAATCGATACAAAAACGCCATGAAGCATCCTTCTTCTTCACCAGAAGTACTGGGCTTGAAAACGAACTAGTACTCGGTCGTATAATGCCGGATATTAACATTTCAAATACCATTTGTTCAATAACAACTTTTGTTGCATGCAGATATCTATACGGACGAACTGAGATGACTGATACTCTCGGGTAGAGGGTGATAGCATGTTCTGTACCCCGAAAAGGAGGAAGCCCGTATGCATAGCGAATACATGCGAGAAATCCTCTAGGAGCTCATTTAGCTGTGCCGGATTCATTGGAATTGACTGAGTTACCTCGCCACTAGTTAACAAAAGCGCTTCTCTTCCTTTTGAACCACTGACAGAGACAAGAGACAATGTCTTCATTGAGAATTTATGTGTGTGAATGGTGGGATCGCCAAATAATTGGACTCGCTTGCCTTTATAGATGAAAGATAATTCTTGTCTTTTCCAATCCACTTCACACCTCCCTAGCGTCTCGAGCCATTGGATCCCAAAATAACATCAACCATTCCAAGCTCCAAAGCTATAAAATCTGACGTGAAAGAGGCATCCGACAACTGAAAAGTCAAGGACTTACAAACACCAGTGTCTTTGACAGTGACCTTGTTGCCCAATAGGATGTCTAGACTCGGTTCTGCAAAAACTTTCAAATTCAGTCTTTTCACAATGTACGGTGTAATGAAATTGTGAGATGCTCCACTATCAAGCATTACAATCACGTCCGATTTGCCGATCTTGCCAAACAATTTTGTAGTCTTGGGAGAATTAATACCCAAAAACGAATTCTTGGACTACTTCGACAAACACTTCTTCGTCGTCACTGTCATTCTCTTCGTCACTCTTGTATTCTGAAAACTGGAATGCTCCAATAGTTGGATGATGGAATCCACTTTTCCGCCAAAATCCGTAACGTTGCTCCCTAATTCTCCCAATTGTGTCTCGATTCCGGTGAATTATTTCACGTTCTCCTTCTGAGCGAGATTCAGGCGTTTATAGCCGCCTTTCAAAAAGCGCATGCTCATTTCAGTCTCTGTTATATCCTCGTGTCAATGTACTGTGGCTCCTCTTCCGAAGCTCGATGTGGTGTCTTTGTCGCGTTGCCGGCCTCGGAAAACATAATTCGATCCTGTGTAGACATCGCCGTCGCTCATATTTGCGAAATCGTGGAAGATTACTCCGATTCAGCTCGAGTTTGCCGCGTTGTGATCTGAATCCCTTTTTGCCGCACCAATGTTAGGTTGTTGATCCCCGATCTCTGATGAAGTAAAGCAAAGAATTACAAAAGCATCTCAGATCACACACGATCTTGAGATCTATTCACATACGAATAGAGAAATTGCAAATATGTATGTATAACAAAGATCATTTTTAGATAAACTGTAACAACCAATCTAAGAATCTATTTATACTTGTCTTCTTTATTCACGAACTCCCAGCTTCTTAAGCCACCTCAGCTGCCAACTCATCATTGACTACTTCCTTTATATGTTGACCATCTTCGTTCCCCTTCTTCTTCTTACGATAGTAGACTTGCTGCAGCCTATCAGTAAAGCGATCATTGCATCAGTTTATCGGTGTTTACTATGACTCCTTTCTTATCTTCCGGAGATTCAGCAACCATCCCGATTTGAATTAGGCAAATTTCATTGTAAACAATAACCAAAGACATACAACATGTTGCTGTCTTAAGAGATTCCCAAACATTGGAGAAATAAACAAGGCACGCATATGTAATCTTTCCACAAGAACATGCATCTAACATGTAATTGTAATAAGAGATATGCAACAAACATGCATCTAACATGTAATTGTAATAAGAGATATGAAACAAATTATTACCATAATAATTCTATAACTTTACATTTCACACCTTCATGTTGTACCTAAATATCAAACAAAACCAAGAATAACATTGCTTATCAAATTACTCCAAAATTCATGATCACACTTGCTTGTTGAATGAAAAAGGACAAGGATTTAGAAATCTTAATTGGTGACGGCTAAGCCAAGCGCCAATAGATCTGCTCTAGACTGTGAGCATAATTTGATCGAATTAAAACCAGAATTTGGTCGAATTAAAACACCAAAACAATGTTCTTTTAATCTTGACTCTCAAATCACATTTTTGTTTTTGAAAATTCCGTACTAAAACTTAAATCTGGGCGCAGCTCAAAAATCAGATAAACCGAACTAAACTTGTATAATCTCAGATTTGTAGAGAGTTTTGAACAGAAGAGCTAAGAGAAATTACCTGCTAGCATCAGCAACGGGAGCGATGCCGGAAACAGCGCGATTGAAGAGAACGGCCAAGAGAGAAGCGCCTCTGATGTAGATCGGCAAGCTTTGTATTGAAGTTATTATCATATATCTTGTGTATCGTATAATATGATATGTGATATTCTAGTGATATTCTAGTTTCTTTAATATAGGATCTACTTGTGTATATATGAATCATATTCTCATATGGTATCAGAGCAGAGATCTGCTTAAACCTCTTTCTCTCTTTTCAAGTTTTCAACGATCTTTCAATGGCGTTCCAAACCCCTGATTCTTCTTCTTCCGCTCAAAGTGGCTCTGCTACGATCGTGAACCCAACTGATCCACAGCATCCAATTCTCTCTGTCAATATGAGTACTGTGACACGACTCACAGCCTCAAACTACATCACATGGAGCCTCCAGGTTTCCATGTTTCTTGATGGCCACAATCTGAAGCAATTCATCACCGATAACCCTCAGGTTCCGCCTCCTACAGTGCAGATTAACAATCTAACTACACCAAATCATGCCTACACGGCGTGGCAGAGACAAGATAAATTGATCATTGCAGCATTACTTGGATCAATTTCCACCTCACACCAACCCCTAATCTCCATGGCCAAGACGTCACTTGAGGCTTGGACCATCATTCGATCTACTTTTGGTCGTCCTTCTCGTGGTCACATGAAACAGATTAAAGAGCAACTCAAAAAGATCAGCAAAGGGCAGCGATCAATTGATAAATATCTCTAATCTGTGAGAGCTAAGGTGGGTCAGCTTGCCTTGTTCGGAAAGCCACTTGATCATGAGGATGTTATCGAATACATCCTCGATGGCTTTGATGATGACTACTGTGGGATTGTCGAGCAGATAAATGGGAGAGACAATCCACCGTCTCTTGAGGAGCTGCGTGACAAACTTGTCAACAGAGAAGCGGCTCTCTTTTGCTCTCAGCCAAGTCATGTATTCCCGGTGACTGCGAATGTGACTATGACTAAACCAAAGTCAAACTATCGGCCATAACAGCAGCAAGTCTATGATTCTCGACAGCATGCTCCGTCCCTGTCTCTTATACACATCTAGATGTGTATAAGAGACAGGCCAAGTCATGTATTCCCGGTGACTGCGAATGTGACTATGACTAAACCAAAGTCAAACTATCGGCCATAACAGCAGCAAGTCTATGATTCTCGACAGCATGCTCCGTCCTTTGGCAACCACCAGGTAGCTAACCCACGATTCTCTAGGCCATACTTGGGTAAATGTCAAGCCTGTGGAGTTCAGGGACATAGGATAAATTTCAATTAAAAAAAGGAAATTCTAGATGCTAATGATATAGCACTAGACAATGATGAGCTTAATGAGGAGGAGAATATCAAGAATCATGTAGAGAAGGTTTTGATGCGAGTCTTGAGAAGCATAACTTCTCTAGAGAGCAGGAAGATCATATAAAGGAGATAAATATGAAGAGAAAGAGAGACTTTATTTGCTTGAAGAGAGTTATTGGGAAGATTATTAACATACTCGAATGACTCGAATTTCATACCCAAGCAGAACATAAAAAGATAGTTGATAAAATGTGTGAACTATATGAGAAGTAGGGTTAATGTTGCTTAGGACACACAATAAATTCTCTTTGTTTTGAATATTTTAATGGAAAATAAATAAGAATTAAAATAAATAAATAACTATCAAGTTTCGATTTGTATTTTTCATATATATTTTTCAGTAGTGATCAGATTTTGTTTTCTATTTTCTTAAAAATATATTTTAACGACTTTATAAATTTTATTATTATAAATGTGCGTATACGCAAATCCTAATTTAAATTTTGTTTATGAAAAATTTAATTCATCAAAATTTTAGAATAAATAAATATACATATATATGAATAGATAAATCATTAGAAGTAAACTTTATTCATATAAGAGTATTAAAACATATATATTTGGAAATATTAATAAAAGTAAATTTATTTTTTTCTTTACATATGATTCAATTTTGTTTTCAATTTATTTTTACGAATTTAAAATATTTTATTACAAACATGCATATATGCATGTCTGTAATAAAATATTTTAAATTCGTAAAAATAAATTGAAAACAAAATTGAATCATATGTAAAGAAAAAAATAAATTTAATATATGCATGTCCTATTCTAGTATTTAATAAACAATGGGAAAAATAACAAATTATATTAAAAAAATAGACAGAAGAAGAAAAAATAGATAAAAACGTAGATACAAAAAATACAAAATTTAAAAACATGAAAAAGAGATGGATTCAATAAAAGATATATATAAAAAAACTCAAAATAGTAATCTAAAAAAGGTTAAAAATTATTTATAATATTAAAATTTAGACGAATGAAAAGAATATGAAAATTAAAAATGAAATAAATGTTAATGAAATATATTACAAAAATCATCAAGAAAAAATGTAGAAAATACAAATTTAAAAAGAAGCAAGAGAAAATAGATAATCAAGATGTAAAAATATATTATTTAAAAAATAAATTAAAATAAGATCTTTGCATACTCTCCTAGTGTTTCTAGAACCTAAATAATTCAAATCAAACTAAACCAAATAACCGGATGTTTCTCCACAGAAGATAACGGATTCGCTACATGTCATTTACTTTAGACCAAATCAACAAGAATGGCATTCAAGTTTCCAAGTGCACGATGCTTTCACTCTTATTCATAAAAGTGAAATAAATGTGTGTCTCACCAAACCCGCGGTCGCATATTCCACTGACATGAACCTTTCGCAGATCATTCTTTTGCAGATCATAATAGAGAAAGTAACCAGAGGAAGGCATCGGAGAGGGTGCCAAGATAACCTCGCCGTTTTGAGTTGTATAACATTGCACAGCCAAATGGTTGATGCCATCGAATATATGCATCTGCGAAGGCTGCAAAACCAGAGATTTCTTGGACCATTTTCCACCATCTTCCACGACCCATAAGTCCACCAAACCAGTTTGTACAAGATGTGTATGATCAAAAATTGTTGGCTTTCCACCATACTCTATGAATCCCACATACTCACCAAAGTCAGACACCGAAGGAGGTACTTGGATCATATTGAACTCTTCAGACCTAACGTCAAAACTGAAAACGATACAGCGAGAGGTACTAGTGGAAGCCAAATAATATATAACTCCGTCGATGCACAGTCCTGTTCTTGTAGGCACGTGGGGTTGATCAAACTCTGTTTTTTTCCAGGAACCTCCGCCTTCCAGTACGAAGACCCAATGCTCCGAGGTTATCCTCGGGGATTTCAGAACAACATTGCAGACTACTTTGTATCGATCAAGAACAGGATCATGTCCGAGAAAGTAGAAGACATACTTACGAGAATCCTCTTGAGCAAAGATGTTGGATTTGACGGCGGGCAAGGTTACGCTTTGTCTGGTGGCGGGATTATAGATGCACGCCCTTTGGCAAACCTTGTATAGAATCAAGCCGCGAAGAACCACCATGTTGCATCCTCCCATCCCTGGCACGGTCAAATCTGGGCTGAAAGACTCACCACTATCACTAGACGATGATGAGAACGATATCAGCTCAGACTTTCCGGGGCTGTGGCAGACCTCCATTGAAGCACACCCGAGTTGTTCCACCAAACTCATGTATAGACGCGGTGGTCGTCGGGACGCGACCGTATGATAACGGTTGGTAAAATATCGGGATCGGATAAGACAAGACCAGATCTTTGAGACGCACTTGAACCCCATCAGCGATTTAGCAGGCAATCTAGTCAGGATCTCCATCTGGAGATCCAAAGGAATCTCCAAGCTGTCTCCTTTTCGTCTTTTTCTTCCTCTTCCTCTTCTCATCGCCTTTGGCGACCACTTCTTCCATCGAATAGCCGAAATCAGAGCTAGATAATTAACCATAACTACTGCTACGTCCGTCTAATTCACCATCCAAAACCTTAATATATATATTATATCCGAATCCCTACGGAATAGGAAAATTTAATAATTTTTTTTTTCTTTTCTTCTTTGAGGAAAGAAATAAAAAAAGGCTCCTTTTCGAGAGGACGAATGGTAAGGTATCTAAGGTTTGAAGTTGCGGTGAAAATGTTGAAATTGATTCGTTTAAATATTGGGTTAAAATATAATTGGTATATTGTAAATATATAATTAATAAATTAATCATAAATATATAAGCCAAATAATTAAGAAAAACATTCTTATGTTTATTTGTAAATACTCACAATACATTGTTTATAACTTAATAAGAAAGACAATCAAATCTCACACCACTATTTATTTTTCTCAAGAGTTCACACACTCACAAAACTTTTATTTTTTATGTTGCTTGCTATTGCAACTTCTCTCTTGTATTCTTTCTTATATATTTTTATGCTATGGGATGATGTTGCTCTTGCTTGATTTCTCTCAATTTATAGAGAACTTGTAGCTGATTTTGTTGACAAACAAAACAACCACCACCTCTTATTTTCAAGGGTAAAACTATTTTATCTTCAACAAAAACTGCACAAACTACTATCTTCTATTTTTGACTTTGAAAAATTTGGCAGCACATGTGAAACTGATGATGAATTACTTTTAACACTCCCCCTCATTATCAACTTTCCTTGTGTGTGTAGTCATTCCAAGTAATGTCCGAAATTCGATAACCTTCGATGCAAATAGGCTTTTCCTAAAGATGTCTGCAACCTGATCTTGTGTCTTGACTGGCTTCATGACAATGTCTCCTTGAAGTATCTTTTCTCGCAAGAAATGATGATGTACTTGCACATGTTTGGTTCTAGCATAAAAAAACAGGATTCTCAGCTAAACGGACTGCTGACAAATTGTCACAGTGTAACGGAACTCCATTTCTTATTAGTTGGTTTAAATCTTTCATGAGTTGAGTCAACCAAGCACACTCTTGTGCTGCCACCGCTCCTGCTCTATATTCTGCTTATGTGGTTGAAAGAGAAACGGTAGGTTGTCTCTTACTGCACCAAGATATAGCTCATGAACAAGGATTAAATATGTAGCCTGTAGTTGACCTTCGAGTGTCATGATCTCCAGCATAGTCAGCATCACAATAGCCACTGATCATATTTTGTACTCCTTTCTCGTAGAAGAGTCCCCAATCAATTGTGCCTTTAATTTATCTCATGATTCTTTTAACGGCTTCAAGGTGTGGTTTCTTCGGTTTCTGCATGAACCTGCTGACAACGCCTAGAGCAAAAGTTATTTCTGGTCTAGAAAGAGTTAGATTGATAAGACTACCTACTATTTGCAGATACATTCTTGTATTATCCAAGTCCTTCCCATCATGGGCACACAACTTCAAGTATGACTCCATTGGTGTAGAGATTGGCTTGCACCCAGCTAACCCAAACTTCTGAATGAGATCTCTTGCATACTTCTGTTGACCAAGAAATATACCATTTTTTGTTCTTTCAACTTCCAATCCTAGGAAGTGCTTCGGCTCACCAAGCTCTTTCATTTGAAATCAAACTGACAAGTTTTCTCTTGTCCTTTGAATCTCGCTTGTGTCATCTCCGGTGATGATTATATCATCTACATATACAAGGACAACTGATAATTTTTCTCCTTCAACTTTCACAAACAAACTTGAATCTGCTGGGGCAACATGATAACCACTTTGGACCAAGAACTCAACAATCTTCCCGTACCATGCTCTTGGTGCCTGCTTCAAACCATAGAGTGCCTTCTTCAACTTGGACACATACTCCGGTTTGTCTTGATTCACAAATCCTTGAGTTTATCAATATAAATGTCACGATCAAGTTCTCCATGTAGAAAAGCATTCTTCACATCTATCTGCCATAATTTCCATGACTTACTTGCAGCTAGGGCTAGTAAAACACGAAATGTAGTTATCTTCGCCACTGGACTAAATATCTCGTCATAGTCTATGCCATATTCCTGAGAAAATCCTCGTACAACTAATCGAGCCTTGTATCGTTCGATCGTACCATCTGGAAGAGTTTTCAACTTGTAAACCCATTTGCACGATATGGGTTTCACACCTTCAGGTTTAGGCACTAAATTTCAAGTTTGATTTTGCTTTAGTGCCAAAATCTCTTCTTCCATAGCCTTTCTCCATTCTGGAATTCGTGATGCCTCTTCAAATGTAGTTGGTTCTTTGACTTCAGCATAGGCAGCATTTACGTACTTTGGATTTTATCGTCTTTCTCTTGTAGATCTTCGTAGTTGGGGTTGTAATGGCTCTAGTTGTTGTTCTTCTAGTTGTCTAGTCTCCACTTCACCTGGTGTTTCATGAACACATGTTCTCCAAGAGCTTCTTGATTTGAATCCTACATTCAGTTGAGCTGATGATGATTTTGGTTCTTCTGTATCGTCATTGTCTTGAGAAGCTTCTAGTTGCAATTTCGTTTGTAATTTTTCTTGCAACTCATGTGTATCTGGTAACGTGACCTTGTTTGCCCACCATGAAGATGCTTCATCAAATACAACATTTTGTGAGACATATATCTTGTTTGTATTGGGATCACAACATCTCCAGCCTTTCTTTTGTTCGTCGTATCCAACAAAAATGCAATGAATGGCCTTCTTGTCAAACTTCGTACGATCGTCATCGGTGATAAAAACATAGCATACACAACCAAATACTCTGAAGTAATTGACTGCTGGTTTCACATCATATAACTTCTGAAATGGCGAAACAAACTCCAATCTTGGTTGTGGTAGCCTATTGGTGATATAAACTGTCGTCTTCATACATTCTGCCCAAAACCTTGTATCAACATTCTTAGCATGTAGAAGACTTATACATATTTCTGCTAGATGGCGATTTTTTCTTTCTGCTACTCCATTTTGCTGTGGAGTTTTTGCGCAAGTAAGTTGTCTCCGAATGTTCACCTCCTTGAGATAGTTTGTTGAACTCATTTGAAGTGTATTCTCCTCCATTATCAATGCGTAGATACTTGATCTTTTTCCCGAGCTCACGTTCTATTTCGATCTTGAATTCTTTGAATTTTTCTAAAGCCTCATCTTTATGCTTTAGAAAATAAACCCATACGTATCTTGAAAAATCATCAATAAAAGTTATCAAATATTGATAACCACGCGTTGATGGTTGTTTGAATTTTCCCATCAAGTCTGAATGAACCAGCTCGAACGCCTCCTTAGCTTAAAATTTTAACTCCTTGTAAGGCAATTGATGCGCCTTACCATATTGACATCCAGCACACAGAATCTCATGGTTAATCTCAAGTTGTGGTAGCCCTTTTAACACTGACTTCAACATCATAATTTTTAATTTGTTGTAATTGACATGTCCGAGCCGCGCATGCCACAAGTCGCCAGTGTCACTTCTCCTGGTCTTTTCAACATACGCTTCTTCTGCTGACATCACGTAGATAGCCTTCATTTTTGGTCCTTCTATGAACGGTATACCAATGGCTTTTAAGTCTCGATACACCTTCACATCTTCTGGGCCGAACAATACGTAGTTTCCTACACTTGTCAGTTGAGGTACTGATAGCAAATTCTTCTTCATCCCGGGAACATGATATACACTTCGGAGTTGGAATTCTTCATGTCCATACTTCTGTGGTAGGTTTGTCTCGCCAACATGAGCTATCGGCAATTGTGTGTTATCAGCTGTTAGAATAACACGGTCTCCATTGTATTTTGTGATGTTCATCAATTTTGACATATCTCATATGATTGGAACAACCTGAATCAACGATCCAATCATTCTTGTAGTCGACTGAGTGATCACATACAACAGTAAGTGCCAATTCCTCTGTTGGATCTTGCTTTCATCCATCATTGATGTTTATTTTCTCCATAAAGAAAGAAGTTTCGAATTCCCAATCTTCTTCTCCATCACCTTCATTCGTCGAAGATGTTGCAGCATTTACTTCAATTTTCTTGGACTAGCAATTCCTTGCATAATGTCCCTTCTTGCCGCAGTTGTAGCATTCATCGCCTTGATTATTATTTTGTTGCCACTGGTTCTGACCACCATGATTATTTTGAGCTCCTCGAGCTCCCCCTGAATGGAAACTTCTATCGTTGTTTACTTGAACATCTCTTTCTTGCCCGTTGAATCTCCCGGTACCACGTCCACGTCCACGTCCTCGACCTCGGCCTCGACGTCGACCTTGTCCTCGGCCACGGCCATAATTATATCCTAGTGTGCTTCTTCTGTTGGTGAATAAAGCTGTCTCTTCATCGTTGGTTGGTCGGCTAAGCGTGGGTTTTTCTAGATCCTCCTCATTGATTAGTAAATTCTCCAGATCTGCTAAAGTTGGCTCGGTAGCCCATCCCCGAGTCGCCGTGATAATACTCTTGTATTCCGGCTTAAGACCATGAATGATAATCCTTTTCATCCTAGTCTGGGTAATTCCATTTTCAGGATCTTGTTTAGAAATCTCATCACAAAGAGATTTCACCTTTGAGAAATATTAACTCACAGACATATTCTTCTGGGAGATTGACAAAAGCTCATTTTCAAGCCTTTGTAATTTTGCGTCATTCTTCTTAGCAAAAATTGACGTCAATATGTCCCAAGCTTCTTTTGGCGTTCGGGCATCTTTGATCTGTTGTAAAAAATCTTTTTCTACAGCTACGGTTAAAGCGTACATGGCTCTACCTGCCTTAACCTTCCACTTCTTTAAGGCGTCATGATCACCTGCTGATCTTTGAGGTACAACATCTGGACGTACCGGTGTTGAGGTTGAGGTGTCAGAAGTTGTGTATGTGCTTCTTCCTTCTCTTGGTGGTGTCGTCTCAGCTCCGTTCACGATATCCCATAAATCTTGTTCGAGCAAATAAAACTTCACACGAGTACTCCATGACCCATAATTGTTGTTATTGAGCTTCTCAAAAGAGGTAGTAAAATCTGCCATGATTTTAACAAAGTCTCCAAATAACAACAAAAAATATAAGAGTTGGTCGGATCGACTTCGCTCTGATACCAAATATTGAAAGTGATTGGTTTAAATATAGGGTTAAAATATAATTGGTATATTGTAAATACACAATTAATAAATTAACCACAAATAATTAAGAAAAACGCTCTTATAATTATTTGTAAATCACTCACAATACAATGTTTATAACTTAATAAGAAAGACAATCAAATCTCACACCACTCTTTATTTTTCTCAAAACCTCACACACTCACAAAACTTTTATTTTTTATGTTGCTTGCTATTGCAACTTCTCTCTTGTATTCTCTCTTATATTTCTTTATGCTATGGGATGATGTTGCTCTTGTTTGATCTCTCTCAATTTATAGAGAACTTGTAGCTGATTTTGTTGACAAACAAAACAACCACCACTTCTTATTTTCAAAAGTAAAACTCTTTTATCTTCAACAAAAACTGCACCAACTAATACCTTCTATTTTTTACTTTAAAAAATTTGTTAGCACATGTGAAAGTGATGATAAATTACTTTCAACAGAAAATTGGCAATTTTTTTTTTTTCCTCTTCTCTTCGCCGTTGACGATGACATCATCAGAGCTAGATACATAACCATAGCCCACTCGACACTCCTTCATCAATCAGGAAAGGAAAAAAGGGGAGATCTTTTTCAGATCAGGGTAAGAGGGACAAAACAGAGGAAGACGAGTAGAGTAAGCTCACGATCTAGTAGGGTTTGTGTGACATCCTGGGCGCAACCCATTAGGATTTGGAGAACAAAAGCCCAAAAGCCCAAAGGCCCATCTACCGCCGGACCGCCGCCGTCGCCGACCGCCAGAGTTGACCGTCGACCGGCGTTGACTTTTCGTTGACCGGCGTTGACTTTCAGTTGACCGTTGACTTTTGACTTTTGTTGACCTCCGGTGACCGTTTTTCGTCGTTCGAAGGCCGTTCTGACTCGTTTGTCGTGCCGACTTCAGATCTGAGGCTAAGGTGAGGACTAGCGTGATTTATTCTCTCGTATTTTCATACTCATTTCAATCTGAGTAGTGTGTTGTTAATGCGTGCATACCTGCGCTGTGTCTGAGTAGTGTTTTGTGAACCGAATTAGTAACGCGTTAATAACAATTTATTATTAATTATTGTATGACTGTTGTTGATTGATAGACTTAGTAATATAGATTCTTAAACGAAAAATGGTTGAATGATTTATGAATAGTGTTTGCGGGTGTTTGCATTGTGTGCGGGAAATAACTTGTGCGAGTAATTTCTTTTAAAAATTATAACAATTCTTTAAAATCATTCTCTAATTTTATTAACACTCTTTATAAGAGTAAAAAGGAAAAACTAAAAACTAATAAAAACAAAAATCATTTGTCTGAAATAATACAAATAACCATTTCCAGAGGGGGGAGAGAGAGACGGCGCGTGATGAGAGAAACCGAACCGAAGACCAGAGCCAACCTTTAACTCTTAAAAACCATCGGCGACTCCTCCTCCTCCTCCTTCTCCTCCTTCTCCTCCGTCGTCTCCGCCGTATTCGATTTGAAGGAAACGTTAATCAATCGTTAGATTTGGATATATATAAGGTTGAAAAGGGACGAGATGCCGCCTAACGGGGATCTCGACCGTCAGATCGAGCAGCTGATGGAGTGTAAGCCGTTGGCTGAGGCGGACGTGAAGATCCTCTGCGATCAAGCCAAGGCGATTCTGGTTGAGGAATGGAATGTCCAGTCGGTCAAGTGTCCGGTTACCGTCTGCGGCGATATCCACGGCCAGTTCTATGACCTAATCGAGCTCTTCCGCATCGGCGGTAACCCGCCGGATACTAATTACCTCTTCATGGGAGATTATGTAGGTAAGTCCCGTCTGGTCTCAATCAATCTTTGAATTATTCTTAGAGATTTCGATCTCTCCATGTCTTGGTTTTGGAGTGTTTTGTGGGTTTCAGAGATTACTTTACCTGTTAGATCTGTGTTTCATTGATTTTTGCTTTTGATTTTGATGAGTGAAATGAAAAATTTTCGACTTTGTTATACCTAAAGTGAGCTTCTTGTGGGTTTCATTTGTTGGGGATAAATAACTTTTCTCAATCGCTTCTGTTCGACTTGTTCATATGGTTTTTCGTTGAACCTCTTTCGTTATACCTAAACTTGAGACCTTTTTACGCGTCTTGTCTATGCTTGATTCAAGTATGCTGGTTCAGTTTTGAAGTAGGAGCTGATAATGAATGTCTTTGGTTATGCCTGTGCAGATCGTGGCTACTATTCAGTAGAAACAGTCTCTCTATTGGTGGCACTAAAGGTGCGTTACAGGGACAGACTCACGATCCTGCGAGGGAATCACGAGAGTCGTCAAATTACACAAGTGTAAGAAAGCTTGTACTAACACTAACATTAAGCATTTTCATTTTCCGGCGTCTGTTCATGTCCCTTTTTTTGCTTTTTGTGTGTGTGTGTGTGTGTGTGTTCAGCTATGGTTTTTATGACGAGTGCTTGAGGAAATACGGAAATGCAAACGTGTGGAAGTATTTCACAGACCTTTTTGATTATTTGCCTCTGACAGCACTCATAGAGAGTCAGGTGTGAGCTGTTCTTCGCAGTCTTTGTTTCAACATTATTTGTTTCATTTCCCACACTTATCGTCTTCATCAACAGGTTTTCTGTTTGCATGGAGGTCTTTCACCTTCTCTGGATACCCTTGACAATATCCGAAGCTTGGATCGGATACAGGAGGTATTATTCTTGCTATAAAAGACATTATTTTGGACTGAGTATAAGTAAATGTCTCCTCTTTCTCCCTAAACTCTTTGAATGCTCCGGTTTTGGCTTCTGGAAAGAGCAGGAATTGGTTATATTCATCTGATATGGTATGCTCTGGGGTTGTAGGTTCCACATGAAGGACCAATGTGCGATTTACTCTGGTCTGATCCAGACGATCGATGTGGATGGGGAATATCTCCCCGTGGTGCTGGTTACACATTTGGGCAGGACATTGCGACTCAATTTAATCATAACAATGGACTGAGTCTGATATCAAGAGCGCATCAGCTTGTAATGGAAGGCTATAATTGGTGTCAGGTATATATATATATATATATATATATGTTCATAACATCGATTGACATATCTCTCGGGTTCTGATTGCGAGAAAGCTGAATCTTTTGAGGTTTGTGTGCTGATAGGAAAAGAATGTAGTGACTGTGTTTAGTGCACCAAACTACTGTTACAGATGTGGAAACATGGCAGCAATTCTTGAGATTGGAGAGAAGATGGAACAGAACTTCCTTCAGTTCGATCCAGCACCTAGACAGGTCGAGCCCGATACGACTCGCAAGACCCCTGATTATTTTTTGTGATTTCTTACCACTTCAATTTTTTTTCTTATCTATAAAAGATTCCCAAGTTTGTTTGTTGCTGTATCATTGTAGATGTGTCTCTTTGTTTTATTTTGTTGTGTTTCTTAATGGAATTTGATACCAGAGACAAAAACCAATCATTTTTGTTGTTGTTGATACACTCTGATAAAGGTTTGTAGGAGAAGCCTCACTCTATTATATAAATGTCTCTTTTTCATTTTAGCTAATCTTCATTACTTTCATTTATTAGAATTATCCAATTCAATAACAAATTATTGTAAACGCAGTCTTCTTCAAACGTTTCGACCATTATCACATTTGGTATATAATAGCACCAATAGTCGCCACTTTTGATTTCGTGCTCCCAACCCTGTTTTAGGAGTACTTAAATATGAAGCATTGCATATCATTATCACTTTTGCTGATGCGTTACTTTCATAATTTTTTTCTCAGATATTATCACTTTTGCTGATGTGTTAGTCTCTCGTTAATCGAAAAAGATGAAATTCTATAGCTTGAATATAATAAAAAGGGAGAAAAGATGACCTCAAAAATGTTATTTTCAGTTTTGGCTTTTTACACCTAAAGTTACATGAACTCATATGAAATTAACTTAATTTATTTTCAGATCTTAGATCATTATCGTGATTGAGAGAAGAGATCATCACACGCTTTAGTTACTTGAAAAATGTATGGTCTTCACATTCATAAACAATAATTGATATTTGTGATAAGTTTACAAAGCTCAATAAAAATAATATATCTTGCTAGAAAATAAATTAAAATTTGTAAAAAAGTTGACAACAACTTGAATATAAAATTTGACATAATCTAAAGGTTTACAAAATTCGACAACTGACAAACAAAATATTTCAACTATTTATGAAAAAAATAAAATGGTTGTCTTAAATTAAAATATTGAAGTTGAATACGACATCGTTCAAAACTAAGTTAAATTTTATATATCTTTCCACGTGTACTAAATAGTATAGAAATAAGCAATTGGGTTTCTTTATGTTCATATTTAGATTTTTAAATATAATTTTTTTAATAACATCAAAACATATGAAAATAAAATTATAAAACTATGTTAGCATAGTAAAGCTATAATCTGTAAATGAGTTGACAACTGATTGAATATAAATTTTAACGTAATATAACGGTTCACAAAGTTTGAAGACTGACAAACAAAATAATTTAACTATTAATAAAAAAAATAAAAAATCTTAAATTAAAATATAGAATCTTTCGACTCATAAAAAATAATTGATATTTGTGCTACATTTTAAAATGTCCCTGTAAATAATGTATTTCAATAAGAAATAAATTAAAATTTATGAATAAGTTGACAACTAATTGAATATAAACTTTGACATAATCTATGAGTTCACAAAATTCGACGACTCACAAAAAAAACATTTTAATTATTTATGAAAAAATAAAATGCTTGCCTTAAATTAAAATATTAAAGTTGAATATGACATCGTTTAAAGTTTATATATCTTTCCATTTTATACTAAATAGTGTAAAAATAAGCAATTGA
Source organism: Alliaria petiolata (assembly GCA_020283515.1). NCBI lineage: Eukaryota > Viridiplantae > Streptophyta > Magnoliopsida > Brassicales > Brassicaceae > Alliaria > Alliaria petiolata. The sequence continues at coordinate 388,404,738 of JAHZTW010000001.1, forward strand.
TCGAGTTTCTTTCTGTTCATATTTAGATTTTAAATATTTTTTTAATAACATCATCAAAACATATGAAATGTGGGTAACAAATGAAATTCTATTTATAGCTTGTATAGAATAAAAATGGAGAAAATATAGCCTCATAAGTGTAATTCTCAATTTTAGCTATTTAAACCAAAAATCAAATGAAATTACTTTAAATTATTTTAAGATTTAAGACCATAATCGTGATTAAGAGAAGAAACCATCACACCCTTTAGTTATTTGAAAAAGGTATGTTCTTCAGATTCATAGACAAAAATATTTTATATTTGTGATACGCTTACAAAACTCCCCATAACTAATATATTTTACTCGAAAATAAATTAAAATTTGTAAATAAGTTGAAAACTAATTGAATACCAAGTTAGAAGTAATTAAAAAAATTTGATGACTCACAAATAAAATATTTTAACTAGTTATGAAAAAATAAAACGATTGCCTTAAATTAAAATATTGAATCTTTATAAACAATAATTGATATTTGTGTTACGATTTTAAAGATTTCTATGAATAATGTATTTCAATAGGAAACAAATTAAAATTTGTATTTAAGTTGACAACTAAGTAAATATAAAGTTTGACATAATCTAACGGTTCATAAATTCGACGACCACAAACAAAATATTTTAACTATTTATGAAAAAATAAAACAGTTGTCTTAAATTAGAATATTGAAGTTGAATACGACAACGTTCAAAACTAAGTTAAAGTTTATATATCTTAACATTTGTACTAAATAGTATAAAATTAGCAATTGAGTTTCTTTCTGTTAAAGTTTTATTTTTTCTTTTTATATATCAAAATATATGAAAATAAAATTATAAAACTCCGTTAACAAAATAAAGCTAAAATTATGAGAGAGTAATGTTTATTATATAAATTTGTTTTTTATATATGAGATTCAAATTACATTTAACTACGAAAGCTCTCATAGTCTAGTGGTTGATAAAAGTGTTCTTTAATGATTTTACAGCAAGATGTTATGTGTTCAATTCCCAGAAGATGCAACTTCTCCAAGTTAATGAAGCCAATTTAGATTTAATTATTTAAAACAATAAATATTGATATATATGATATGTTAACAAAACTCCATATAACTAATATATTTTGCTAGGAAATAAATTAAAATTTGTACATAAGTTGACAACTAATTGAATATAAAGTTGATGTAAGCTAACTCACAAATAATATTTTGAGATTTTAGACCATGATCGTAATTAATTGAAAATAACTTTTTCTTCAGATTCATAAACAATAATTTTTGATATATGTGATATGTTTACAAAACTCCCTATAACTAATATATTTTAATAGGAAATAAATTAAAATATATAAATAAGTTGAAAACTAATTGAATATAAAGTTTGATGTAAGCTAAAAGTTTACAAAATTAGATGACTCACAAAATAGAATATTTTAACTATTTATGAAAAAATAAAATGATTGCCTTAAATAAAAATATTGAACCTTCAAAAACAATAATTGATATTTGTGGTACGATTTTAAAGATTCCTATGAATAGTGTATTTCAATAGGAAATAAATTAAATTTGTATTTAATTTGACAACTAAATAAATATAAAGTTTGACATAATCTAACAGTTCGTAAATTCGACGACTCACAAACAAAATATTTTAACTATTTATGAAAAATAAAACAATTGCCTTTAATTAAAATTTTGAAGTTGAATACGACAACGCTCAAAACTAAGTTAAGGTTTATATATCTTTTCATTTGTACTAAATAGTCTAAAAATTAGCAATTGAGTTTCTTTCTGTTAGAGTTTTAATTTTTCTTTTTAAATATCAAAACATATGAAAATAAAATTATAAAACTCCGTTAACAAAAAAAGGTAGAATTATGAGAGAGTAATGTTTATTATATAAATTTGATTTTTATATATGAGATTCAAATTACATTTAACTGTGAAAGCTCTCATAGTCTAGGTTGATAAAAGGGTTCTTTAATGATTTTACAGCAAGAGGTTATGTGTTCAATTCCCAGAAGATGCAACTTCACCAAGTTAATGAAGCCAATTTACATTTATTTATTTAAAACAATAAATATTGATATATATGATATGTTAACAAAACTCCATATAACTAATATATTTTGCTAGGAAACAAATTAAAATTTGTAAATAAGTTGACAACTAATTGAATATAAAGTTTGATGTAAGCTAACTCACAAATAAAATATTTTGAGATTTTAGACCATAATCGTAATTAATTGAAAATTACTTGTTCTTCAGATTCATAAACAATAATTTTTGATATATGTGATATGTTTACAAAACTACCTATAACTAATATATTTTAATAGGAAATAAATTAAAATATATAAGTAAGTTGACAACTAATTGAATATAAAGTTTGATGTAAGCTAACAGTTTACAAAATTAGATGACTCACACATAGGAAATAAATTAAAATATATATTTAAGTTGACAACTAAATAAATATAAATTTTGACATAATCTAACGGTTCGTAAATTCGACGACTCACAAACAAAATATTTTAACTATTTATGAAAAATAAAACAGTTGCCTTTAATTAAAATTTTGAAGTTGAATACGACAACGCTCAAAACTAAGTTAGGGTTTATATATCTTTTCATTTCTACTAAATAGTTTAAAACAAGCAATTGAGTTTCTTTCTGTTCATATTTAGAGTTTTAATTTTTTTTTAAACATCAAAACATATGAGACTAAAATTATAAAACTCTGTTAACAAAATAAAGATAAAATTATGATAGAGTAGTATTTATTATATGAATTTGTTTTTTATATATGAGATTCAAATAATATATAATTGTGAAAGCTCTCATAGTCTAATGGTTAATAAACAGGTTCATTAATAATTTTACAGCAAGAGGTCAGGGTTCAATTCCCAGAAGATGCAACTTCTCCAAGTTACTGAAGGCAATTTAGATTTATTTATTTAAAAAAAAATATGGGTAAAGATGAAATTCTATTAAAAAGGTGGAAAATATGGCCTTATAGGTGTTATTCCCAATTTTGCCTATTTAAACCTGAAATTATATGAAATTGGCTGAAATTATTTTGTGATTTTAGACCATAATCGTGTTTGAGAGAAGAGACCATAACACGTTTTTTTAATTTAAAATAATTTGTTCTTCAGATTCATAAACAATAATTTTTGATATATGTGATATGTTTACAAAACTGCCTATAACTAATATATTTTAATAGGAAATAAATTAAAAATTTGTAAATAAGTTGACAACTAATTGAATATAAAGTTTAATGTAAGCTAACAGTTTACAAAATTTGATGACTCACAAATAGAATATTTTAACTATTTATAAAAAAAATAAAATGATTGCCTTAAATAAATATATTGAATCTTAAAAAACAATAATTGATATTTGTGGTAAAATTTTAAAGATTCCTATGAATAATGTATTTCAATAGGAAATAAATTAAAATTTGTATTTTAGTTGACAACTAAGTTAATATAAAGTTTAACATAATCTAACGGTTAAAAATTTGACGACTTACAAACAAAATATTTTAACTATTTATGAAAAATAAAACATTTGTCTTAAATTAAATTATTGAAGTTGAATACGACAACGTTCAAAACTAAGTTCAAGTTTATATATCTTTTCATTTGTACTAGATAGTCTAAAAATAAGCAATTAAGTATCTTTCTGTTAATATTTAGAGTTTTAATTTTTTTTTAAACATCAAAACTTATGAAAATTATGAGAGAGTAATGTTTATTATATGAATTTGTTTTTTTGTATATGTGCTCAAATAACATATAATTGTGAAGCTCTCATAGTCTAGTGGTTATTTGATAGGTCCCAGTAAATGATTATCAATGTTGATCCAAAATAGGAAGCAAGAGAATTGCAACTTAGAACTCAAGAGATTTGTTTGGTAGTTGAGACTACCTATTTAGGTTTTTCTCATTGATTTAAATAGGAAAAATTGGAGTCGTAACTCCTTACAAACGTGAACGAGGGGAAATGGAGTCACTAACCCCTAAAAATAGGAATGCATAAGAAAGTGGAGAACTTCTTCCTAAAGACTTGTTATCTTATGTGACTAAGAAATTAAATAAAAACAAAGAAGTCTCGAGACTTCATTTATCCAAATACTTCTTATTTTGACTTATTTTACTTGTTGACTTCATAAATTCCACGTCAGCACCTTCATTGACCGGAGCTATCATATCATTAATAAAAAGGTTCTTTAATGATTTTACAGCAAGAGCTTAGGGGTTCAATTACCAGAAGATACAATTTTTCCAAGTTAATGAAAGCAGTTTAGATTTATTTATACGGATAAAGATGAAATTCTATTAGCTTATATAGAATAAAAAAAGGAAAAAAATGGTCTCATAGGTGTTATTCCCAGTTTTTGCTATTTAAACTAGAGAGACCATCACATGCTTTTGTTAATAGAAAATGACATGTTCTTTAGATTCATAAACAATAATTACTTATATATATGATACGTTTAGAAAACTCCCTATAACTAATATATTTTGCTAGGAAATAAATTAAAATTTGTAAATAAGTTGACAACTAATTGAATATAAAGTTTGATATTTCTGTTCATACTTACAGTTTTATTTTTTTTTAAACATCAAAACATATGAAAATAAAATTATAAAACTCTGTTAACAAAATAAAGGTAAAATTATGATAGAGTAATGTTTATTATATGAATTTGTTTTTTATATATGAGATTCAAATAACATATAATTGCCAAAGTTTTCATAGTCAGTGGTTAATAAAAGGGTTCATTAAGAGGTCGGGTTCAATTTTAGAAGATGCAACTTCTCCAAGTTAACGAAGGCAATTTAGATTTATTTATTTAAAATAAAAAATATGGGTAAAGATGAAATTCTATTAAAAAGGGGGTGGGGGAAGATGGCCTTATAGGTGTTATTCCCAGGTTTGCCTAGTTAAACCTGAAATTATATGAAAGTGCCTGAAATTATTTTGAGATTTTAGACCATAATCGTAATTAATTGAAAATGACTTGTTCTTCAGATTCATAAACAATAATTTTGATATATGTGATATGTTTACAAAACTCCATATAACTAATATATTTTAATAGGTAATAAATTAAAATATGTAAATAAGTTGACAACTAATTGAATATAAAGTTTGATGTAAGCTTAGAGTTTACAAAATTAGATGACTCACAAATATAATATTTTAACTATTATGAAAAATAAAATGATTGCCTTAAATAAAAATATTGAATCATCAAAAACAATAATTGATATTTGTGGTACGATTTTAAAGATTCCTATGAATAATGTATTTCGATAGGAAATAAATTAAAATTTGTATTTAAGTTGACAACTAAGTTAATATAAAGTTTGACATTATCTAACAGTTCAAAATTCGACGACTCACAAACAAAGTATTTTAACTATTTATGAAAAATAAAGCATTTGCCTTAAATTAAAATATTGAAGTTGAATACGGCAACATTCAAAACTAAGTTAAAGTTTATATATCTTTTCATTTGTACTAAATAGTCTAAAATAAGCAATTGAGTATCTTTGTGTTCATACTTAGAGTTTTAATTTTTTTTTTTGAAACATCAAAACATATGAAAATTATGAGAGAGTAATGTTTATTATATGAATTTTTTTTATATATATCAGCTCAAATAACATATAATTGTGAAAGCTCTCATAGTCTAGTGGTTAATAAAAGGGGTTTTTAATGATTTTACAGCAAGAGCTTTCGGGTTCAATTCCCAAAAGATACAACTTTTCCAAGTTAATGAAGGCAATTTAGATTTATTTATTTAAAACAGAAATATGGATAACGATGAAATTATATTAGCTTATATAGAATAAAAAGGGGGAAAAGATGGCATCATAGGTGTTATTCCTAGTTATGGCTATTTAAACCTCAGAGACCATCACACGCTTTTGTTAAAAGAATATGACATGTTCTTTAAATTCATAAACAATAATTATTTATATATATGATACGTTTAGAAAACTCCCTATAAGTCTATAACTAATATATTTTCTAGGAAATAAATTAAAATTTGTAAATAAATTTATAACTAATTGAATATAAAGTTAGTTCACAAAATTCGATGATTATAAATAAAATATTTTAACTATTTATGAAAAATAAAACAATTGCCTTAAAATAAATATTTGTTGTACGTTTACAAAGCTTCCTACAAATAATATATATTAATAGAAAATAAATTAAAATTTGTAAATAAGTTGACAACTAATTGAATATAAATTTTAACGTAATATAACGGTTCACAAAGTTTGAAGACTGACAAACAAAATCTAACTATTTATGAAAAAATAAAATGGTTGTCTTAAATTAAAATATTAATTTTTTCGATTCATTTAAAATAATTGATATTTGTGATAAGTTTATAATGCTCCCTACAAATAATGTATTTTAATACGAAATTAATTTAAAATTTGTAAATAAGTTAAAAAAAACTAAGTGAATATAAAGTTTGAAATAATCTAACTGTTCACAAAATTTGACGATTGACAAACAAAATATTTTAACTATTTATGTAAAAATAAAATGGTAGCCTTAAATTAAAATATTGAAGTTGAATACGACATCGTTTGAAACTAAATTAAAGTTTATATATCTTTCAATGTAAGCTAAATAGTCCAAAAATAAGCAATTGGATTTCTTTCTTTTCATATTTATCTTTTTAAATATTAATTTTTTAATAACATCAAAACATATGAAAATAAAATTATAAAACTATTTTAACAAAGTAAAAGTAAAATTTTGAGAGACTGTTATATTATTGTATGAATTTGTTTTTTTATAAATGAGATTTTAATAACATTGTTGTGGATAACCAAAATAAAAACAAACTTAAGAGAATAACCAAAATTGTAGAGAGAGATAAGAAGAGGTATAGAGAAAAAATGGTTAAATTGTAGGTTTTGTTTATTTTTTTTTGTTATTGAGCAAAAAATCTCAATTTTAATTGATATATTTAAAAATAAAAATATTGGAGAAGATGTAATTCAGTAGCTTGTATAGAAAAAGGGAGAAAAGATGACATCATAAGTGTTATCAAATCAAATTTATGTACATGGGGAAATAAGTAATGGAATCCTAAAGCTTGCCTCTCCACATAAGTTCATAAATGGAGCTATAAAAAAATGGCATTTAAAGCAAAACACAAACACATGAACCGATCATTAGTAAAACATCTAAGAGGTACATTTCTACATATATTTTTAAACTAAAGCCCTAACAAAAAATCCTTCCCCCAATTGGATGAAATTTGCCTAAATGTACAAAGACAATTAGCAATAATAAATATCGCTTTTACTTCTTCTTCGGTACCTTTGGCCTTGACCTCATACTGGCTCTCCTTGCCACATCCCACGCCTTCTGTGGCGCGTAAACACCTAACTGAGACGCAAAGAAAGATTCATAACCTGGTGAATCAAATGCAAAACCAGTGTGCTTTGAGAGCTCCCGAGGCAATTGTGATATCGCATAGCTTCTCGCCTCTTGAGGCGTAAGCTCGTTCTCTATCTCCAGGTGATCTGCTTTGCTTGCATCTGACTCGTGCCTATGTATTTCTTGAACGATCTGATAATCATATGGGAAGAACCATCTCTCAACCCTGCATTAGTAAAAGACACAGATTCTCTCAAGTCATAATCCTTACAAAAACATCATGTGTATGTTTAATAACCACATGCTTTACTTACCCTTGGAAGATGAAATCGCCTAGAAGAGAGACAATAGGAACAAGCAGCAATGTGAAGTAGAAGTAGAANGCAATTCTCAAAAGATGCAATTTCTCCAAATTAATGAAAACAATTTATTTATATTGATATATTTAAAAATAGAAATATTGGAGAAGATGTAATTCAGTAGCTTGTATAGAATAAAAAGGGAGAGAAGATGACATCAAAAGTGTTATCAAATCAAATTTATGTACATGGGGAAATAAGTAATGGAATCCTAAAACTTGCCTCTCCACATAAGTTCATAAATGGAGCTATAAAAAAATGGCATTTAAAGCAAAACACAAACATGAACCGATCATTAGTAAAACATCTAAGAGGTACATTTCTACATATATTTTTAAACTAAACCCTAACAAAAAAATCCCCCCCAATTGGATGAAATTGCCTAAATGTACAAAGACAATTAGCAATAATATTATATCGCTTTTACTTCTTCTTCGGTACCTTTGGCCTTGACCTCATACTTGCTCTCCTTGCCACATCCCACGCCTTCTGTGGCGCGTAAACACCTATCTGAGACGCAAAGAAAGATTCATAACCTGGTGAATCAAATGCAAAACCAGTGTGCTTTGAGAGCTCCCGAGGCAATTGTGATATCGCATAGCTTCTCGCCTCTTGAGGCGTAAGCTCGTTCTCTATCTCCAGGTGATCTGCTTTGCTTGCATCTGACTCGTGCCTATGTATTTCTTGAACGATCTGATAATCATATGGGAAGAACCATCTCTCAACCCTGCATTAGTAAAAGACACAGATTCTCTCAAGTCATAATCCTTACAAAAACATCATGTGTATGTTTAATAACCACATGCTTTACTTACCCTTGGAAGATGAAATCGCCTAGAAGAGAGACAATAGGAACAAGCAGCAATGTGAAGTAGAATTAGAATGTGCTCATGAGGACATATATGACAAAGTAGACATTTTCCTGCAGAGACGTGTAAAAAGAGATAGAAATCAGATTAGCCAAAGTTATGAACAAAACTAACATCAGACAAACCAAAGATATACACTCGCTTACATTTCTATCACGTGGTGTTGTGATCCCGCAGTATATGAAAGCGAAAACGAGCCATGCAAGGATGCTCCCACCTACTGTGATATAATGCCATCTGGTAATGGAATTGCTCATCAAAAGAATGCGCACGTTCACAGCAATCACGAGACATGTGAAGACCATTGTGCTAACATCCCAGAGACCAAATATTTTGCCTGATGAATTTATAGCACCAAAAGATGAGGAGGTCACGAAGAGATAGCACACAAGAGACTGATACACAGCAGAAGAAGCCCATACAGCTACAACTCTCCATTTAAAAAATGAGTTGCGTATTCCCTCTCTATACAGTTCTGGGTATCTCTTCGAAAGGGACGCACTCACATCCTACCAAGAGCACATTATAGAAATAAAATTGTCAAATCCAAAACGAAATGAAGATAGTCCTAATGGTTAAGTATTCTATTGTATAAAGTAGAGTAAAAGCTAGTACCTTCTCAAACAGCCCAAGGACAATAACCGGAAGAGCTGTAAATACAACATTAAACAATGACTGGAACCAATCATCATAGAACCTTTGACCAGAAAACCCAGTTCGAAATGTGAACCAAAACTGAGTCAAAGTGAAGGTAAGATTCTTGTAGAAGAAATACATGACAACCTGCCAAGCAAAAGATCATTAGAATTTCCAAAAATTAAAAGCATGTTATGTGGCAAAAGACAAATTCAACCTTGCAGATTCTAAGATATGACCACCGTCCATGGACAAGAAGCAAATCTGTAAGAAATCTGAACTGAGCAATGGCAAAATCACTAGCCATCACAGCTTGCATTCCCTCCATCCCACTTATTCCTATACCAACATGAGCGGCTTGAATCATGCTAACATCATTGGCTCCATCACCAATACTAAGTGTAATCTTTTTTGCGCCTTTTCTCACCAAGCTTGTCACCTGAAATTAGAATTACATATATACTATAATTTAGAAGTCGGTTCAAAGAACACATATAACCAACTTACTCATTGGATATGAATTAATTGCCAGAATTCAAACCCTAGAAAATATGTGATTACTAATTGCGTAACCAAATCCCCAGAACAATAATACACAAGTTCCTTCAAAGCCTGTACGAATTTATTTTGAAATTAGTCATCTGAAATTACCTGTGCTTTCTGTAACGGAGAAACACGACAGCATACAACTGAAGTACAGTTCAAACTCAAGCTGAGCAGCGTCACACGTAAACTCGGGTCTAATGCATACATTAAACACTTTCCATCAATAACGAGTGCCAATTTTGGTCCAGCTACGGTATGCAGAGAGTGTTGAGCTTCTTCAAGGCTCTTTTTCAGCTCCTTCTTCACTTCTTCTTTGATAACACGAGCAATCTCAACTTGATCACCCTAATATAAAAGTTTTTATTAATAAAAAAAAAACTAAAACGATTGTGTCCCCTTAAAAAATCCTACACAAGACAAGTTGCACAGTAAAACAATTACCCTTTCTTCAGCTTTCCTGATTGCATCCGTTTCAGAACTGATAATAAATTGTTTCATATCGTTGTTGATCAAGTTGCATGCTGTAGCATAATAAAATCAAAGATTAGATATTTAAATGGAAGAAGAATAAGAAAGATCCAAGAGCAACCGTTTGTGGTACACCCTACCATATGCAATATTAATAGCCGTTTCCATTTTGTCCCCTGTTAACACCCATATTTTAATTCCAGCTCTTGATAAGGTCTCTATGCAGTTAGGCACCCCTTCCTGAAGTTTGTCTTCTATTGCAGTCGATCCGATGAGGATAAGATCCTTCTCAATAAGTTCTGCCACCTTCATGGATCAAGACACCTCACACTCATCAGCTATAACTATCAACTATTTCCTGGCGACTCAAAAACTGTACTTAAGTGTACAATCATTCTCACTAATTAAGGACATAATCATATAATAGTTTTCGTTCCTGTTATACAAACAACTTTTATTGCTCCTGGAAGCCATTTTCAACCTCTGGAATTTTCTTCAAAGTCGTTTATTGAAAAGAAAATAGGTAAGAAATAATAAGTTTACCTCGTCTAACTTCTTTTCACGGTCTCGTAAGGCAGATTTGGCCTGGATGAATTTTTCATTCCAACTATCATAAGTTTCAGGGTTTAAATCTCTATAGGCCAGACAAAGGGTACGCAATCCAGAAGATCCAAAATGTTCCAAATGTTCTCTTGTTACTTTCCTAACATCGTCCATACCATCAGCCAATCTCTCAAAGATGACGGTATCAGCACCCTGCGGACAAAGTTCAAGCACTGATCAGAATTTGACCTGGAAGTACACGGAGAAGCAGGTGCTTAAGAACTACTACTACCTTACAGTAGAGTACAAGCCTTCCATCTGGGAAACGACATACAACAGACTGGCGCTTCCTTGTACTGTTACGCATTGTGTGAAATTTCAGTATGCTTAAATCACGATTCACGACATAGAGACAATAAACAAACATTTCAGTGTCATATAGACCTGTTGAACTCGAGAACATTAAGGATCTCATAGCCCACATCTTGAATCTTTCCCATCTTCTCCACATGAGACTCGCGAACATACACCATAGTTGGAGTACGCCTGAAAATAAAAGAAACTAGTCTCAAACAAACTAATAGTGACTTGAGAAACAAAAGCACCTATAGAAGAAAATCTAAAATTTAGAACTAGGAATCATGGGGCTAAGTTAACTAGTTGGAAAATTTTATCTTGTCAGATTGCCTGCAATTTCAAGTTGTCTTTATGAATTGAAAAGTAATGAGATTTACCTGTAAAAGAAGAAACCAAAATTCTTGGCGGCAGTAACTAGGGCAGCTTCATCTGGAGATGCAGCTTGATACACGATCTTCTCAGGGGACTCATCACCTTCAGGAAGGACTGTGTGACAGATGGCCAGGCATCTAAAAAGTTCCTACATATATCAAAAGTACAACAATATCTTAAGATAAATGAGCATCTGCATGTACATCCCCAGAAATAGACACAGCAGAAATCTGGATCCCAAAACCAAGGAATTTCTCTAAACCATGAAAATGTCATTACAATATTTTATAGTCAGAACCATTCTGTAGTTTTTAGTACAAGACTCGCAAAAAAAAGACCTAGACTAAAACAAAAGAACCTTTTCGAGCTATAACCTTACAAGTTCACATCTCAGCACCTATCAAATACACCGTAGACCGCACTTTTCACAGAAGGAAGCAAGAAATCTTTTTTAGATTAGCCCTATAAGGCTATAACCCCATCACAACTTAGCTACTTCAATTGGTAAACCTATTGTGAGCCAAATCTCTAGAGAATGAAAGTCAGGCACCTTGCAAAGATCAGGATTAGGTTCGTTTCTCCAAGCTCCCCGCATTAGCCTTGGATCATCAAAATTAAATCCCTTTTCTCTTATTGCACCAGTCGATCTTTCCTCCTGAGAATATTTGTAGCGGTACAAATTAGACATGCTTCCATTACATCAGATTTCATTAAGCAACTTCCTCATCTGAAAAGAATTAATACCTCTTGAACTTTTAAGCCATGACGCTCAGCGATTCCTCTTTCTATTTCAGTTACACCACATCCATAACTTATTCCTCCAATTGAACATTTAAAGAACTCCATCAAATTTCTCGTCAGCGTTCCAGTTTTATCAGAAAATATGTATTCCACCTGAAATATACCATAGTAATTTCAACTGCAGTGAGAACAATACCATAGTATATCAAAGAAATAATAATCTAGCAACAGTTATAATACTAGCAACAAAACGGATATCTATATCATACTAGTAACAATGTGTCATATGGATTAGTAGTGGTAATATGCAACATTGACTGATAGCTACCTGTCCAAGCTCCTCGTTTAAATTGGAAGTCCTGGCCGAGGCAGGGGTATTTGTTTCAGCATGATACATATTGAGATCTCGGTTGATAAACTGAGTCGACTGGATAAACTTGATCATCTGGGTTTCGTTTAAGGAGAGAAGATAGAAATCACTCAAATTGTCGGTCCTTGTATTGCAGATAGTTAAAATGGGATACTAGGAAAGACGTACCTCAATAGAAACATAAAGGGAGATTGGAATAATTGACGAGAACAGAGTGACTAGAGTGAAAAAGGTGAAAAACCCTATCTGCGGCAGCAAATAGAAGCAAGATGGTAAAACCAACAATCCAGAAATAGATGGAAATCAACTTCAACTACACAAAACTATTTACCATGAGTCCATTACGGTATTCCCAATCTGACTTATGTAGACCCAAGTAATAGTCCTCACGATCCGTCACAATTGAACTGCAAGATTAACAAATATGGATAAGCGTATCACAACAATCGAAGCAGGACTTGATAATTCACAAGAATGACGAGAAACCACACCAGCCTATAGCTCCAATTAGACACATTGTGACAAGGACACAAAATATTGTAATAATGAGTTTGTCGAGCTTCTTTTCCAGCGTACTTCTTTTGGAAGGAGCATTCATGGCATTCATCATCACCTACATATGTAGAATTCACCATAGACTAGCATCAGATTGTATGCATAGGAAGTAGAAACCATAGAATGGTTTTAGAATACATGAATCCTGTAAGCTAGAAACACATGTTTGCAAAGCTAGTTTCACATAAAAACAAGTTTACAAAAGTTTACCTTCGTCTCATGGCCAGTAAAAACTACAGCTCCAACAATGTACTCTGTGTTCCTAAGACTGCATCCCTGAAAATGTAGATGCCAAAAGGCTCAGAATATTATTAAATCCAAGGATACAAAGCTCTGCATTACAAGCATGGGAATCTGTTCAGAATACTTTAATTAATCCGAGGATATAAAGTTGCCAAAAAAAAATCAAGACCAAAACAAAGAAAAAACATGCATGACCAAATCATGAAATTGCAAAAATAAGGCAGAAAAAGGAAAAAGCAGCCAACGGCAGAAACAGTCAATCATACACGCAATAAAAGCTGGTCTGGCGAGAGAGGTAATGTCTGCTTTTGCACTATATTGCTGGTCTGGCGAGAGAGGTAATGTCTGCTTTTGCACTATAAGATTCCCGGTGAAAGTGTACAGAGAATTGTTCGGTTGCTCACACTGAATTTCACCTGCATGGTAAAAGAAAGAGATGTTGGAGAATTGAAGACATGTGTTAGACAGTTACCACACTATCATACAGAAATAAAAAAAAGTTAAATAAAATGAAGGCTTGTCAGGACAAATAAAAATTACATCTACATATATTAGCAGAAGAAAATGGATAAGAGACAAGAGCGTGTATCATCAGTCAGAGAAATGAGCTATAACTCTGTCAGCAAAATGATATTAGAAAAATTCTACCAGAAATTTAACAATAACCTCTATTTACAAGAGCCAGACAAACACTAAACAAATGATAAATCAACAGATATTAAGACTCTGCTGCCATTAGTTTTGGTGGTGCTTCGATCCGTACAAATCAGAATGTGTGATATAAGAAAAGGCAAGGAGTTTGCAGGGTAACTTTAAAAAAGTAACCTGACCCAGGTGAACCTTTTCTTGACAGTTTCATTTATTTATTCAATTAATGATCCAATGTATGATAATAGATACTGACAAGTGTTTCGACAATCAATGCCAAATCGCTAGAACCCACTAGCTTTATTTGCAAACTAGATCATAGCGAAGTACGTACAATATCACTGCAACAGGTTCAGATCCATCTACTAAAAAATTATTGCATGATAACAATCAAAGCCATAGGCTAACCTTTAAACTCAGAAGCTTTCTCTGGTACCAAGTAATCCCATGTCCTTTCAAGGGCCTTTCTTATTTTTAAATTTGTTTCTCCATCTAGATTTGCAGTCTGCACTCACAAGAAATAAGCAAATGAACGGTACACTAGGTAAGAAAACGTTCTTGAATAGCAGCTTTTCTCCTGGACAAAAGAGAGCAATATAATTTTTGAAAGGGGCTGTCAAAGAAGAAGCACCTCAACGTAGCAGATACCATCCGGGTTAGTGCTGGACAGAAAAAGAATATCTGCTGGAAAAAATGCATCTTGTTTTATCTGCAAAATCAAGAAACTTATTTAACNAAAGAAGAAGCACCTCAACGTAGCAGATACCATCCGGGTTAGTGCTGGACAGAAAAAGAATATCTGCTGGAAAAAATGCATCTTGTTTTATCTGCAAAATCAAGAAACTTATTTAACATTTATGGGTCGTAATTCAAAGATAACAAGATTCTGAAATCCTGCTCTAATGCAAGAAGGCATGATGTCAGCACTGTTAATTCCACGATCATAGTAAGCATTGGCAGGTCTACGTGTGAAGGAACAAAAGATATCAAGATGAGGTGCCAGGTGGAGAGGAAGAAGACGAGCGCAGTGTCTCAACCTGATTAAAAGCAAAGTTTCAAGAGCAGCCAGGGCTGCAATTGCGTAGTGTTTCTTTACTCAAATTTTTTTAATACTGTAATGAGTACTGTAAGTATCCCGTATTAGCCAGCTCAGCTGGTGGTATAAGTAGCAGGGGAGTATAACAATTTGGTGGATTTTTGGGTTGGATCGAGGAGTGAGGCTCTTATTAACCAAATCTACTTAAAATTATTGGTGAATCACAGTGGTAACTATAGTTCAGTACCTAAAAGAACGGAAGGCAAATTGTAAAATTACTTTTCTATCTTAACTGACAATCTCCCTCCCCTTTCAGAATCCTAAATGATAAATTAGAACCTTGAAATGTAGTCAACTCAAACAAATTTCTTAAACACAGTGTACTTTGCTAGAGCCCAGCAAAGAATGATGTTTGTTAGTATTTTAACTCTATTACAGAAGGGGAAAATCAGTATACACTATTAAACTGTATTTCAGGAAGTCATAGAACCCTTCCATTTCGGAGAAAGCAGGGAATAAGTTACCACAGTTGAAAGCAGCACAATGACACACATAAATTACACAAGGTAACTAATCTCTGCCAGGATAACTATAAATGCAGGCAGTACAAACAACTATACATGTACATATGTACCAACAACGCACTGAAATACACACAACAATAAATAAAACGGGTAACCAAAGAGCAATTCATCTAATCATGTTAGAACAATAAAGGACTAACCTTGACAATATCTCCAACTTGCAACTTTCTCCAGGGAATAGCTACCCACTGTTGATCTTGTAAGATATCCACTTTGCTATTATTTATGGACATATCATTTTGAAACCGTTTCTGCACCAAATTATCCACAGAAGAATTTAGAAAATTGAGACACAGATGGGTCTTTACTCTTTACTACCTTGAACATTTTATTTTTAGCGCTGAAATAAGTCTATTCTAAAGCAAGGAGAAATGAGATATCTCTGCAATTAAAAAACAAAAGAAGAACAAACAGTTATCCCTTACCCAGTCTTCAAAAGCCTCTTTAATAAGAGAGACGAGAAGCACCATAGACAGTGGAGCTACATTCGTTATTGGACTCACAGGGCTGCAGGAAAAACAAATCTATCTAGTTATAACTGCATAAATCATGCATAATTGATCCAACAAGAACAAGGGTGTTCTACGAACAGGAGGCAACTTCAAAAAATCGTCAGAATTAAAAAATTTCCAATGGATTTAGCATACCTTATAGGTGTCATTGATAGGCATGAGATCCCAAGAAAGTATATGTTCGCTATGCGCCTAAACTGTCAGGAAACACATTATAACTAAGATCACAAACACATAACAGAAAAAGGCTTGTGCATAGGAATGCACGTGTTTGAAGTGTAATTTCATTTACGATTTTGATCCTAATTCCATAGGTAAACTCACACTAGTCTTCCTTCAAATATAATTGCATCAGAGACAAGAATATTCAAGACATTCCACATGAAAGCACAATTCTTGGCTAGTACATCGTAGGGTTCCATTAAAATTGTTGGATTTTGAAAAGACTAACTCGGAGCTAAGTTAGCAACCCTTAGATCCTAGCAACAAAGAAAAATAATGCATAGTATTTTATATTTACCTGTTCAAACAGACCCTTGGGAAGAAAAGTGAAAACATTGTACTTTGTTGTAGAAATCGAATTACCCTGAAACCAATTGTTTCATATTCATTAGAATCCAAACAGATCGATGAATCCCAGATAGCACAAATTACAATGCGCATCTCCGGTAATCGAGATTCAGAACAAAACACCGCATTACAAGAGCGAACATCATCACACATGCCGCGCCGGAAAAAAACACTACAACCTCCGGCGTACCTTAAACCGGACAGGTAGATTAGAATCCCGATCATTGCAGAAGACGGTACGATAACTCGGAGCCTGTGGCTGTATATGACCCAAAGTCACCGTCCGAGACGGCGTCCGCCGATGACTCGCCGACGAATCGACGCTTAAGCCACCCGATCGAACCATTTTGGATTCACCCCGATCCAACAGGTCTCGACCTTCAAAATCGAAAATTTGACTTCACTATTATTCGCGTCGATTCTTCGTCTCCCTGATTGATTCGATTAGGCGAGGGAAGAGATCTGAAATTCGACGGTAGAAACTAGAAACAGAGAGGAGACCAGCCTCTCTTTCGTTTCAACTTTTTTTTTTTTTTTTTTTTTTTTTAGAGTAATGCTTCTTCGTCTCAGAAAATTGCTCCTCCTTCGGGTTGAACTAATAAAATAAAATAAAATAATTTTTCAAATTTTCCATTTTCGACCCTAAGTATTATTATTATTTCTCTTAATCCATCCGCGTTGATGCAAGAAAAGGAAAAAAAGAACGTTCCGCGTTGAACAAATGTCCACGCGCCAATAAGCCGCGTGATATTCAAATATACAACTGGGACCCACTTTGTTGCTCTAAATAATCGCCGTAAAAGTAAGGTGTTTTCATCATCTAAATTCAAGTATTCAACTAATGAGTTTTTATCAACAAGTCTTTAACTTATGATAAATTTTGCATTAATATATAGCATTTTAATGATGATATAATTGAAAATGATTATTTTAATTAAAAAAATTATATTTTTTCTAGCTTTAATAGTTAATNGAATCATGGGGCTAAGTTAACTAGTTGGGAAATTTTATCTTGTCAGATTGCCTGCAATTTCAAGTTGTCTTTATGAATTGAAAAGTAATGAGATTCACCTGTAAAAGAAGAAACCAAAATTCTTGGCGGCAGTAACTAGGGCAGCTTCATCTGGAGATGCAGCTTGATACACGATCTTCTCAGGGGACTCATCACCTTCAGGAAGGACTGTGTGACAGATGGCCAGGCATCTAAAAAGTTCCTACATATATCAAAAGTACAACAATATCTTAAGATAAATGAGCATCTGCATGTACATCCCCAGAAATAGACACAGCAGAAATCTGGATCCCAAAACCAAGGAATTTCTCTAAACCATGAAAATGTCATTACAATATTTTATAGTCAGAACCATTCTGTAGTTTTTAGTACAAGACTCGCAAAAAAAAGACCTAGACTAAAACAAAAGAACCTTTTCGAGCTATAACCTTACAAGTTCACATCTCAGCACCTATCAAATACACCGTAGACCGCACTTTTCACAGAAGGAAGCAAGAAATCTTTTTTAGATTAGCCCTATAAGGCTATAACCCCATCACAACTTAGCTACTTCAATTGGTAAACCTATTGTGAGCCAAATCTCTAGAGAATGAAAGTCAGGCACCTTGCAAAGATCAGGATTAGGTTCGTTTCTCCAGGCTCCCCGCATTAGCCTTGGATCATCAAAATTAAATCCCTTTTCTCTTATTGCACCAGTCGATCTTTCCTCCTGAGAATATTTGTAGCGGTACAAATTAGACATGCTTCCATTACACCAGAATGCATTAAGCAACTTCCTCATCTGAAAAGAAATAATACCTCTTGAACTTTTAAGCCATGACGCTCAGCGATTCCTCTTTCTATTTCAGTGACACCACATCCATAACTTATTCCTCCAATTGAACATTTAAAGAACTCCATCAAATTTCTCGTCAGCGTTCCAGTTTTATCAGAAAATATGTATTCCACCTGAAAGATACCATAGTAATTTCAACTGCAGTGAGAACAATACCATAGTATATCAAAGAAATAATAATCTAGCAACAGTTAAAATACTAGCAACAAAACGGATATCTATATCATACTAGCAACAATGTGACATATGGATCAGTAGTGGTAATATGCAACATGGACTGATAGCTACCTGTCCAAGCTCCTCGTTTAAATTGGAAGTCCTGGCCGAGGCAGGGGTATTTGTTTCAGCATGATACATATTGAGATCTCGGTTGATAAACTGAGTCGACTGGATAAACTTGATCATCTGGGTTTCGTTTAAGGAGATATGATAGAAATCACTCAAATTGTCGGTCCTTGTATTGCAGATTGTTATAATAGGGTACTAGGAAAGACGTACCTCAATAGAAACATAAAGGGAGATTGGAATAATTGACGAGAACAGAGTGACTAGAGTGAAAAAGGTAAAAAACCCTATCTGTGGCAGCAAACAGAAGCAATATGGTAAAACCAGCAACCCGGAAATAGACAAATATCAACTTCAACTACACAACTATTTACCATGAGTCCATTACGGTATTCCCAATCTGACTTATGTAGACCCAAGTAATAGTCCTCACGATCCGTCACAATTGAACTGCAAAATTAACAAATATAGATAAGCATATCACAACAATCAAAGCAGGACTTGATAAATCACAAGACTGACAAGAAACCACACCAGCCTATAGCTCCAATTAGACACATTGTGACAAGGACACAAAATATTGTAATAATGAGTTTGTCGAGCTTCTTTTCCAGCGTACTTCTTTTGGAAGGAGCATTCATGGCATTCATCATCACCTACATATGTAGAATCCACCATAGAATAGCATCAGATTGTATGCGTAGCAACTATATAACGAAGTAGAAACCATATAATGGTTTTAGAATACATGAATCCTCTGAGCTAGAAACACATGTTTGCACAGCTAGTTTCACATAAAACAAGCTTACAAAAGCTCACCTTCGTCTCATGGCCAGTAAAAACTACAGCTCCAACTATGTATTCTGTGTTCCTAAGACTGCATCCCTGAAAATGTAGATGCCAAAAGGCTCAGAATATTATTAAATCCAAGGATACAAAGCTTTGCATTACATGCAAGGGAATCTGTTCGGAATACTTTTATTAATCCAAGGATATAAAGTTCAAAAAAATCAAGATATCTCATTATCCAAAACAAAGAAAAACATGCATGACCAAATCATGAAATTGCAAAAATAAGGCAGAAGAGGAAAAAGCAGCCAACAGCAGAAACAGTCGATCATACACGCAATAAAAGCTGGTCTGGAGAGAGAGGTAATGTCTGCTTTTGCACTATAAGATTCCCGGTGAAAGTGTACAGAGAATTGTTCGGTTGCTCACACTGAATTTCACCTGCATGGTAAAAGAAAGAGATGTTGGAGAATTGAAGACATGTGTTAGACAGTTACCACACTATCATACAGAAATAAAAAAAAGTTAAATAAAATGAAGGCTTGTCAGGACAAATAAAAATTACATCTACATATATTAGCAGAAGAAAATGGATAAGAGTCAAGAGCGTGTATCATCAGTCAGAGAAATGAGCTATAACTCTGTCAGCAAAATGATATTAGAAAAATTCTACCAGAAATTTAACAATAACCTCTATTTACAAGAGCCAGACAAACACTAAACAAATGATAAATCAACAGATATTAAGACTCTGCTGCCATTAGTTTTGGTGGTGCTTCGATCCGTACAAATCAGAATGTGTGATATAAGAAAAGGCAAGGAGTTTGCAGGGTAACTTTAAAAAAGTAACCTGACCCAGGTGAACCTTTTCTAGACAGTTTCATTTATTTATTCAATTAATGATCCAATGTATGATAATAGATACTGACAAGTGTTTCGACAATCAATGCCAAATCGCTAGAACCCACTAGCTTTATTTGCAAACTAGATCATAGCGAAGTACGTACAATATCACTGCAACAGGTTCAGATCCATCTACAAAAAAATTATTGCATGATAACAATCAAAGCCATAGGCTAACCTTTAAACTCAGAAGCTTTCTCTGGTACCAAGTAATCCCATGTCCTTTCAAGGGCCTTTCTTATTTTTAAATTTGTTTCTCCATCTAGATTTGCAGTCTGCAGTCACAAGAAATAAGCAAATGAACGGTACACTAGGTAAGAGAACGTTTTTGAATAGCAGCTTTTCTCCTGGACAAAAGAGAGCAATATAATTTTTGAAAGAGGCTGTCAAAGAAGAAGCACCTCAACGTAGCAGATACCATCCGGGTTAGTGCTGGACAGAAAAAGAATATCTGCTGGAAAAAATGCATCTTGTTTTATCTGCAAAATCAAGAAACTTATTTAACGTTTATGGGTCTTAATTCAAAGATAACAAGATTCTGAAATCCTGCTCTAATGCAAGAAGGCATGATGTCAGCATTGTTAATTCCTCGATCATAGTAAGCATTGACGGGTCTACGTGTGAAGGACAAAAGATATCAAGATGAGGTAGAGAGGAAGAAGACGAGCGCAGTGTCTCAACCTGACTAAAAGCAAAGTTTCAAGAGCAGCCAGGGCTGCGATTGCGTAGCGTTTCTTTACTCAATTTTTTTTAATACTGTAATGAAGTACTGTAAGTATCCCGTATTAACCAGCTCAGCTGGTGGTATAAGTAGCAGGGGAGTATAGCAATTTATGCGGGCGACAATTTATGCAGGCTGTACAAACAACTATACATGTACATGTGTACCAACAACGCACTGAAATACACACAACAATAAATAAAACGGGTAACCAAAGAGCAATTCATCTAATCATGTTAGAACAATAAAGGACTAACCTTGACAATATCTCCAACTTGCAACTTTCTCCAGGGAATAGCTACCCACTGTTGATCTTGTAAGATATCCACTTTGCTATTATTTATGGACATATCATTTTGAAACCGTTTCTGCACCAAATTATCCACAGAAGAATTTAGAAAATTGAGACACAGATGGGTCTTTACTCTTTACTACCTTGAACATTTTATTTTTAGCGCTGAAATAAGTCTATTCTAAAGCAAGGAGAAATGAGATATCTCTGCAATTAAAAAACAAAAGAAGAACAAACAGTTATCCCTTACCCAGTCTTCAAAAGCCTCTTTAATAAGAGAGACGAGAAGCACCATAGACAGTGGAGCTACATTCGTTATTGGACTCACAGGGCTGCAGGAAAAACAATCTATCTAGTTATAATTGCATAAATCATGCATAATTGATCAATAAAATTTCATCCAACAAGAACAACGGCGTTCTATGCACAGGAGGCAACTTCAAAATATCGTCAAAATTAAAAATTTCCAATGGATTTAGCATACCTTATTGGTGTCATTGATAGGCATGAAATCCCAAGAAAGTATATGTTTGCTATGCGCCTAAACTGTCAGGAAACACATTATAACTAAGATCACAAACACATAACAGAAAAAGGCTTGTGCATAGGAATGCAGGTGTTTGAAGTGTAATTTCATTTACGATTTTGATCCTAATTCCATAGGTAAACTCACACTAGTCTTCCTTCAAATATAATTGCATCAGAGACAAGAATATTCAAAACATTCCACATGGTAGCACAATTCTTCGGCTAGTACATCGTAGGGTTCCATTAAAATTGTTGGATTTTGAAAAGACTAACTCCTAGATACATGCCGGAGCTAAGTTAGCAACCCTTAGATCCTAGCAACAAAGAAAAATAATGCATATTTTATATTTACCTGTTCAAACAGACCCTTGGGCAGAAAAGTGAAAACATTGTATTTTGTTGTAGAAATCGAATTACCCTGAAACCATTGTTATCCATTAGAATCCAAACAGATCGATGAATCCCAGATAGCACAAATTACAATGCGCATCTCCGGCAATCGAGATTCAGAACAAAACACCGCATCACAAGAGCGAACATCAACACACGTGCCGCGCCGGGAAAAAAAACACTACAACTCCGGCGTACCTTAAACCGGACAGGTAGATTAGAATCCCGATCATTGCAGAAGACGGTACGATAACTCGGAGCCTGTGGCTGTATATGACCCAAAGTCACCGTCCGAGACGGCGTCCGCCGATGACTCGCCGACGAATCGACGCTTAAGCCACCCGATCGAACCATTTTGGATTCACCCCGATCCAACAGGTCTCGACCTTCAAAATCGATAATTCGACTTCACTATTATTCGCGTCGATTCTTCGTCTCCCTGATTGATTCGATTGGGCGAAGGAAGAGATCTGAAATTCGACGGTAGAAACTAGAAACAGAGATGACCAAAGACCAGCCTCTCTTCCGTTTCAACCTTTTTTTTTATTTTTATTTTTTGTATAGTAATGTTTCTTCGTCTCAGAAAGTTGCTCCTCTCCTTCGGGTTGAACTAATAAAATAAAATAAAATATTTTTTCAAATTTTCCATTTCCGACCATAAGTATTAGGATTATTTTTCTTAATCCATCCGCGTTGATGCAGAAAAAAAAAAAAAAAAAAAGAACGTTCCGCGTTGAACAAATTTTCACGCGCCAATAAGCCGCGTGATATTCAGATACACAACTGGGACCCACTTTGTTGCTCTAAATCGCCGTAAAATTAAGGTGTTTTCATCACCCTAAATTCAAGTATTCAACTAATGAGTTTTTATCAACAAGTCTTTTAACTTATTATTATAAACTAGGCGCGGGTTTTATTTTAAATTAAATTTTAAATAAACTTTTTTAAAATCTATATTTTGACTATTATTTTTTTTTAAGAATTTAAATTTTTTACTCTTTTCTTGATAATCTGTGCAATTTATTTCATACATTATTTTATAAATCTTTATTTATTCTTTAATTTTCATACTCTTCTTATTTATCTATATCTTAGTATTATAATAATTTTTATTTTTTTCAGTTTATCATTTCATTAAATGCATGTTTTTTTCTATTTTTAAAAATTTTGTATATTTTTATATCTATTTTTCTTTTTCATTATTTTTATCTTCTTCTTTGTATTGTTTTTAATATAATTTGTTATCTTCTCGATATTTTATTGAATATTTTGTTGTGTCTTAAGATATTTTTAATTTATTCCATATCATATTTTTTTGCACTTATACGAAATTTTAATTACCGTAATTTATTTGAAAATAAGGATTAAATTACTCAAAAAAATATAATGATATATTTAAAATTATGTATTATATAATATTAATATATTTCTTATTTTTTAAAAATTAAATAAAAATTTATCTATTTATAATAATTTTTAAATAGTTGAAATTAAATTTAGTGGTTTTATGTATAGTTGATTGTACTTATATTAATATGTATTTATATTACTTGACGTTTTATTTTAAAAAAAATTACTTTTCAATTTATCATTTTGAGGATTTATTTATTTATGCGTTGGGGCATAAGTTTATAATTGATATACATATAAATTTTCAAAGTGCTTCTAATTTAATATGTAAAATATATAGACAATATCATAAGTTTTTA
>JAHZTW010000001.1:388429429-388504088 GCA_020283515.1 Alliaria petiolata
AACTAATGAGTTTTTATCAACAAGTCTTTAACTTATGATAAATTTTGCATTAATATATAGCATTTTAATGATGATATAATTGAAAATGATTATTTTAATTAAAAAAATTATATTTTTTCTAGCTTTAATAGTTAATATAATAATACTATATCATTTTTTCTAAAATATTAGAAAGAGTAAAATAATAATATACATCCCATTGATCTCTTTATCCGTGATATCGTTTTAGATTTCTCAACTAAAAAATTTTATAATTATCTGTGGTTAAGCTTCTTTTCTAGGTTCTTGTTTACTGCATTTGGCGAGAATGGAATCTGGAGCGGACGTACGTTACGACATACGGAGTCACGTATTTCGTTTAATTTTCTGATTTTCTATTTAATTAAAATAAGTTCATTTAGATATTCTTAGCAAAATATTTTATAACGTAGATATGCCTCCAATTCAATTTTTGTCTGGATTCGTCACTTAATGAAATTCGAAATTTTTTTTCTTCAACCTTCAACTCTATCACGACGATTAAATCTGCCATTATTTCCTTTTTGACAAGTGATTTGTTTCTCTCCTTTTTTAGATTTTATTTCAATGGTTTCGTACATCATTTTAACTGTTGTTCATCTCTCCTAAGACCTAATGGGTAGATAATTAACTTTCAGTTTTTGATATACAAATTATTAATATTAGAATAAAAAATGTAAAATAAAAAGAATATGAAATTATGACCAACTAACCCAATAATTTTATTTTCTGCGTTTTTTTACTAATTTGTTGCCTTGAAATGCCAGATCCTCCATAATATTTTTTGTCAGCGTTATGTAATAATTGTTAAGCTGTAAAAGAATCCCTTAAAATAATTACGAAATACGTTCACAAAATTTAGTTACAGAATATGAATAGCCTCCTCCGTGTTTGAGCTGAGCGTGGCGCGTGAGAGATTAAATGAATTTCATAAAATTGGTTCCTCAAAACCGCCATGCTGGACTGGTTCGGTTTTTGACCGTAAATACGCCGTCGTTTCAACGGTCTTCATCATGACGTGGGCATCATGATTCGTCTTAGGTTTAATTGGTTGTTTTTAGTTAGGTTGTTGAACGACCGATCATGTGCACTTAGCCCAAAGATCGTGGAAGGAACCCAAAAAAATATATATATATACAATACTTGACATAAGACGAAATAACAAAATAAATTAAGCCCGAAATCAAATACGTCAATGTTGATTTTTCCCGTTTTTAATCGGTTAGCAATTAGTACATGTTCTTGTCAAATTTCTTAATAGTTGAGATTGTTTAATCAAATGAGAGTTTGACTATCAATTGAGTAATGGGTCATAATTTCAAGGGATAATTGGATAAACAACCCAAATCTGGAAATAAATTAGACAAACCACATATTTTTATGGAAGTCCAAACGTTCAAACTATTTCACCATCAAATTAGACGAGTATATCCCCACACGCCTGGTCTAACAATCTATATTTTACACCAACACTTTTTTCTCCAAAAATCTTGACATCGATTCGTGGAAATTTTGAAATACGCCGCGAGAGATATTTGATAACGAAAAAAATGGCGCCGCCGATTATGGATTTCAATCCGGAGATGCAGCTGGACACGGCGACGAGATCGACGATCACCGGAACTCAAAATCCCAGGTATATATACATACATATATGTATATACTCTCTCTGATTTGCGCATTTTCTACCTGATTTTTACAATTGGGCTTTCGATTTCTGGAGCTATCACTTTGTTTATGTGCGTAGTTTGGATCTATCTAATTCGGAGATTTGTGTGAAAATCTTCTCTTTTTGGATGAGATGATGATAAGTTCAAGATCTTTATCAATATCCTTTAGGAATCAGCAAGAGTAAAAACAAACCGAATAAAAGAACCAAAGATACAGCTCTAGGTTTTGTTTTAGATATCTACATCTTCCTTCGCCACAAAAGAGCCGATTTTACCTTTGTTCTCGTAACGGCTCAAACACGATTTCCACATAATTGAATTTGTGAGGTCGGTATTTCTCCTTGTTTCCGGTGAGAATGATGTTGAAAACCAATATAAATCATTGATAATTGAAGTACGATGAACTGATGTAATTTAGGTTGTTAGGCATCTACATATTAAACTACGGATATATATATATCGTATTGTGGATGTATATATATATATAAATATAGAGAAGTAATATTTTATTTAGAAATCTACAAATTAAATTTCAGAACTAATTCATATGACATTACTACAATATAAAATGTTGACATATATATCTGATTGTGAATGTATATATATATATATATATATATATATATATATATATCTAGAAATTGCGTTTAAATTATTATCTAATAATATATACAGATATATGTTCCCTCGTTCTGTTGCCCCTAATAGTATATAGAAATGTGTCATAGTCTAGCTCTATTCATTTTGGAGGCGCATACTACTGGATGATTGTTCTAAAGTTTATATCGTCCAAGAATTAATGATCCGGGAACGTGGTGAGAAGCTCGCCATGGACATGTTCGAGAACTGTTGCGGCGAGATTGACTTGTCCTAAAAACTCTTTGTTTGTGCGATTCATCCATCTCTCTGAACTCCTTTTTTGTTACTTGCCCATCAAACCGTCAAAACACCAATTGGTTATATATGTATTTTGTATTCTGCAAATGTTCTTGTTCGTTTCTTTATTAAGACTTCGTTTTTTGGCGTGAGTTCAAGTGTCTATGTATAAAAAATAATGATACAAGTTCATATATATTTATATATATATATATATATCAGACACCAATTTAGACGTTCATAATACGACTTAGCATTGCAAGTTTTAAGTTGAACATAATTATATTACATAATTATATATGGGCACTCCAAAAACCTAGGTGTACCTTGATATTTTTCAAATTTCCGCTCTTAGTTCAACAAAATTCAAGATAACAAGGTTTGCTCAAGCATTTATTATCCATCACATCGCTCTGCATCGCCTCTCTCATGCTGACGTCACTCGGTGTGTCTCCAAATTTTGTCATCATTTATTGTAAGTTCCTACGCGCACCAAGATGGTATTTTCAGTAAATTGATGTTGCCAATTACCTTGAACGGGTACCTTTTAACTATTTCCTTCTAACGTTTATGTCATTGCCTATAAGTTAATTTTTCTCTCAACTTAGCCATCTACCAAATTGACCCTAATTTCAATGGCATTAAACTACAATTTTAGAAGCTGACCCGACCCGAGTATTGGATTAATGGGCCTAATTTGGGCTCTTATCCTTAAATACTCGATTGTATAACAAACGTAGAGCTAGAGCATAATTGCATTGCCTTCATTGATTTTATGCGAAGTGTGTTACCGATCTTCCTTGTGGAAGTGAAGTTCTGGTCGATTGGATTCATAGGTTATGCTTGTAAACTAGATCTCTACGTGTAGCCCATAAATACAATGCAGTTGTAAATATTATGGTAGGTATCTATGTCACTATGTGACTATGTTAACATGAGGAGCGGTTAAGCAACAAAAAAAAAAAAAACATGAGGAGTGGTCACGTAAAAAAAAATCAGGAAGGTGTTGAAATGTCTAACTGAGATTTAGTTTTTCATGTACAACTTTGATCAGTGAGTTTGTCGAGAGAGAGGGAACTATGGCATGAAAATCTCATAGAGGTGATGCATGTTATTGTAAGTATATAGAAAGTAGATAATTAGAATATTAATTCTTCCTGTAAATTATGCTTTCATTACTCCCGTATATTCGGATTTTACTCCCGTATATTCGGATTTTCTTGTACAATCTCTTCCTCTGTACATATAAACAGAGCGTTAGTGATCAATGAGAATTAGGCAATTACATATCATAACATGGTATCAGAGCAGGAATAGGTCTAACCTTTTTTTTTCCCTCCGCCGCTTCTCTTCTTCTTCTTACCTCTAAAATCTGCAAACTCATTCACTATTTTCTCCCATCCTCCTCTTAAAAGATGTCTGATTCTACAGCAGAACGCACATCAATATTCAACAATAACGATCCACAAANTTCATTAAATGCATGTTTTTTTCTATTTTTAAAAATTTTGTATATTTTTATATCTATTTTTCTTTTTCATTATTTTTATCTTCTTCTTTGTATTGTTTTTAATATAATTTGTTATCTTCTCGATATTTTATTGAATATTTTGTTGTGTCTTAAGATATTTTTAATTTATTCCATATCATATTTTTTTGCACTTATACGAAATTTTAATTACCGTAATTTATTTGAAAATAAGGATTAAATTACTCAAAAAAATATAATGATATATTTAAAATTATGTATTATATAATATTAATATATTTCTTATTTTTTAAAAATTAAATAAAAATTTATCTATTTATAATAATTTTTAAATAGTTGAAATTAAATTTAGTGGTTTTATGTATAGTTGATTGTACTTATATTAATATGTATTTATATTACTTGACGTTTTATTTTAAAAAAAATTACTTTTCAATTTATCATTTTGAGGATTTATTTATTTATGCGTTGGGGCATAAGTTTATAATTGATATACATATAAATTTTCAAAGTGCTTCTAATTTAATATGTAAAATATATAGACAATATCATAAGTTTTTACAGAGGGTTGTCAAAGAGTACCCATGACATAATGGGAATGAACGATCTAATTTTATTGAAAGAATTATGAGTTTGAATCTGCATGAATGCAAATAAGAGGATATAAATATTTTGTTTCGTTCAGATTTAATATAAATAAAATAATTTTTAAAAAATTAAATAATAAATGACATGTGGTATACTATTAGATGTTGAAGTGGCATGTCATGTATACAGCCATTAAGCTTTCATATAGTAGAAAATAAGGACACTAAAAAAATATAATGATATATTTTAAATTATGTATTATATAAGATCTATATATTTATTTATTTTAAAAATTAAATTAGAATTTTATCTACTTATAGTAATTTTTAAATAGTTGTATTCAAATTTAGTGGTTTTTATGTATAATTAATTGTACATATGTTAATATTTATTTATGTTACTTAATGTTTTTTAAAAAATAATTGCTTTTGTATTTATAATTTTGATGTTTTTTAAAAATAATATTTTTTTCAATTTATTTTTTTGAAGTTTTTTTGTATTTATACGTTTGAGGCATAAGTATATAATTGATATAGATATAAATTAAAAAAGTGCTGATAATTTAATATGTAAAACATAGAGACAATATCATATGTTTTTAAAGAAGGTTGTTAAAAAGTGTTCATGGCAGAATGAAAAAAACTCTCTTGTTTAGTTGAGAGGGTTATGGGTTCAATTCCCCATGAATGCAAAAAAAATTAAAAATATTTATTTGTTTCAAATTTAATTCAAATAAAATTACTTTTTAAAAAATAAATGAGGAAGTGCCACGTGGCGCTCTCTCACGTGCTGACGTGGCGGAAGCAGGAGAGAGCCCTTCTGCTTTTATATAGTAGATTTTCATTAAAAAATAGTATTTTAATGATGATATAATTTAAAATGATTATTTTAATTAAAAAAAAAATTTATAGCTTTAATAGTTAATGATAATAATAGTACTATACATATTTTTTTTTAAACATTAGAAAAAGTAAAATAATAATAATATACATCCCATTGATCTCTCTATCTGTGATATCTTTTTGGATTTCTCAACTAAAAAATTCTATGATTTCTTTTCCATATATTGTGGTTAAGCTTCTTTTCTAGGTTTTTGTTTACTGTATTTGGCGAGAACGGAATCAGGAGCAAACGTACGTTACGTGACTCCGTCTAATTTTTTTATTTTCTATGTAATTAAGATAAGTTCATTTAGATATTCTTAGCCAAATATTTTGTATAATGTAGATATACCCCCGATTCAATTTTTGTCGATTCATCACTGAACAAAATTCGACAACTTTTTCTTTAATCTTCAATTTTGTTTCAACGATTAAATCTGTCGTTAACGGTACTATGCAGAACCGGCTTATCTCTTTTTTGACAAGTGATTTGTTTCCCTCCTTTCTTAGATTTTACTTCAACTGTTTTGTGCATCATTTGTAAGTGTTGTTCATCTATCCTAACAGCTAGTGGGTTGATAATTAACTTTTGGATATAAAATTTAAAATAGAATAAAAAATGTAAAATAAAAAGAATAGAAATTATGACCAACTAACCCAATAATTTTATTTTCTGCGTTTTTTCACTAATTTGTTGTCTTGAAATGCGAGATCCTCCATAATTTTTTTGTCAGCGTTATGTAATGATTGTTAAGCTGTAAAAGCATCCCTTAAAATAATTACGAAATACGTTCACAAAATTTTAGTTACAGAATATGAATAGCCGTGTTTGAGCTGAGCGTCTGGGAGATTGGCGCGTGAGAGATTAATGAATTTCATATTATTGTGTTTCCTCAAAACCGCCATGCTGGACTGGTTCGGGTTTTTTGGCTGTATATACGCCGTCGTTTCAACGGTCTTCATCGTGACGTGGGCATCATGACTCGTTCTAGGTTTAATTGGCTGTTTTGAGTTAGGTTGTTGAACGACCGATGATGTGCACTAGCCCCAAAGATCGTGGAATCAACCAAACAAAACAAAAATAACAATACTTCTTGACATAAGACGAAATAACAAAATAAATTAAGCCCGAAATCAAATACGCCAATGTAGATTTTTCTTGTTTTTAATCGGTTAGCAATTAGTAAATGTTCTTGTCAAAATTCTTAATAATTGAGATTGTTTAATCAATTAAGAGTTTGACTATCAATTGAATAATGGGATGTCATAATTTCAGTGGCATTCAACTAGAATTTTAGAAGGTGACCCGACCCGAGTATTGGATTAATGGGCCTAATTTGGGCTCTTATCCTTAAAAGAGTCGATTGTATAACAACGTAGAGCTAGAGCATAATTGCATATCCTAATTTATTGATTTCACGCGAAGCGTGTTACCGGCTTTGTCTTCGGTACGGTTTCAATTCTTATCGGCTTTGCGTTGTAAGTTGTAACCCTTTGGCTCAAAATTTCAAAAAAATTATAGATGACCAAACAAAGGGGAAAAAAAATACAAACATGTGATTCCATTAAATGTTATACGATTTTAAAATGATTTATTTGAAGCTTTCTCTATATACACATTATATTAATAAACTAAATAAAAGAGATTATTTGGGGCTCTAGAGGCTAGCCACCTCAGCTTTTTAAGCTATTCTATTCTTTTGCCATGTGAGCAGATTTTACTAAAATAATTAAACCAACAAAATAGCTACCAATGTCGTAAAATATTTTTTGTAAACTCTTTGCATTCTCTCCTCACAACGTTATTAATTAGAGACTTTCTAAGTTCTCTTCTCACAATGATATAAACGACCCTGCTTCTCCGATAAGGACGATATTGAGATCCACTTCACCCACCATCTTATAGAAGAAAACTAAACTTAAGTAAGTATTCTCACGTCCATTATAAAATAATAAAAATTGGAAACTGTTCCATGAGTAATCTGCATCATGAAAAAATCCTAACTTCTTCATTTCTTGCGGTACTCACAGTCCATATAGAGTTGATTATTTGTTATTTGTTTAGTAGGAAATTTACTTATTTAATGCCATGTTCGATTTGTTCATGAACTTCTTCCTGTCTTCAAATAGGAAAATAAGATGCTGCTGTTTTGGAAAAAGATCGGGGATGAAATGGAGCAGCTCATCTCTAAATAGATTTTGTGACAAAGGATAGTCAACCAACCCATCTAAATATTTACTGAAAAGCATATAACTTTCGTTATGTATGTATGTATGTGTATATGATGCATTTATATTTGTATGAGAAGAATAAAATAAACTCTGAAGATCCCAACATAAAAGAAAAATTGAAGATGGATAAACAAGTTAGCCAACATACAAAATTTGATGATGTCATAGATGATGTAATGGGATCTCACCATCATAATCATAATAACAATACAAAAGAATAGATAACAATTTTTCATGCAATAGTAGATATATAATTAGTTAATTACCAATTTGTTATAATGCCGAAAAAAATCTCAATAATATAAAAGTTATCATAAAAAAATAATAAGCTTCTGTTATAAATCAATAAAAGTAGCATGTACTAAATCCGGTCGAAGTGAACCAACAAAAACCTGCAAAAACGTACACAAACTCAAATACTACCATTGCCCACAAGCTCACAGTAAACCCCATGAGCGCACCAACAAATCCACATCCCCATAACACTCACGCACCACCACGTGACTAGAAGGTCAAAAGATAAGGACAAGGTGGAGGTAGATTTGCATGCTCATAGTGAAAACAAGTCTATAGACTAGGTTCGGTACAAAGTACAAGCGGGGTAAACCATAGCTTAGAGCTACCAGATTTTTTATAATTGTTGGGCCACATTTTTGTTATAAGATAGTGCATTTATAAGGTTACAAACATAAAAAATAAAAAAATTAAATACAAGATAATTTAGAATTTATTTAGCAATATATATATATATATATTTATTTTTCTAAAAAACTGATATTATTTAATAAGTATAAAAATAACAAGAATTATATTTAGTTTTTAGATTTGGGCCACCAATTTAGTTGGACCGACATATATAAAGGATCATCAAAGAATAGATCTCATTAACGGTCTTTGTGATGCCAACGTTTTGGGCTAACATACCGAGAATGGAATCCGCGAATGCGATACACGTAGGAACAAAGTAGCCACGACCATGTTCACAATATATGAAATTGCGTCGATGTGTTTTCATCGAAACATGGTTTATGGTATAGAGGAATCCCAAATTTTAGGTGAAATGGGAGAATACACCGTTTAAGCGTCTGGAAGCTGGTTTATAAAGTACAAAATAAAGGGACAATGTCGTTACGACTGAAGGAGCCGAAGTGTCCAAAACTATCTCTCATTGGTAGTTTGATCATACATATGCTTCAAAACTATTGCAAATGAGATGTTGACGTGGCTGCTTTTGGGAGAGATTTTAGAATGTTGAGGTGGATAAATTGATTCATGCATTTTCTTCCTATTATTGTTGTATATCTTCCCTAGGTTGATATGGATGCTCTAATGCATATGACAGATGAAGACATTGACGTCAAAGCTCTGCGCATACCAATAGTAAAATCAGCGAACTACTCATTAGCTAATGCGTTGCCTAAGAAAATAAAGACAACTATTCACGTTTAGTTCTCTGTTTTGCCAGGAATGTAGCAACTATGTCATGGATAATGGATTACGAAAGGTTGCTCTCCGTTTGTTCTGTTTGTTTACAAAAGAAATTGAACATTCATTGTTCTCCTTTGTTGAAGATGGAGATGATAGTCACATAAGGTAAAAGAGGGTTTTCTCACGAGACAAGGGCAGCAAGTAAGAACAATTGTACCTTTTGCTTTCAACATTCGTAAACTTCAAAGAGTTTTGTGCTTAAGTCAAAGAAATTGACTTCTTCCTGTTATTAAATTCAAATTATGTAATTTGTGGTTCTACCATTGAAGATGTATTTTTGTTTTTATTCGTAATAACATATTTATTGTATAGAAATATTAACCAAATATGTATACTACAAGAAAACTTTAGCTCGATTAGACACAAACAAGTTGATGAATCAAAGAGTTTTTGGAGAAAAATATATTTGTTAAAGATATATGTAAACACATATTTAATTTATTTAGAATAATTAATAATAAATTAGTTGAGGGATAATTTAAAATATAAACCCTAAATTTTAAACCCTAAACCCTAAACCCTAGCAAAACACGAAATTATGAATACTTATACTGAATATTTTAAATGAATAAATTGCAGAGAAAATAAAAGCTAAACTTATAAATTAAAAGAAAAATATCAAATTATCATTTATTATTTTCTATACAATAAATATTTAATTTTTTGGGATCTATAAAATCAAAAACAGTACTACAATACAATTTTCTTCATATCAAAATAGTTAACAAATCTATATATAACATATCCCGGATATCCCCTAGTAATCATGAAAGGTCGGTGACTAGTGGGTGAAACTGTGAAGGCATTTAGTGCATCGACTTTTATTTTTGTTTTCCCCAATAATAATTATTTCTTTAGTAAATCAAACACGACACTTCAGCAAAACCACGGGTTTATTACGGATTTTTCTCGGGAAAATTAGAAAGAGAGAAAGTTCGAAGAAGGAAAAACGCTCAAAAGATGAGGCCGAAGATCTTTCTTTTTGGTGATTCCATCACTGAAGAATCGTTTAGTGACGGTGGTTGGGGAGCTTCTCTCGCCGATCTTCTCCGCCGCAAGGTTTATCTCTCTCTCACATTTGCATCTATTTATCAATTATGTAAATATTTTATATACATAGGTTTTGATTAATAACTCCATGATTATATGGATTTTATTAATCAGATTACAGAAATTTGTGCGATTCATGATTTATTATTTACTTTATTCTGCCAATTTTAAGACAATAATTAGTTTCTTATATAGTTCTATTTCATTATTACTCTTTTTGATTTCAAAATTAAAATCCAATTTTGTTTGTTAAAATGGTTCTTTTATCTTTTCGAACTTGTATAGATGGTTATTGTCCCTCATTATGGAAACATAATTTTCAGGAAATTAAGCGTTAATTATATATTCTTCAGTTTACATAGGTAGTATTTTCTTTTGTTTTGAATTCTTTGATTTATGGCTTTTTTCTTAGTATTAAAATCACAATTATGTCTTAACTCTAATGACGTTTCTTATATATAAAATTTGTTAGGCTGATGTGGTATTACGAGGATACAGTGGATATAACACGAGATGGGCGTTAAAAGTGATGGAGAAAGTTTTTCCGGCGGCAGCAGTAGACGGCGGAGAATATCCGGCGGCGGTGAGTGTATTCTTTGGAGCAAACGATGCATGTCTGCCGGAGAGATGCTCCGGGTTTCAGCACGTGCCACTTCACGAGTACAAACAGAATCTTCGCTCTATTGTTTCATTCTCAAGGTAAACCATTTTTCTAACTTTTTTTACTCCATCTTATTAAAATTCTGCACATGCATTCATTTAACGTCATCTTGCACATGTATATACTTATGACATCATACCAAATATTCTGCTCTTATGTAATTATTTATTTTAGATGCTTTTGTAAAGTGGTAGATGGTGGTGATCCTCATAGCCATACCTTTTTTTTTTTTTGTTTAAATGATAGCCATACTTAAAAGGTTAAACCCTCATGGAAGAAGAAAAATAATTAATGGTCACTAGAACTTGAATAAATTAGAGGATAATAAACAAATTTCATGTACCTAATAGTGGCTTATCTGTCAAATTTCAATTATAAGTTATAATATTAATTCATTAAATTATTTAATATATTGTCTTTTTGACTGAAAAGGCCAAAGGTTTGATCATATTTCTCTTTTTGGAAAAGTTTATATAACTTGAGAAGCACCAAGTGTATATATATACTTTGTCGAACCAGGAACCACTGAGTAAAAATATTGTATACATGATGCTTTTACATAAATAATGGATTTCTTATAGTCATAAAGTTAGTTTATGTATTGAATTTTTAGAATCGTTGGCCCCAAACGGTCATTGTTCTCATAACTCCACCTCCGGTCGACGAAGAGGCTCGCCTCCGGTACGAGTTCTCTACCTTTCTCGTCGTCTTTCAATATTTTATCGATCGCCAGGTTTTGTATTTATCAAAGTCAAACATGGTTTTTATGCAACGTTATATCATTTTTGCCACCATATTTTATATCTAAGTTGACAGTGATTTTTGATATTCTTAGTTATCCTTATATCGAAAACATGACCGGCTTGCCAGAAAGAACAAATGAAGCAGCCGGATCATACGCGAAAACGTGTGTAGACGTAGCTAGGGAATGTCAAATCTCAGCCGTCGCTCTTTGGTCCAAAATGCAGCAAATTCCAAATTGGCAAACGGAATGTCTATGGTAATACATAATCTTACCTATATGTTGCATCCTTAGAAACAGTGAATCTATTGAACGCGTGACTGACTAGTTTTTTTGGATTTTTAGGGACGGTTTACATTTGAGTCGGGTTGGGAACAAAGTAGTGTTTGAAGAAGTTGCAAAGAAGCTTAAAGAAGCAGGAATTGGAGCTGAGGACTTAGCTGTGGATCTTCCCATTATTGAAGATGTTGACCCAAAGAATCCTCTCAAAGCCTTTGATGATTTTTGATGCTTTACATTTTCATTATGTAGTTTTGGTTTCATATTTGGATACTAATCGTTAATTTTTTTAATGATATTACTTAATCCGACGGTATAATAAGCCGTTCTCTTTGAGATAATTTTTTTTTGACACTGTCTCTTTGAGATACACTTATTTTTTTTTACTATACTAGGCCAATATTCACACATACGGCTTTTTTACATGTATTTTGTTCATTTATAATATTTTAATATTGGTTGCATAGATATTATTTATTTTTTTTAAAGTAGGGTCTGTTTTGTTGGTAAAAAACTTCTTCTTTAGTCTGTATTCCTGCTTATTTGAACATAACTAATCTGATAATTTAGATGCTGTAATTTTGAACTATTTTAGTACAATAGACAATATAGAATACTATTTGAGCTATTTGTTTATATTGAATGATTTTTGTTGTTGCACTGTCTCTTTGAGATACACTTTTTTTTTGCGAAAGAAAATAATATGTTAGAGAGACAAGAGAACATATCTAAAGGAGATGAGATTCGTCGAGGTTTCTCAATGGGAATGGCAAAATTTAAAGAATGAAATAATATTGAGATACACTTATTTACTTGCTAAGAAAAACTGTTATATATTTCTTCAAATCTATGGAATGCTACTCTGCATATTTTTCTTTTAAATATGCTTTGAAGGTGAAATAGAGCATCCTGTATACGGCTGATAAAAGTTGGGATCTCATTCTTCGGAGGCAAGAGGAAGAAGGGTTTCAAACAGTGCACTCAGTTTCAGTGGGCTCTTAACAGCTCTTCAAGGTTTGTAAAAGCCTCTTCTCTGTTTCTTCTTTTCTTTTCAAGAGCTTTTAAAAAATGCAGTAGGAGAACAATCGGATTCCAAACAATATATGCACTACATGTTCTGTACAATTTTGTAGTCAAGAAGGATATGGATTAAACATAATTTTATTGAATAAAAACTAAGTAGAGTTGTTATTAAACACAAAATAGACACAAAATGTCTAGATAGATCAACGAAGGAAAATTTCAGTGGCAAAATTCTCTGTTTTCAGTTGACCAAAATGGATAACTTGCATGGTGCGCCATTCTGTTTTGTTTATTGTTATTTTGTAGAATGATTATATTTGAATTGTTTATTTATGTGAGTCACAACATATATTCATAAAGTTGATGTTCATAGCTAAGAACAATCATATCCCTTCTTCCAAAGGTCAACGACCCAAAAGTGCGTCGGAGTGGTGAGTTAGTTTGTTGTAATTTTGTATGTTATTGATTTTCTCTATACTCTCTGTTTTTTTTTGTTTTTGTCTTTTTCATATCTGGGATATCTATTCACCGTTGTGAAGAACATGCCCTTTGCTCTGTCTTTGTGGTTATGTATCTGGTTTATGCTATCAGATCTACTGACAATTATGTGTGTAGATTAATCAAACCATTTTATTTTTACAGATCAGTGTGTTAACATTACACACCAGTTTTTAGACTTTTGTTTTGTCAGCTTTTTAGTCTTAAGTGTGCCTTTTCTCAACGATTAGTTACCACTTACCATGCTAAAGGAAATGTATTTGCATTAAATTGATTTTCTCCTAAATTTATCTTCTATCCTTCCTCTAAACGCTCTCTCTCGACTCCTGTCCCATATATTGAATCGCTTGGTTCGACAGTATACA
This sequence comes from Alliaria petiolata, assembly GCA_020283515.1. Classification (NCBI taxonomy): domain Eukaryota; kingdom Viridiplantae; phylum Streptophyta; class Magnoliopsida; order Brassicales; family Brassicaceae; genus Alliaria; species Alliaria petiolata. The sequence continues at coordinate 388,443,290 of JAHZTW010000001.1, forward strand.
ATGAGGATGACTCAGAGAGATTGGAAGATGAAGAGGATCGAGAAGAGAAAAAGAAGAGGGGAAGAAGAAGATATTTTGGATCTAGATCATGCAAGTAAATGAGAAGTTGCTAGACTGGTTTGACCCTCACTGTTTTGAGCCTAAAGGAGATTGTGACAGAATTGGTAATGCTGAATACAAATACCATTGGTGAATTGAAGCTTGCTGCGCATTATGTCCTGAAATTAAGATTGTTGATCCACCTCGAGGACAAGGTGTGTTTTTCAGCGACGCGTAAGGGTATAGGCAGCATATGGGTTAGTGAGCCAGTAAAGAAGAAGCTATAAAATGTCTAAAAGGATTTCAAGAAGGTCAACTCCATTGGCAAATATGAGCTTATGTGTTTTGTTGAAGCTACTGAATTGCTACAAGCAAGAAATTTTATGTTGGTGAATCCAAAGAACATTTTCATGCTAAGGGATATTCAGCCTTTGCTGGCCCCAAAATCGATCAAACCTTGCTGACTAGTTTTGATCAGAGATGGAGAATACACTGGAAATCTTATTACTATATGATGGAGGATCAAGTCAGCTGGTTCAGTTTCGAAGATTCTTGGGGAAAACCGTTGCTCATCTGGTATGAATGGGGAATTATCTAGAATTACAGTGAAGAAGTTAAGGACCAATGGCTATAGGGATGAGAAAGAAATTGATAATTTCACGGAAGAGGTCATGATTATAGTACCCTTGGGTTTAAAGAGGTGGTGTTTTCTGTAATGTGAAGAAAAGAGAGATGCTTCTACGCTGTTATTGGTGAAAGTAATCACCAAGAACAATAGTGATGTTTCAATGTTTTCTCCTTTAAAATAACAGCGTAGGAGCATCTCTCTTTTCTTCAAATTGCAGGAAACACTACCTCTTCTTTATTGAACGATCTGATAATCATTTTTTTCTTTTCTTTCTTCTATTCTTTCTACACTCTTTTTTTTTTTTTTCTGTTTTCTCTTATCTCTGATCTTTCTCTCTTTTTCACTTTTTTACATTCTTCTCCTCTCTTTTTTCATTTCTCTCCTTTTCTTTATTTCTTGTCTTCCTTGGCAACTTACTCTCATTTTTTCTTGATTTTCTTCTCCTTTTTTATTTATTTATTTCTCTTTCTTTTTATTTTTCTATTTTTTCCACTTTTTCATTTTCATTTTTCTTTATTCTTCAATTTTTTTTCTCTTTTTTTTCTTTACATTTCTTTATTTCTCATTATCATTTCTTTCCTTTTTTCACATTCTCTTTTTTTTTTAACTTCTGATAATATTAACTTAAACTGTATACGAATAATACAAATATGGAATCATCCACCATGGTGGGGAAGAAAACATTACATATAAACTAGAACTTGCATTAAGAATCTAGAGAATATCAGCTATTTGATTTCAATCTCTATTAACTTGATCAATGGAGCAAAGCGGAAGTTTGTATATCCAATGTCGAATGTCACATAATACGTTTTCAAGTTCCACGTTATCCTCCTTCTTGTTGATGATGTTTGTTAGCTCTCGATTATCCCCTTCAAACCAAACTTGTCTCCAACCTTTAGCCCATACATGCTGTAAAACATAGAGAAAACCATTTGCCTCAGCTTGCAAGGCCATGTGAACATTCTGTAGTTGAACACATCCTGAATCAACATGTTCCCCTCTACTGTTTCTAATTATCCAACCCACACCCATCATTGGTGAATCAATTCGAAAACTACTATCAAAATTGCATTTCAACCAACCTGTAGGAGGAGGGCTCCATTGGCTACATCGGCTCAGGTCTTCATATGGTAATGCCACCTGAGAAGATAGTATTGTTGCATTGGCTTCCATAAACTCCCTGGCCGCATAGACACTCCGTTGAGCATCTTCACTAGGACGAACATTTCGCTTAGCAAATAGAAACTCATTTCGGGATTTCCAAATCATTCAAATCGTCCAAAATGGAAGTAGACGAACCTGTTCCGAGAAAGTTTTGTTCTTGTATATCTGAAGCATGATTTTGATGTTTTCGTCGAGGTCATCATTCGAATAATCAAATTGAGTAAAACTAGCACACCTCCAAATAGAATTTGCATGGTGGCATTCGAAAAATATATAATTTATGGTCTCTTCTTGTAGACAACATCTTTGGCATATTGGATTTGCATTGACATTCCTTGTACGCAGACGTGTTGCTGTTGGAAGAGCCCCCGTTATCACCCGCCAAAGGAAATGTTGAATCTTTGGCGTTATTTTCAAAATCCAAACTTCATGTTTCAATTGTAACGAGCCTGGAGGTGGCGTTAACTCCTCATCATCTGCATCCAATGAGTGAGTATTTAACCAATATCCCGATTTAACAGAATACTCAACATTCTTTGTATAAGGCCAAATTTACCTGTCAGATGTAGCATAATTGGAAAGACGTATTTCTGCTGCTAACGATGCATCCTCATGATTTAAGATAGTCGCTAGTTTCTCCCTGTCCCATTCACGTGAACCTGATTTCCAAAGTTCATTCACACATGTATCTAGATTAGGCTTTTGTCCCTACACCAATCTAGGAGGTAAGGTAGGAAGCAAATGGCCAATCCATACCTTAACTATACTACCATTACTAATCTGAATCCTTAATCCTTTTCGTAGCAAGTCTTTGCCTGCTTGTAAAGATCTCCAGCCATAAGATGACTGCCTTCCACACCTCGACTGTATGAATGTCGAAGTGTTATGATACAGTCCCTTGTATATCCTGGACAGTAACGATGTGAGATTTTGTAAAATACTCCAAGCTTGCTTAGCTAACAAAGCTAAGTTGAATCTGTGAAGATCCCTAAACCCCAACCCTCCTTCTTTCTTTGGAAGGGAAAGGCGTTTCCACGAAATCCATGGAATCTTTCTTTTCCCTTTTTCTTGTCCCCGCTAAAATTCCGCTAAAGCACTATTGATATCATCAGAAATTGTTTTTGGAATCAAAAACAATTCATAGAGTATATAGGCTTAGCTAATGCGACTGTTTTGATAAGAATCTCCTTCCCTGCAGGACTTAAGAACTGATTATACCAACCTCCTATATTCTCTTTGATCCGATTAAGAACAAAATTAAACTGTTCTGTTTTATTTCGTCCAAACTGTTCCGGGAGCTCTAAATATTTCCCTCCTCCACTTATCTGAGAGATACCTAATATACGGTGTAGTTGTAGTTTCCTGTTTTCCTCAATTTTCATTCCAAAAATAATAGAAGATTTGGTAAGGTTCACCTTCTGGCCTGATATAGCTTCATATTGCTGTAAGATCGCAGCCATTGCTTCACAATCTGCTTGGGTAGCACGACAAAAGAATATAGAATCATCTCCAAATAAAAGATGGTTCACTGTATGACATGATCTTACCAGTTTCATACCCTGAAATTTCTCTTCGTACTCTGCCATAAAAAGCATTTGAGAAAGCACCTCAACACAAAGGAGAAATAAATATGGGGATAAAGGATCACCTTGCCGTAGACCCCTAGATGGGTTAAAGTCTGCATATTCAGAGCCGTTAATGAGTATCAAAAAAGAAACATACCTCACAATACCATTATCCATTCGATCCATCTGCTAGCAAACCCCATTCTCTTCATCACCTCCTCTAAAAAGTCCCACTCAACTCGGTCGTAAGCTTTACTAATATCTGTTTTAATTGCTATATACTTCTCAGCACAATTCTTTTTTGATATAAGAGCGTGCAAAAACTCATGCGCCACTAATATATTGTCTTGGATAAACCGTCCTCGGACAAAAGCAGCTTGAGACTCTGATATAAGGTCATTCAAAATTACTTTGAAATGAAAAACCAAAATTTTAGAAATGATTTTATAACTTACTGTGCAGAGGCTGATTGGACGAAAGTTAGGCATTGTGTTTGCCTCTGTTGTTTTTGGAATTAAACAAATTTGTGTGTGATTCGCCCTTTCCTCCATTATGTTTGTAGCAAAGAAATGTTTAACCATGTCACACACCTCATTTCCTATATTAGTCCAGAATTGGTGATAGAAGGCACCCGTATAACCATCTGCTCATATTTCAAAAACTGCATCCTTGATCTCTTCATCTGTGACTGGTTTTGTTAACACCTCATTCATCTCATTTGTTACTCTATGCTAGATATAAGGCATTACATCATCTTCTAAAGCCACATTTGAAGATGTAAACATGTTTTTAAAATATTTCTCGGCTACTTTGGCAATCCCTTCATCCTTCCTGTGGAAAACACCGTGGGAATCTTTTATCTCCTTGATACAAGTCTTCGGTTTCCTATCACCCACTTGTAGCCATCTATTTCTACTTTTGAGCTTCCAAAACCATTCTTCATCCCGATATGCTTGATTCAGGTCTCTTCTTATCTGATGGATTGTCTCAGCCGAACAAGAAGAATCTCGTAAACCCACATCTATCTCACGTCGTATTTCTTGAATTTTTCTCAGCCGAGTTAGTTCTGTGGTTTCTCTTCCATCTTGCCATTGCAACTCGACACTTAGAAAGTTTTGTATTTAAGCGGTTAAAATAAGAACCTCCATGTCTCCAAAAAGTTCGAACCATATCTGCAAACTCCTCGTCTTGAAACAATCTTTTGTCATATCTAAAAAGATCTTTCTTTGTCGTTCCTTATACTCGATATTCACAACTAATGGACAATGATCTGACTCTGCAAGATCCAAGAACTCAGTCTCTGACATAGAAAAGTTATTCCTCCATTCTGAGTTGGCCATAACTCGGTCTAAACAACATTCCCCAAATCATTTTCCATCTCTTACCGATCCAACTAAATGGATTTTCTGTGAACTTTAAGTCCTGCATATCACAAACTTGGAGCATTGTTGTGAAATCCTTGAAGGTTCTATCACTCCGGATTCTTTCACCTCTATTTCCCGTATTGTCCATTATCTCATTAAAGTCCCCACACATCATCCAGGGACTAACTCTTGTAATTGCTATTCTCTGCAATTTTTCCCAAAGATGAGTACGTAAGTTTGGAACAGGATTTCCATAGATGCAAGATAAGTAGAAACTGAATTTTTTGTATTCCACATAAAGATCAATAAGCCTTGCATCAAAAATATACACTGAACTGAAACAAAGTTTTTCCAATACACAACTAAACCCCCCACTTAACCCATGTAAACCATCTGGTGAAACAATTTTCATCTGATCGTATCCTAAGGAAGCCCCTACATCTCGAACATAGTCGTCATTTTGCTTCGTTTCAATTAGGAACAGAATGTCTGGATGATACTTCCTTTGTATCCCTTTAGCCGTCGAACTGTGAGGCTCTATCCCAAACCCCGACAGTTTCACACCTCTACTCTCATGGAACAGGTGGTGGAACCGGGCCCACCGCGCCTCTGTCGATTGTGTTTGAGATGGGAGTGGCATTCTCCTCATCAGAGTAGTTGAGTCGTATCTGATTCAGTCCATGCTCCGAAGTGTGAGATGAGCAAAAAACGTCCGCGATAATGACGATTTTACCCTAGAGAAGTCTACTACGAGTAAACTTCTCGAGTAGACTTCTTGACCTCTCCAAGAAGTCTACTTTAGAAGAAAGTAGACTTCTCGAATAGACTTTCAAAGTAGACTTCTCACCTATGACTTATACTGCAGAGTAGACTTCTCTCAAATAATTTTCTTAGAAATAATTTAAAAAATTATAAAAAATTAATTTTATAAACATTTTTGATAAATAATCAAAACATATACATTTTCCATCTATTAAAAATAAAATTTCAATAAAAACGTATCAATTTAAATCAACATAGCCAAATTAGGTAGAAATCAATACATTTAGAAAGTCTACTAGAGAAGTCTAATAAATCACTAAATTTCAAATTTTAATAATAAAAATTATAAAAAATAATTTGGTAAAACAATTATGAACAAAATTAAAACATAGACAATTGGCATCTATATAAAATAAAATTTCATGAATATGAATCAATTTATAAGTTTCATGAATATGAATCAATTTATAGGGTTAGGGTTAAGGTTTAAAGTATAGGGTATAAGGGCGTAATTGTTAGGGTAAGAAATTTTTTTATATGAATTCATAATTTATGGTTTGGTTAATGATTTAATGTTGATATCTTTATTATTTTAACTGTAATTTGTGAATATGTTAAGTAAATTGATGTTTTGATATAAGTTTTAATCGAAAATATTTTATTTAGGGTAAGTAGACTTCTCGAGTAAACTTCTCTAGTAGACTTCTCTAGTAGACTTCTCTCGAATAGAATTATACTATACAATAGACTTTTCGTATAGACTTCTCGAGTAGACTTCCAAAGTAGACTTCTCTCAAGTAGACTTATTAGTCATAGTAGACTTCTCTAGCAGACTTCTCGAGTATACTTGCAAAGTAGACTTCTCTCGAATAGACTTATACCACACATCAGACTTCTTGAGTAGACTTCTCGAGTAGACTTCTCTCGAAAATTTTCCTAAATATATATATAGAGTTTAACCTAATTGTGTTAAAAATAAAGTGCCTCTCTCTCTGTCTAAAATAACGCATCTCTCTCCTCTCCCTCCTCTCTGGCCATGAATCTCTTCTCCTTCATTTCTTGTTGTCATTCTCATCTCTATCATCTCTATCTCACCTTCAATCTCGTCTTTGTTTTTGTGAGATTTGAGGATCAGACTGTGATTTATGATCTTAATCTGATGATTTTGCCTATGTCTATTGAATCCTTTCTCTCATGTGCTAATCTTCTTCGTTTGTGATTTGTCTGTTAGCAGGGACACAGGTTCGAGCTCAAGTGGTGTAACAGCTAAAGAATGGAAAGAGCAAAGGAAGAGAGAGGAGGCTTTACATGCTAGTAGCCTTCAAGTGCCTCGAAGGTGTGTGGTATTTTATACATATCTCTTTTGCATCTTTTCAGTATCTTCATGAGTATTATTATAATGTCTCTTTCACTTTTAATGATCTTCTCTTCTTTTTTTTACTACTCAGACCTCCTTGGACACCTAAAATGAATGTGGAACAGCTTGATGTTAATGAAAAACAAGCTTTTCTCACTTGGCGCCGGAAACTTGTGAGGTTGGTTCTGTTTTATCTCGTTTAAAAGGATCTATTATATTATTAGTCATTCGTCTTCATAGTGTTGACAATAAACAAGATAAATATATGTTGCTAGATGGATTGTTGCTGGTAGTAGTATGTGCGATTGCTCATGTGCAAGTGTTCAAACATTTCATTAAGCTTCTATAAAATATTTATTAAAAAAAAGAAGGATAAATGCTCACCAGCTAGCGACTATGTTTACCCCAAGTGTTACTATGATATAACTGGCTCTGAGGTATGGAGTTGATATGTATTAATCTCAAATTAACACTTGAGAAAGCTGAAGTATTTTGGGAACTCATGTAAGTTCGTTGTGTGTTCAAGATATTTGTTTCAAAGAAAAGGTTGATGGAGTTTGGGATAGGGTACTAATTTAGTTAAGTACTACGTTTTGTTGTTGATAGAAAAGTATCCATTTTCACATTTTGAAGATACGAAAATGTTATAGCTCACTCAAGTATTATTTTGTTGTTATTTTAGATGCATGATTTGATTTCATTATGTGCAATTTTCCTTGGAACTTGGTTCTATACACTTATGCATGCCTATTCTGGTTCATTCATTCAGCCTCGAGGAAAATGAAAAACTTGTGTTGACACCATTCGAGAAAAACCTTGACATCTGGAGACAGTTTTGGCAAGTGCTTGAACGAAGTGATTTGGTATGTCATTTTGTCCTGGATTTCTTTTTCTCTCTTAAGAGTCATTTGAATGGGTTAAGTTAATGATTGGGTCTTTTTACTTCTCTTTCAGATTGTTATGGTTGTTGATGCTAGAATATATATGTTTTAATTATTCAATAGTCTCAATCTATTCAATTAGTAAATTTGTTAGCTTTGCAAGAGTTGTGACATTATGCACACTAGCCTATTGAATTGCAGGAAAGTGCCAACATTTTGGCAGTCAGCATGCCCATATCCTCGACAGTTGAAAACTTTTAAGTGAAATCACCATTGAGGTAATTCAAGTCTATTTGATCAAATTTGTAGGTTTTGTTCAGATTTCCTAGAGCATAATTGGGTATTACTATAATCAATTCTCTTTACCAACTCATTTGCATATTTTTGTGATTTTGGTATAGAGTTTTGTCTACCCACGAAAAAACTTCATAGAAAACGAGTCCAAGCACAGAGAACACAAGAAATTATACTTTTGGTGGAAATGGTACAAGACACGTAGCTATAGAGAGACGAAGGTTTAATTTGGACTTTGAGACATTAGTTTTTTGCATTTTTTGTATAAATTTCCAACAATGTATTCATCTTATTTCTCTAATAAATTTGATGTTTTATTTTATTTTATATTATTTTATTTAGTGATAATATTAAACGTTTTGAATGTGACTTTTTATATCTTATTGTTGTTGGATCTAAGTTCATATTTTTTACTATTATTACTGGAGCCGTTCTAAGGATTCAGACTCTATAATTAGGAGCATTTTTATTTGGTAATAAGACAAAACTAATAATAAAGAATTTTGTTTTAATCTGAGCTACATTTTTGTAAATAAAGTACTAACTCTTTAGATTATAGAAATCTCCAAGAAAGACTTAAGTTTTGATTTCCGAGTAAACTTCTCGAGTAAACTTCTCGAGTAGACTTCCAAAGTAGAATTCTCTCAAATAGACTTATACTACATATTATACTTCTCTAGTAGACTCTAAAGTAGACTTCTCTTAAAAGAGGTTTCTAATTTTGAAAACACAAATAGAGAAAAATGAGTATGTATTGTTTTAAAAGAGGTTCCTACAATCAAACTGAAACAAAAGTACTTAAACTAAAACAAAAGTACTTAAACTTCTTACTTAGGCTTTTCCAGTAGACTTCTCCAATAAACTTCATTAGTAGACTTCTTACTCAGAATTTTTTCTTGACACTTTATTCACTAATCACCATACTTATTCCTTGACATCTTACTCAGTCATCACCATCTTTAAACTCTTATTAACACAAAAAATAACTAAAACTCAAATATAAAAAGACATGTAAAATTCGTATATAAGCAAGATCAGTAAATAATACAAACTCAAAAATCAAAGAATAATTTTTATTTGTGAATATGATAAGTAAATTAATGTTTTGATATAAGTTTTAATCGAAAATATTTTATTTAGGGTTTAGGGTAATTAAACTTCTCGAGTAGACTTCTCGCGTAGACTTCTCTCAAATAGAATTATACTACACAGTAGACTTCTCTAGTAGATTTCTCGAGTAGACTTCTCACGTAAACTTAAGAAAAAACAGCGGGAAAACAAAATTATTTAACAAATTGGGCGGAAATTTTAACAAATTAAAAAAGTAGACTTCTACACTTAATTAGAAGTCTACTACTAATAAGCTAAATACCTAATAAAAGAAGAAAATTAATAAAAGCTCAACTATAAGAAACAAACATGTAAAACTCATACATAAGCAATACCAATAAATAACACAAACTCAAGAGTAAAAATTATTTTTTTTACTTAACATATATTACAGATAAATGACTTTTATTAAAAAATTGAAAAGATAGACTTCTAAACTTCATTAGAAGTCTACTTACTTCTTGGAGAAGTCTACTACTAATATGCTAAATGCCTAATAACATAAGAAAATTAATTAAAGCTCAACTATATTAAACAAACATGTAAAATTCATACATATGAAAGACTAATAAATAACACAAACTCAAGAGTCAAAAAATAATTTTTTTATTTTTATAAATTACAGATTAAAGAATTTTATAAGGAAATTAAAGAAGTAGACTTCATCTAAGTCCGGAGAAGTCTACAAGACTTCTTGGAGAAGTCTACGACTAATTAGCTAAGTAGCTTGTAAAATATAAAACCTGATTTCACCATCCCTATAAACTATAAACACGTATAACTGATATAGAGGGAAGAACACTTGCTAACACAAGCTCATGACCAAGAAAATCTTAAAAATTCATTATATATTTGATAAAAAGCATTTTTTATAAAATATAGAAAAGTAGACTTATAAGACGGTTAATGAAGTCTACTATCAGTAGACTTCGTCAAGAAAAGTAGACTTCTTAAGAGAAGTCTACTCGAAAAAGTAGACTTCTACCAGGTCAGTTTTGCAATTGCCAAAAGATGAGTAGACTTCTCTCGAGAAGTCTACTTTCGGAGTAGACTTCTTTCAGGTCATTTTTGCAATTGACCAAACTTTGACTTTTTTGGAGTAGACTTCTCCGAGAGAGTAGACTTCTCGGTGAAGTCTACTCTTAAAAGTAGACTTCATACATGTCATTTTTGCAATTGACCAAGTTTGACTTTGGGAGTAGACTTCTTGAACCCTGAAGAAGTCAACTATGGGTTAGTTTTGGGGTTGACCAAACATTTAATTAATTAAAAAGTAGACTTCTTCTCAGGCCAAAAGAAGTCTACTTTTTAATTCAACTTTTCGTCACCCAAAAAAAAGCCGAGTAGACTTCTCCAGCTGTATACTACAAAAAGTCAAAGTTTGGTCAATTGCAAAAGTGACATGTATGAAGTCTACTTTTAGGAGTAGACTTCCGTGAGAAGTCTACTCTCCCGGAGAAGTCTACTCCAAAAAAGTCAAAGTTTGGTCAATTGCAAAAATGACCTGCTTTGAAAGAAGTCTCTCCATTTTTTTTATTCTCAAAGGAAATGGAGTAGACTTCATCTGACCTGGAGAAGTCTATTTTGTTCACACGGTCAATTGCAAAACTAACCTTTTCGTTGACTAGTAGACTTCTTGAAGGCCATATGAAGTTTACTTTCGCAGCACAAATCTAGAAAACATGAAATTCTACTGAAAAAATGACTTACCACTCGTCTTTATCTTCTTTTCGAGCTTATATCTTTGATTCTTGCCACCACCAAGAAGCCCAATCGCAATGAACGACCAATTCAGCGGATATTGCAAGATCTAAGTGTTTTAATTTTTAATAGCTAAATTATAGAGTTTTTGAGAAAAAAAAGGAGAGAAATGGAAGAATAGAAGCATAAGGCAAGAGACAATGAGCCATACAAGCTCAAAAATGGGGTTTTGGTGCAATTAAAGCTTCAAATTGGTTGAAAATGGTGGTTAGGTGAATTGATGATGATGTCATTTTCGTGAATAAGTGAGGAAGATGAGGATTATTTGGTCCTTTGAATTTTTAAAAATTAAAGAAATTAATTTGAATCAATGGCATTTTCGTAATAATTGAATGTGAGAAGGATGGTTTGGAGAGAAAGTGGCTAATGTTGAAATGAGAAATTTGGTGGGTTAGATTTGCAATTGACCAAAATTCTTAGTCATTTTTGCAAGTAACCCTATTTTTAATTATAATATTAAAAAATTTACTACCATTAACATTTTATTAAGTATGTGTACCTAAATGGGTACAAATTTAAAAATTAGAGTATTTTAATAAAAATAAAAATTAGTTGATGTATTATTCTGGGCATCGAAAAAGTCAATGTTTTAAAATGGTAATCAACATTTAGTTGGTGTATTTTTATGGAATTTGTCCTAATTAATAATAAAAACAAATTAACATGTTTTGGATATTTGTAAAAAATTATATTTTTAGTTAAATAAATGTATTTAAGACAAATACAGTAGAAACTTAATAAATTAATAAAATCTATAAATTAATAATTTTATCTGGTTCCAAGTTGACCTAGATTAAAATTTAACATACTTCGATAAAATAAGATTTTAAAAAATCATATACAAGTATATGGTCCTATTATTATTATCATAAATTAATAATTTGTATATATTTTTCCTATTTTACAGTAAGTAATGTTTTAGGAACAAAATTATGTTTCAAATTATATTATGCTTTCAATTTTCAATGAAAAATCAATTAACTTTTTAATACTCTTAACCATTTGTGTTAGACAGATTGTTTTATCATTGATTGAATTGTGTTTTATAGTGTTTTTAAAATAATAATTATGAATTTATTATTAAAAATTATTTTAATGTTATTTAAAAATATTTCTCATAAATTAATATTAATAAAATATCATAGTCTCAACATTATTAATTTATGAAATTTTTACTGTAAATATGAAAATTAATATAAACTAATATCAATATTTTCTATATATCTTATATTTATTTGGACTAAACTCAAAACGTAATCTAAAACAAATCAAATCGTGGTCTTGCAATGTGATAGGAAGAGGGTTAATAATTTTAATTTTATTTGGAGAAATTTCTCTATTTAAAAAATAAAAAACAATTTTTAAACGATTTTTCTATTTTTAAAAAACATTTTTCTTAATTTCTGGCGAATGAGTTTCATAAAGATTTCCGACGGATAAATTTCTGAAGGACTAGTTTTTGACGGATTCCCGACTTATTAATTTCTGTCTGATCAATTAGGAAGACTCCGGTTTTGCAGCATTCTCTGATGCAATTAGCCATTAAAAATAATATATTTTCATGATATGATCAAACTCTAAAAGGGTTATATCTTGGTACCGAAAGACTTGATTTCTCCCTTTTACTTTCTCTGCATACTATGATATGCAATTGCAAACCAATAATTTAGAAAAGGGTTAGATCAAATGGACACTGGTTTATTAAGCTTAAATAACCATGAATTTTGACATGATGTTTATGGATCCGAGTGAGAGCACGTGTACTTGGAAACTTGAAACTTGGGATTAAGTGATTATTCGAGTAATCTAACAAATAATCGTCTCTTATTTTTTATATCTTTGTTCGAGTAAGCAGTAAGCACTATGTATGTTAATATCCTTTTTTTATAGCTAACAAATACTATTCAAGTATTTTTATTTTATTTAGGATACCCAGTCGTTAAAAACATATGAGGAATCTATGTTGCATGATGCAAACGCGGTGGAAACGCGGTGAAAACTTGTTTTCTGACAATCTCGATTTGGAAATGTGCGTATCTGTTTTAGAAACACGATGAAAACTTTTTTTTTAATCTATACTATAATACTATACTAGGGTCATAATAAAATCTAAAACATATTAAGAATTGATAGTTGAAATAAAAATTTAAAAACATATTAAATATTCGAAACATATTATAGTTGAATAAAAATTTAAAAACATATTAAATATTCACAAAATAAAACAAAACCCGTGTATTAGCGCGGATTTTCCCCTAGTAAATATAAAAAGTAAATAGTTTAAAAATATAGGTATATTTGCTATTTTAGTAACTTAAAAACATAATTACTAATTACTGTAGGATATTTTTTTCCCCTAATCGATTAACATAACCTAGAAACAAGAAAACGATTAGCACTTAGAAGAATTGAAGGCTTGAAGTCACAAACAAGGTATTTTGTTTTTCAAGTTAAAATCGATTTGATATTGATTATTGAAGTCGTAGATATAAGCAAAGCAATATGCTTTTTTTTTTGAAGTCGTAGATATAAACAAAGCAATATGTTTTTATTTTATTTTTGAGCATATATACATTTTAATATTTTGTTAAACTATTTGGTATTTTATTTATTGGATTTGAGTTGTTTTAAGTATTGTTTTTTCATATGATTTAAATGTTTAATACTTCATTACATATTTATAGTATGTATATATATATATACACACATATATATGTATATGTTTCTAAAACGTTTGCATTCTTATTTTTTTTTAAAAGACGTTTCTACGTTTTGAAACGTTATGTTTGCGCGTACCCGTTTTAGTTTCTATGCAACCTAGTGAGGAGGTGAATTTGATAATTTGTGTTTTTTTTAAACTAGGTTATTGGCAAGATTTTGGAAATTTTCAACTAGTTTGTACTTTTGGAAATTATGATTGAGGATTTTGAGTTGAACTTTTTTTTCTTTTGTTATATCATTTTTTGAAGATTCTGTATGCCCTTTTTTTTTTCTTTCCTAAAACTCTGTATTGTATGCCCTGATATTAATTTTGTCGATTGTCGTCTTTTGTATCTTCTTATATTAATTTGTTGATCTTTTGTTTTTGTAGACATTTTAAAGCATTCAATACACAACACAAATCTATTTCCTTAGTTTTTCAAAAAATGACAAAGGGGCTGATGTTCTGTGTACTAAAAAAAAAAAAACCACTAAACCCTTGAGAGATTCGCTGAGACTTTACTCGACGTTTATGAAAATTCAGTCGAAAGGATTGATTTTTGGGTTTGATTTTAGAGTGATGGGCGTGGAGGAGGAGCTTAGGAAGTTGGTCACAAAAACAGGGATTTCTTGAGTTGTCTACAAAGTATTCGTGGAAATGCCTAGCTGAACTGTAGAAGTATTTGATGGAAACTTTCGATATGTTGTGACAAGACACTTTGGTTCTCTCACGAAAGGATGCTTTTTGATGTTTTATTGGATTGTGAGATTGATATTGCTGAAACTTTGTGGCCAAGGAAGAAGACCCACTTCTTCTTCTAGCTCTTTCATGGGATTTACCATCATCAGTGGAGGTAAACGTCGTTAATGGAGTATTCCAATCTCTTTTACTGGCTACACTTGTCAAATAGTAACAAAAGAGGAAAGCTTTATTTGAGTAATCACGCCTGAGGTTTGTAAAATTGATTACTTTTCTCAAATCCATTTTGTTTCAGGGGATATTACAAAATGGCTGTGTCAAAGAAGCTTCTTACTTTTCATCAGATACTGCTTAGAGGTATTATATATATATATATGGTCTGATCAATTTGTGGCAAGCTTGCTCTCTTTGTTCAACCACCCTAAAGGTGTGAATAAGTGATTGCTCTGCAGATTCTAGAGTTTCCATTTCTGGCTTCTATCAACTCTAAGCCTAATGTGAAGTGTTTTCATTTAGTTTTTGCTTCTGACTATATCTTCTTCAACATAGTATACAGAGATGATATGTAACCAATGGCTAAAATTTGATTGTTTTTAACACTTGAAATTCTCCGAGTTGGCTACCAAAACACCAATCACTGTTTGACAAAAATAATGAGATTACAAATGCAGTAACCTAAGTAACTTGCCCTCTCCCGGAGATCCCTAGATTCATAGCTTCTTCTTTTCTTATGCAGGAGGTGGTTTTGGCATTGCAGTACGAAGAAGCACACTAAACTGAAGCTGTGATTCAACAATGTCCCAAAGGAGTCCAATCTCATCTCCTTCCCTCAAATCTCTTCTTTTGATGAAATCTTTCGCCCAGCTTCCCTTTAGACGATAGACTTGCCTGAATGAGAGACGAACCTGGTGTGTTGTCCGCGTTTCCAAGTCATAGACATTAACCAAGATTCCCGAAGCTGAGGCTACCTGTCTGAAATCTGCTTCAGGGATATGTGGCTGAATCTGCTGCTCAACGAAGGTTTTGTGCAGAACAAGCTGGCATGCAACTAAGCTAACATCGCTTTTGGTCAATGTCTTCTTCTGGGTCCACTGAGGTGGTTGCTGAAGCTGATTAGGCTGTTGCTGAAGCTGATCATGCTGTTGCTGAAACGGATCAGGATGTGACTGCAAAGGGAATTTAGAGAACGATATTACAAAATGTGTATTCTGAAATTGACAAAATTGATTGATGTTTCACTGATTACTTACCATCGTCCCAACAGCATGGTTCTGCATCACGGGCTCACCATAAAATCTGCCACTCGTGTTGAAAGCCTGGTCATAAACGTTTTGGTATGAGAGGTGGTCATGCATCATGTAAGGCTGGCCACTGCTGCTGAAAAATCCATGGGTCTCTGAGCTCATGTCAGAGCCACCTGAAGATGTCAAATTCACTGTTATTATTATGGAGAGGCATAACCATAAGTCACAAGCAGCAAAAAAGGAGTACTTACCGTAAGCATCCTGAGACAAATTGGTGAACGATGGGCCTGGATCCATCCAAACACCACCAGGATTTATGGGCGCATCAGAAAATCTAGAGCCAGTATGAAAGTTATCTTGGTATCTGAAATGGTCAGAATCGTTTGTGTCATACCCTGCACCTGAAGCAGTAACATAACGTAAGATTTCAACTATTCTGACTATTGGAAAAGGAGCAGAAACAACGAGATTTAATGCCTGAATGGTGAAAGAAACCTTGTGCATCGTGAGTATTTGTCATCATCGTTTCATGCATCATTGGAGAAAAAGAGAACGGTGAAGTCTCATGCACTTCTTGGCTCATACTCGTCGAAGATTGGCCTCTTATCATCCGATGAGAAACAGAGAACGGTTCTTGTCCCATACTCGTCAACTAATTAGGAATTGACTGCAGAGGGAATGCAGAGAAGAAATTTACAGAATGTGTATTCTGAGATTGACAAAATGGATTGATGCTTCACTGATTACTTACCATCGTCTCAACAGCATGGTTCTGCATCACGGTCTCACCATAAAATCCATGATTAGGCTGTTGCTGAAACTGATTAGGATGTTGCTGAAACGGATTAGGCTGTTGCTGAAACTGATTAGGATGTTGCTGAAACTGATCAGGCTGTTGCTGAAACGGATTAGGATGTGACTGCAAAGGGAATGTACAGAAAGAAATTACAAAATCTGTATCCTGAGATTGACAAATGGATTGATGTTCCTCTGATTACTAACCATCGTCCCAGCAGCATGGTTCTGCAACATAGGAGTAGGACTATTGTTGGATGCAATGTTCACTCTATGATTAAGAGAAACGTTGTGGTGTGGGAGAGAGTTAAAGCTGCTTGTGCCAAATCGTTCACCTGAAGCGTTAACGTGACATATTATTAAATACTCTGATTATTGACAGGCACAAGCCAAGAAACGAGTAGAAGTAAAGAGTTTCCTTACCTTGAATCCCTGACTTCTGATGGAGGAAACCCGCTGTATTCTGAGTATTTGTCCCATCAGGTGCTACATCACCATACACTTGTCCATGGTTAGGCAACATAACACTGTTTTGGGGACCAATGTCCTCCTGCATCATGTAAGGATGGCTACTGTTGCTATTGTTATAATTACTTATGCTGAAAAATCCAGGGGTCACCGAGCTCATGTCAGAGCCGTATCCTGCACCTGAAGATGTCAAATCCAGGGGTCACTGAGCTATTGTCAGAGCCATATCCATAACCACAAGTCACAAGAATCAAAAAAAGGAGTACTTACCATAAGCATCCTGAGACAAATTGGCGAACGATGGATCCATCCAAACACCACGATTTATGGGGGCATCGCAAAATCCAGAGCCACTAGGAAATTTATCTTGGTATCTGTAAAGGTTCATCATCGGTGAAGCAGAGAACGGTTCGTGGCTCATACTCGTCAAGGATTGGCCTCTCATCATCGGAGAAACAGAGAACGTTTCTTGGCTCATACTCGTCAAGGTTTGGCCTCTCATTATCGGAGAAACAGATAGCGGTTCTTGTCTCATACTCGCTTGGCTCTTCTTCACCATCTCGGGTTCTTGTCTCATACTCGCTTGGCTCTTCTTCACCATTTCGGGTTCTTGTCTCATACTCGCTTGGCTCTTCTTCACCATTTCGTTGATCTCTCGCGACTCGTCGTGCGTGTCTTCAGCATCCTTGGGTCCCAAGAAACGTTCTTGATTCTTCTCCGTCGGAGTTGTAGGATCGTCGGAGCGAGACATCTCTTCTGTTTACTTGGTTCGCAAGACGAGAAGAATCTTTAGGATCTCTCGCGGGTCTTCGATGGTCAATACTCAATTTCGATTCTTCTTCGTCCGAGAGAGACTGATTAGTAGTTACTTTGAAAGTAATTTGATTTTCTTCCTATTTTCTTGAAGCAATGTTTCTTGTATATAATAACAGCCTGTAATTACGTTTGTTCCATTTCGGATATTCATATCTTTGTTTTTTTATTATTATTATTATTTAAACAGAAGACACCGTGACTTAGAAGTATTCCTCAATGAATTTGAACATAAATCCAATTAAAGTTAACATACAACGTCGTAAATTGTTTTTGTTTCTTAGGAAGAAATGGAACAGAAAGTCCATGCACTTTTTTTTACTACTAGTTATTCTTAAAACTTATTTCTGTTATAATCCATTGAGGTTTGGATCTTCATAACCGGCTCATTGCATTAAACCACGGCCCATCCCATTGGATCATAGGCGGTCACGTTTTTCTAAGTTCATTATGATTAGTAGATGTTTTCCTTTTCCTTGTAGAAGTAGGAAAAGTACTATTTACTTTTCTATCATTTATGTAATTACTATATAAAGAGACCTTTGGTCCTCATAATAAGACAACACAATTCATTCGATTCATAACACGTTATCAGCACGAGCTTGCTCTGATAAACCCTAAGTAGCCGCCGTCCGCAGCCGCCGTCCGTCGCCGTTCTACGCCGGAGTTGTGCGATCTGATCCTAAGTGTTTTTCGAGGTCTTTAGCTCCCGGTTCTTTTCCAGTCAACCCAAAAGAAGGATCAAATGTATAATCAAAACCCTAAAACTCAAGAACACCATAAAATCGAAATCGGACCTAATGTATATCAAACCCTAAAAACCGATTTTGATTGTTCCACTTGTTTGATCTCTTAAGAACCTAAAATCGAATTGAACCTAAGAAAAGATAAAACCCTAAAATCGGATTTGCTTGTAAATTGATTGATTGATTGTTTGGCCTAAATCGAACTTGAACTTTTGCATGATAATATCAAACCCTAAAATCCTATTTGTTTGAAATCGCATGGTTGCTTGAAAACCCTAATCTATAATCGCATGCTTTAATTAAAATCAAATTTGGTTGTTTGATCTATTGCTTGGCCAAATCCTAATTGAACTAGGAATTGCATGATAAAAATCGGACCATTAAAATTTTGTTGGCCAAAACCGAAAATCATAGATATTCCTTGTTAGGATTGAATTTGGAAAATTTCCTTTTTGTTTGACCACATAGAAATCGCAAATTGGAAATTGCCTTATTTGAATTTGGAAAATTTCCTGTTTACTTTTATCACCTAGAATTACATGTTAGGATTAAAATTGGAAACTTGCTTGAATTAAAATCGCATGATATGTGCATAAAATAAAAGCGGTTGAAAGAAACCCTAAAAATCCTAAGAGAAAAACCGATGCTTGATCTCAGATGGCGAAAGTCAATAATTTGGACTTCGCAGCCCTTAATCTCTCAGGAGATAATTACTTGCAATGGGCTTTAGATGCAAAGATCATGCTGAAATCAAAAGGGCTCGGTGAATGCATTAATGATGCAAATAACGAATCCGAGAGAAATAGGTATAAGGCGATTTTAATCATACGCCACCATCTCGTTGAGAGTCTCAAAGATCAATACTTGACGCTTGAGGATCCTCTTGATCTCTGGAAGGAGTTAAAGGCGAGATATGATCATCAGAAGATGGTTATACTGCCTAAGGCCAAATATGATTGGCTTAACTTAAGGCTCCTGGACTTTAAGTCCGTGGATGAATACAACTCGGCCCTATTTAAGATAGTTTCAAAATTGAAGCTATGTGGCGAGATTGTGACAGAGAAGGATATGCTTGAAAAGACCTTCTCGACCTTCCACTCAAGCAACGTGTTGCTACAGCAACAGTATCGTGAGAAAGGTTTCACGACCTATGCAAGTTTGATCTCTTGTTTATTGCTTGCGGAGCAGAACAATGAATTGCTGATGAGAAACAGCGAGATGAGACCTCCTGGATCAACCCCACTTCCTGAAGCCCATGTGGCCGAGGACACTAAGATGGAAACCGAGGCAAACCATGTCCAGAGATACCAAAAGTTTAATGGCCGTGGACATGGAAAGAGACAAGGGCGTGGTCGCTACCACCCATATGGTCGATGGAATGGTCGCGGATCTGATTTTAACCGCGGTCAAGGACGTGGCCGAGGGCGTGGCCACGGGAACCAAACCGGACATCAGTCCGGCCCGACCAAGTCTGTTTGCCATCGATGTGGGATGGACAATCATTGGGCCAAGACATGTAGGACTCCCAAACACCTTGTGGAACTTTATCAAGAGAGTGTTAAAGGGAAGAATCCAGAAGCCCACATGATCCAGCATGATAAGGAAGGCAACATGGATGAATTCGTGGTGGATAGTGGGTCAAGCCACACGATTTTAAAGGACAAGAGATATTTCATAAATCTTACATTGAAAAAGGCCAATATAAGTACTATAGCAGGCATGGCCGGCCTAATAGAAGGCTACGGCCAGGCCAATGTCCTATTGCCTAAGGGGACGCATCTAGAGATTGCGGATGCATTGTTTTCCCCCAGCTCAAAGAGAAGCCTATTGAGCTTTAAAGACATTCGAATGAATGGTCTTCATGTTGAAACAATGGACGAAGGAAACCGAGAGTTCCTCCAAATAATTGAAATCGTCCAAGGCCAAAAGAAAGTCCTAGAGACTATACCTGCTATAGCTACCGGCTTATATTGCACTAAGGTCAATATGATTGAGGCCAATGCCACCGCAAACCAAGAGTTTACGGATAGGTTCAACCTATGGCACGACCGGCTGGGACATCCCGGGTCGAATATGATGCGAAAATTGATAGCCAATACTTATGGGCACGCCTTGAAAGAAAGGAGAGTAATCCCAAAGAATCTTACTTGTGCCTCATGTTCACAAGGGAAACTCATTGTAAGGCCATCACCAGTGAAAGTGACTAAGGAAACAATAAATTTCCTGGAAAGAATTCAAGGAGACATATGCGGACCAATACACCCACCTTGTGGGACATTCCGATATTTTATGGTCCTCATTGACGCATCTACAAGATGGTCACATGTATGCTTATTGTCATCACGGAATATGGCATTTGCAAGACTCCTTGCTCAGATAATACGCCTAAAGGCTCACTTTCCAGACTTTCCTTTAAAGACCATACGAATGGATAATGCTGGTGAGTTTACTTCCCAAGCGTTTAATGACTATTGTATGTCCATGGGGGTAAGTGTTGAATACTCCGTGGCACATGTACATACACAAAACGGCTTGGCCGAGTCATTTATAAAACGCATACAGTTGATTGCTAGACCATTACTCATGAGGTCAAAGCTTCCTGTATCCGCTTGGGGACATGCTGTCTTACACGCTGCCGAACTAATTCGCATCAGGCCATCTAGTGACCATAAATATTCCCCATCCCAATTATTATCGGGACAAGAGCCAGACATTTCCCATCTTAAGATATTCGGTTGCTCAGTTTATGTGCCGATTGCACCACCACAGAGGACTAAGATGGGACCTCAAAGGAGGATGGGGATATATGTTGGATATGATTCACCCACGATCATAAAGTACCTTGAGCCGACCACCGGAGATTTATTTAAGGCCAGGTACGCGGATTGTCATTTTGACGAATCCGTTTTTCCAACATTAGGTGATGGAAACCGGCTGGTAAAAGAAATTGCATGGAATCAAACATCCTTGAAATGGCAAGATCCCCGGACTCGTGAAAGTGATTTAGAGGTCCAAAAGATAATACATTTGCAAAAGCTAGCTATACAATTGCCAGATTCCTTTGCAGACCCAAAGAGGGTAACGAAATCATATATACCAGCCGTGAATGCACCAATTCGTATTGATGTCCAAGAAGGACCGAGTCAAGTGGCTACTGAGTCTAAACCACGATTGAAACGTGGAAGACCAATTGGTTCCAAAGATAAGACTCCTCGGAAATTAAAGAAAGGTGCTGAAATTCAGACCGAGGAGATAGTGGACGTTCCAGACATAAATGAACCTAAGGTGCCGGAAAATGTTGCTTGGGACGCCAAGCTTCATGGGCCTGAAGTTCCTGATAACAAAGAGATCGCGATCAATTATGTCTCGTCTGGAATCCAATGGAACAGAAAGAATGTCGACATTGATGAAATATTTGCATGCAATGTAGCACTTGAGCTCATGAATGAGGATCTAGAACCCACGTCCATTTTAGAGTGCACTCGCCGATTAGACTGGAATAAATGGAAAGAAGCTATAAACGTGGAGTTAAACTCTTTAAAGAAGAGAGAGGTTTTTGGTCCCATAATTCGGACACCTCGTGATGTTATACCAGTTGGACATAAATGGGTCTTTGTGAGGAAGAGAAACGAACAAGGTGAAATCGTTAGACACAAAGCACGGCTTGTGGCACAAGGATTCTCACAAAGGCCAGGAATCGATTATGAGGAGACATACTCCCCTGTGGTGGATGCAACGACTTTTAGATTCCTGATAAGTCTGGCCATAAGAGAGAAATTGGATTTGCGGTTAATGGATGTTGTAACCGCATACTTATATGGTCCACTGGATAACGAAATTTATATGAAAGTCCCAGAGGGAATAGAGCTGAAAGATAAAAGAAGTTCTCGAGACCAGCATTGTATTAAGCTGAATAAATCGCTCTATGGATTAAAACAATCAGGTCGCATGTGGTATAATAGACTAAGCGAGTACTTAGTGAAAGAGGGCTATAAAAACGATCCCATAAGTCCATGCATATTTATAAAGAAATTTGACAAGGGATTCGTAATCATCGCGGTGTATGTAGACGACCTGAACATCCTAGGAACCTCTGAGGAAATATCCCAAACGGTTGAATACCTAAAGAAGGAATTCGAAATGAAAGACTTAGGAAAGACTAAGTTCTGTTTGGGAATACAACTTGAGTACGTCAATAATGGAATCCTTGTGCATCAAATGGCATATACAGAAAAGGTACTCAAGCGTTTTAATATGGACCAGGCTCACCCACTGAGTAGCCCAATGATGGTGAGAAGCCTTAGTCTGGACAGTGATCCATTCGGTCCAAAGAAGAAGGATGAAGAAATCCTTGGTCCCGAAGTGCCATATCTCAGTGCCATAGGAGCGTTAATGTACTTGGCTAGTCACACTAGGCCGGACATTTGCTTTGCCGTGAACCTCCTTTCAAGATTCAGTTCTTGTCCGACCCAAAGGCACTGGAGTGGGATCAAACACATACTTCGTTACCTGAAAGGGACGAAAGATATGGGTCTATTTTACACTAACCTTAACAATGAAGGTTTAGTTGGTTTTGCTGATGCAGGTTACCTTTCGGATCCGCACAACGGTCGATCCCAGACGGGATATGTCTTCACTCACGATGGAACAGCCATTTCGTGGAGGTCCATGAAGCAGACACTCACGGCTACATCGTCCAATCACGCGGAAATATTGGCGATCCATGAGGCCAGCCGAGAATGTGTTTGGTTGAGGTCAATGACTCAACACATTAGACGAGATTGTGGGATGATAGAAGGGAAAGAAGAACCGACCAGCATGTACGAGGACAACGCCGCATGCATAGCTCAATTGAAGGATGGATACATCAAAGGAGATCGGACGAAGCACATCTTACCGAAGTTCTTTTCCACTCACGACCTACAGAAGGCCGGTGAACTCAAAGTGCTCCAAGTCCGTTCCAGCGACAACTCAGCCGACCTATTCACTAAGTCGCTTCCAACCTCCTCATTGAAGAAGCTAATGCATCAGATCGGCATGCGCCGATTAAAGGACTTAGAG
This sequence comes from Alliaria petiolata, assembly GCA_020283515.1. NCBI lineage: Eukaryota > Viridiplantae > Streptophyta > Magnoliopsida > Brassicales > Brassicaceae > Alliaria > Alliaria petiolata. The sequence goes on from JAHZTW010000001.1 coordinate 388,466,745, forward strand.
TGATGATCATTTCAGGGGGAGTAATGCGTGCTGTACTCTTTTTCCTCGCTAAGGTTTTTTGTCCCACTGGGTTTTCCTTAGAAAGGTTTTAATGAGGCAGCATCCCCAAGCGTATTACTATGATCCCATCATCACAACCGGTTATGTCAATCAAGGGGGAGTGTTATAATCCATTGAGGTTTGGATCTCCATAACCGGCCCATTGCATTAGACCACGGCCCAGCCCATTGGATCATAGGCGGCCACGTTTTCCTAAGTTCATTATGATTAGTAGATGTTTTCCTTTTCCTTGTAAAAGTAGGAAAAGTACTATTTCCTTTTCTATCCTTTATGTAATTACTATATAAAGAGACCTTTGGTCCTCATAATAAGAAAACACAATTCATTCGATTCATAACAATTTCGTTGGATTGTTTTTATTTAATTAATTATTAATTATTTTAGATTTTAAATGACTAAAACTAATTTAACAAAATTACCTATATACATTTTGAAAGTATCATGCCGTTAAAATAATATCTATCCGCCAAAATTACAAAATAGCAGTTTTTCCTCAAAACTAAAAATAACAATTTTTTCATCAAAATAATGATTTCCATCAAAACCGTTAAATTACAATTAAGGTTTTTTTTTTTTGTAAAAACAGCAAAATAACAGTTTAGTGCATAAACTACAAAATAGCATTCTTACCATAACGGTAAAATAGTCATTTTCGTCAAACTCGCAAAATTATTTTTTTTTTATTTTTTTTAAATTCGTAATATAGCGATTTTCCATCAAAACTGTAAAATAACGTTTTCCGACCAAAATAGCAAAACAACGTTTTCATGCTTGATGGGAGTCTTTTCGACACACCAAAAATATGGATGCGTCTTTAGGCTCTTATTGGGCTTTTTATTCATAACTCCCTAATCACAAGTGCACATGTGTGGTTGTACTATTTAGGAGTCGAACCACGAAGATGATCTCACTGTAAAATAAAATAAAAACGTTATGAGCGATGATGGCGAGTTTATTGATGCATCAAAAATATGAAAGAAACATAATTGGATTCTCTTGTTTTATTTAGTTTTTGGCTAAATTTTGTCACATATTTCTAGATTATGAGAGACTGTTGTTTGGACAAATTTTAACCGATTCGCACAAGAACAGTAATAAGGAATGACGGAGAAGAATTTATCTTTACTAATCAACGAATATCGAATTACAAAGACCCAATATCGAAGATCAGCTTAAGAGAAAATTGTTTGTTGCTCATCTTTGATTACTAACGCTATTCGGAATCGGTTGCTAGGTTCTCAGTCGTTGTAGTTAGCAAGTTGCGAAAATATAGCTCTTAGGGTTTATATGGTTATTGTTTTCTCTCTCCGTCAGTGTTCCATGACTTCTACAGGTGAACCTAATTGTATATGCCCATTCGATTTGTTGTGCCTCGAAGGGCTTGCTCAAAGTCTTCGCTTTTTCAATAACAAGCAGGAGATATCGACGTATAGGCATGCCAGCACTGTATCTAAATGTCAGCAAATCCTGATTTATGTCTCTAGAATATAAAGATGATTTAAGACTCAAAGATTGATAAAGAATAACTCTCTTTATTAGCTTAAGAAGATAACTCAAAGCTTAAACTCTCACAATCTCTCTAAAACCATAAGTTATGTCACTAATCTCTCTTGAAACTCAAAACTTAATCTCTTTTGAAACTTGGGATTACAGGATTATTCGAGTGAGCTCAGCTAATCGTTTCTTCTTTTTATAGTTTAATTTTGTTTCTTTAGCAAATACTCCCTCTATTCCTTAAAGAAGATAGTTTAAAAAAAAAAAAAATTGTTTCAAAAAGAAAGAAGTTTTCAATTTTCTAGGTGTAGTTATTGTCCATTTTTACTTAATTTGCCCTTATAACATTTAATATTTAAAGAATAATTTAAGTAATAATTAATAAAAACAAGGTTAGAAAAATCTTTTATATAATTTTTTTAATATGTGTGAAAAACTAAAAAATACCTTTTTTTAAGAACAAAAGGAGTACTTTATACTTCTGATATCATTTATGAATAGTTTAATACTTATTCAGCTCAAGAGATTCTTCTTTCGCCTTTTGTGGTTATAATTGCCCGATAGATGAACATTAATATCAATACGGTCTCAAAATTCATATATTTCGTTCATTATGTGTATGTTGTAAACTTGTAATGAGCCTGAAACCTAACTGAACACACAATTTATGCAATGATTCAATTAATTCACAAATGTCCTATTTTTTTTTTACTAAGATAAAATTACTAAATATATAAAAAAGGTGATTATAACCAATAAAAAAAATGGATAAAATACATCGAAGAAAATATACCAAAAAAATTAGAATATAGGTAGCAGGTAAAGTAGAGATGTTGAAAATAAAAGATTATATATATTTATTGTAAACTCCATCATGTAGAGGGTTTTATATTTTTAAATTTAAAACCGGTAAAAAACACAATCAAAAAATGAAAAAGTGGATAAAATCAGATCATCTATAAAATAAATAAAATAATATTAGGAATGGCGATACGAATTAATATACTAACCGTATAGAATATCCTAATAGAGTAATAGTTATTTATTTAACAAAATCTAATCACCAATGAAAATAGAAAATCACTTAGGGGTGTTATTCAATCATGGATTCAATCTTAACATTTTATAATTCATTGTTATTCAATGATTGATTCTAAATTTTTTTATCAAAATCTAGTGTTATTGGTTCTTGTATTTAAAATATTTTCATTAAAAGATTTTGAAATCTAGTGTTATTGATTCTTTTATTTACAATCTCTTTATTAAAAGAGTTTGAAATCTATTGTTATTCAATTAAACTCTTGTGTTATTCATGTTTAATAGATTCAAAAGCCAATGATTTTTGTTTTCTTTTTCTTGTAAAGCTTTTACCATTTCCAACTTTCACTTCTCTGCATAATAGTAATACCATCAAAAAGCAGGTTCACTAATCACTTGTTCCCAGAGGTAAAAAAAAAAAAAAAAAACATAAGCTTCAATCAAATTGATCCTGAGGATTCGGAAATGGAAATTTATCTGACAAGTGAAGTTTAGACAAATGACAAAAGCCAAACTAATGAAGATGATCGTCCTCCTTTGGTGTTGCCCGATCGACAGCAACCCAGATCATGAGTGTCTTCCCACAGAGAAACTAGATATGCATCTAAAGGAGATTTAAGCAAAAGCTGACCAGTAGTAGCGAATGTGATAAACCCAATTCCTGAGTGTTGTTTTGAGTTGTGATCCTAAAACAGAAGATGGAGAAATGGTATCGATAAACACAAATCAAGGAGGCGCTAAGCATAGCCAAATCTGACTACAGACTCTTTAGAAATGTTGGATATTATCAGACACACAATTATATAATGATACCACTCAAGTATAAGCATTATTACCTTAGGCATGATGTATAAGTCTGTAGTTTCCCCATACCACTCAAAATGGCCTGCATAAGAGAAGTCAAGGAATGCTTCTAGTTTTAAAAGCTATTAGGAAACCATTCTCGAAACAAAAATACACATTAAAGCAAATCGGATCACCTTCGAAAATCTTAATTGAGAGACTGATGGAGAGGGATTCGAGCAACGAAGATCCTCATCACCTTTTTTTGCAGGCTGTCTCATCTCTTCCTGAAACAATAACATAACCCCCTTTGAACAAAGATTATACGAGAAATTAAAAAAAAAAAAAAAACTAATTTCTTATAAGATTAACAAAATCCATGTACTGACCTTTGGAGTAGCCCACTTTTACTTCCAAGATTCTGTTCCCTCCAAAGTGTTCACCTTTCAAAGCGTTCAACAAGTACTCAAACAGTAAGACAGATTTGTCAAATTAAAAAAATTCATCCAGAGACCAATGAAACAAAGATGCAACTACTGTAGTAATTTTACCTTTGCATCTTCACTTGAAGCAAAAGTGACATACCCAAATCCACGAGATCTTCGGTTGGTAGATCCTAAAACAAAAAAAAAAAAAAAAAACTTCAGATGATTGTGTCGAGTCTCATCGTGACATTGCTTAATCAATGTTCAAGTTTGATTTAGACAAAATTGGGGGAGAAAAAAAAAAGAAGAAGACTCAAATTCAAACCTTCATGACAATTACAATCCTCCAAGTCCAAGGCTCCAAATTTTGAGCCCATCGGAACGAATCAATATCCCACGGGATACCCAAACCCACAAGCTTCCGCTCCATCAGATGAAGCAGAGAAACTAATGTAGATCTGGAGAAGAATTGAGAAACTCTTAATAATCGAAACTCTAAAGACACACTAAGATAAATCTCTCTCCTTCTCCCCCTAAATCTCTCACACTCGTCTCTTTTTTCTCCGATTTTGTTTCGAAAATGTCTGTCGGATCCCCTCGTGCAACTGATTAAAAGCCTTAAACTTTGATCTTCTTTTAACGCCGAAGTAGTTTTTGAGTTTTTTCTAAAATAAAATAAATAAATATCAGGAATTTAAAACTGACTTTTTTTTTTTTTTCCTAGAAATAGTGATATTTGTATTAATGTTGTCAGTTGTCACCGTATCTTATAACTCGAGTTCAAACGTGGTGTATAGTGGTGTGTATGTTATCACATGTGTGAATTTGAAAAAAAAAAAAAAAAAATTATTCTTGTGTTTCATATAAAATAACTTCATAATAACATTTTCTTTTACGAGTCGTCCTATGTTTTTTAATACGACATTTTTGTTTTTGCACTCAAGTCTCATATAATTTCAAAAATTTTCTTGACTCCGTTCACGAATAGTTTCTACTAGCTCTAACAAGGCTATTTTGTAAAGGTAAAGTTTATCTTCTACTTAAAAGTCAAAAAAAAAAAAAAATATAGCCACTTCACAAGAGGTTAAGATATACTGTATAATTTTGTATATATTTGCATTATGATGTTCTCGCTATATCTGCTTCAGAAAGCTGAAAAACTCTTAACCAAAAATGGTCTATGTCACAAAGTGAAGGTCGGTGGAAGCCGGATTATTGTTGCTAGTCTAGTTTACATCTTTTCAAAACTAAGTAATTATAGATTTTAAAAAAAGAATTATAGATTTAAATGTGTGTTTCTATTAGAATAAATTCCTAATCGAATATATGACATATAAATACCGCCTATCACTTCATCTAAGCTTAAAAAAAAAACTAAGATTTTATTTCAAACACACCTATAATATGTACGAGTCATTTAACATATATATGCTTTTGCCAAACTGAAGGATAACTTAAAAATGTTGAATGATATATATATATTTGTTGTCTGTGAGAAAAATTGAGCTTCCATCGAAAAATAGAGACGAGCTTCGTTAGGGTTTCTTATGAACTTTTAAAAAGCTTTTATCCCAAAAAAAAAAAAAAAAAACTTTAAAAAGTAAGTTGAAAAAAAATCCATGAAAAGTAGAAAACGTCACATCTTTACAATACAAAAGATTGAATATGAGGAAAATTATCTTACATCAACACGTTTTTACTTAATGGGAGATAATTAGGTATTAGGAGTTTCCTTGTTCGTGGAATCATGGAAAATTCAACATCGCAGTTAAGAGCCTTTAAATACAATACATTTTGTTTACTTAATTAAGTATAGAGGATAATCTTACATCAGCACATAAAATGTTGAAAATTTATAATGTGTTGTCTCTGAGAAAAATTGAGCTTCCATCGGAAAAGAGAGACGAGTTTCGTTAGGGTTTCTTATGAACATTTAAAAAGCTTTTATCAAAAACCAAAACTTTTAAAAAGTAACTTGAAAAAAAATCCATGAAAAGTAGAAAACGTCACATCTTTACAAGACAAACGATTGAATATGTATAGAGGAAAATTATCTTACTTCAACACGTTTTTACTTAATGGAGATAATTAGCTATTAGGAGTCTGCTTGTTCGTGGAATCATGGAAAATTCAACATCGCAGTTAAGAGCCTTAAATACAATACATTTTGTTTACTACATTAAGTATAAAGGACAACCTTACATCAACGCATATTTGCTTAGTGGAGAGAATTAACTATTAAGAGTCTGTTTGTTTTGAAATCATGGAAAGTTCAACATTGCAGGTAAGAGCCTTAAACAAAATATATACAGTTTTAATTTCTTTTAATCTAAATAATTATGGGGGGAGGGGGAATTGATGTCGCATAAAAATAATTTGGGGGGGTTTATGTAGCAGTAACTGTAGCTTTACATTATATTTTATGGATATTCATTCGATGTAGTCAAAATATAACGTGAACCTTATAATCTGATCGATTTTTTTTTTGTTGACGACTATAATCTGATCGATTAATAAACTTTAATGCTGATTAATAATCATTTGCAAATGGTAATGGACAACTTTTGTAAAAGTGGACAACTTTAGTTCTATGTGGATCGTACTTCCACGCGTATATCCGTATTTGTTTCTGCGCAGCTCTGAGGTCTTCCATTTGCCCCATTTATATATTTTTTCCTTTATTGTTTTGCTGTAAATGTTCATTACTTTTTGACAAAACATTTTTCTTATATCCCAAAGGCCAATATTTCACGGTAAGTAATAGAACCAATATTGAATTATTAGTTATATAGGTAATTATAAATGGTCAATTTATAATGTTAAGAAAATAAATAATTATAATGTCAAAATGGTTAAAATTATAATTGTCTCGCACATGAGTAATGGTTATTTGTGAAAATAAATTACTTCTTTTCCTCTTGTCAAATGGTTCTTATCTGCAAAATCTCTTTTTTTGTTGGGACTTTTTTATTTTTCAATGTGAAATTGCAATACAATAAAATAAAAACGTTGATACGTGGAAAAGAAAAGAAGATGTCAACACGTGATTTAGTATACACTAAGTATCTTCTACTAGAAAGACTCGAATACCAATTATACCATAGCTCATTTTTTTAGTTAGTTTTGTGATTTAAATATGTAACTATGAGTCTATGAGTTGACAAAAAAATATTACTATTAGTATTAAACTATAAAATAGCTAAACATTGTGAACTAAAATAAAATAAAAAAATCAATCAAATAAGCATAATAGAAAATCATGCTGTTGTAAGATATTAATTGACCAATGACAAAAAAAGTCTAAAAGGATTGAATATTTGTCGTCAAGTTGCATATGATTGTGTAAGAAATGTGTGAGTGTGATATGGTGGGGTTGTACTTGCCTGACATTCTTCTCAGTTCTCGGAGGAATCCGAATCTCTCCATTGGACGTTCTCTTAATTCTATTAGAAACCTCGTATTGTTCTCCCAACAAATACATAGCTTACTTTTCAAAAAAAAAAACAAATACATAGCTTAATTACCAAATAAAAAAATAGGTTTATAGTTTATGAAAAATAATAGGCTCTTCCCAAGAAAAATAATAATACGATTATCCCACAACAAAGAGAGTAGGCTTTTTCGAAAAGAAATATATTATATTTTATACAAAATACTAACATAAGATTTTTGTTTTAACCTAATAATAACATAAGATGCATGGGAGAAACATTTTATGGTTGATAAACTTGATTATACAAAATAATAGTAATAGTTTATACATAATAAGATGCATGGGAGAAAGTATTCTTATTTTCCCACAACAATTATTCTGATTCAGCAGTGGGTCCACGACCCCAAACGGATTATATAAGAATCCTCTCTCCCATGCATTTTCTTCATACACACAACGAAATCCTTTCTTGTTCCCTTTTCGTTTTAAGCATCTTTTTCGATTTGAACAAAAAAGCATCTGTCTTTCGTCTCATAGAATTTTAAGGTAACTGTGAAATTTTATGTTGCATCGAGTTTATATCGAGTTGAATTTTATGTTTTTTTTTTATAGAATTTTATGTTGCATTGACTCAAGAACGTATAAGTTCCTTTGTTCAAAAAAAAAAAACGTACTCCTAATTCTTAGAGGGATTTTCGTAGATTTCCAAAGATTTTTAAACATACTCATTTCCTCATGCTTTGAAAAAATTGGAAGGGTCTGTGCATTAACAAAGCTTAAAACAAAGGCTCATCATTTTACATATACTATTGTTTAGTTTATGTTTGTTCCTTGATTTATTTGATTTCATTAAACTGATTTGGCTATCTTTTGTTCCTTTTCTTATGAACTTTTTTTGTTAAAATTATTCAAAATGAATGTAGATCTTTATTTATTTATCTTTTTATGCTTTTTCCCAACATTTGTTTTTCTTGACGGCGTTTTTTTTTCCAATTTAGATCTCTGACTAAACTAATTAATATGTATGTTGGACGCCAATTTTTGATCTACTGCGTATGTCCGTCAAATTGCGTAGCCCGTTTAATTATGACAGTAAATAATAAATTACCATCATGTTACAGTTAAGTACAGTAATATGGGTATTCGCATTTATTTTTTATTTTATGCAAAATTAGCCAGGATGGGAGATCATCAGTCTTATGGTGCCGGTGGCAATAAATCGAAATCCTCCAAACCAAACTCAAATGTTGGGCCCGTAAAAGACATTGTGGTAATTTAATAAACTAACAATTAATTTAAAAAAAATAACTAAAGATGATTTATTTGAAGAAAAATATCATTAACAATGCAATTTTCTCAAAGAATAGACTTATATCATTAACAACAACAACAGAAAGTTTACCAATAAATTTTCTCTGTTTATTTGATTGGCATTTCATCAGTTGACGCATTTGGACGAGAGTTTTCCTACGGTAAGCCATCCAATTCATATTAATCTATTTTTATATGCTTGCATTAAATAATATTTCTTAAGTTTAAAAATGCTCTGTTTTTAGAGCTTAAAAGTTTTCGGGGTTTCTAAACTCGTTGTAGGAAGCCCCTTTTTTGTCTAATTAATATCACATTTCAACCCAAAAAAATATTTCTCAAGGTTTTCCCAAATTTTAATATTGAATGCATATACATAAATATTGGTTTTTACAGGATATCCCAAGACTATCCAGGCGTGATAAGCTTAGAGAGGTGACTAATCAGGGAAATCGGGGTAAGTCAAAACATCTTACTGTATGATTATATAACAAAAAGAGATCTTGTTCGGTTGCATATATATATTATATATATATATATATGCATAAGTGTTATTTCGGGGTTGGGTGATTTCTAGTAATGTAATATGGTTTTCTATTCGGTTTTGAAACGGTTAAATCAAATGGACACCACCAAATCGATTCTCTTTAACCAAATCGGTTGTCTTTAAAATAAAATAAAAAAAGTTCGGTTGTCTTTAGACTATATATATATAATTATTTTTTGCAGCATGAAAGCTTTTCTCTAAAAGGTAATTAGTCTTGAATAAATCACAAAAATACGCATTTTTATGATTGTACATGAGGTTTAATTAGCATAGCTCTGAAATTTCTTTTTGAATTCAACATATGCCCTCTCTTCTTCTTTTTCCCCTTGTTAATATCATGTGCCTAACTTTACCAAGTATTCATTCATATGATTTTAGCTAATGCATTATATACATCTTTTCAGTATATATATATATATATGTAACGTGTGAAATCAATTGAACGTCTAACATATTTACCATTTCCTTGAGTTCAAAGACAACATCTTTTAACATTAACCGAAAGTTTATCTTTTCAAATATTAAAGATATATGTTGGGCGATAGCATCAACCCGAAGTTTATCTGCTCGTCTTCGTATCCTTAAGAATATTGAGGCGCCATTATCAGCACTCCATCTTGTAGTGGGGCTCATCAACAGACTAAATGCCAAAGGAGCACTGAGAGAGTTTGAACATCTGCAAAAGTTTTTGAAGAAGGATGGCGCCATCTTAGAGGAAGATTGCAAGTGTGTTGAACCATTATTAGATACTAAAAAAGGTAAAGGTAAAGGTAAATCCGAGGTTCCCACACTGTGCACCAACAAAAGACAGGTAACTAAAAAATCTTTCATTAAATCCTTATTTCTTAATACTATTTTGATCTCTCTATTAAACATTTCTTCATGCCTTGTAGCCTAAACGCACGTTTAAAGTGAAAGATTTGATCATCTTGAAAAAGGTGGATGAGAAAAAACTTATATCTTTGGTCACCGAAGGTCCTGTGGCGGTCAGTTTAGACTTTTACACAGAGTTTGAAGACTTTAAAGGGGTTGGTATCTTTCAACGAACCATACTTTTTAGTGAACTTAATATTATAAATGCATGTTATTCATAATATATTATTTTACTTGTTTATGGTTATGTTTTGTAGGATGGAATCTACAAAGGTCCCAAAAAGAGGAGTAACAAAGAGGTGGACAAGCATATGGTCTTATGTCACGGCTACGGAACAGTTAATGGAATACATTTTTGGGAAATCCAAAATTCAGCCGGAACTAGCTGGGGAAATGGTGGGTTCGGAAAGGTGATCCGACAGGTCAGCCGCGACAAAGGGGAACCATCCTTATTTACACTTGTTGTCTACCCTGAGGTATGCTTCTCGAAAACTACAAATATGCATAAGTTAATTAATTCCGAGGTAAAAGATTTATATAAGATTTTGTCTATACAGCTTCTCGAAGACTATCCACGATGAAGAATAAGAGACCAGGAGTGTGTTTATGCAACGTGTCTACGCAACATTTATTTCAGAGAAAAAAATATATGTCTAGGCAACTTTTCTTAGTTTATGCCACATGTCTCTTATTTGGTTGTTTGATATAATATCGCTATTTAAAACACTATCTATGTGTGTCTTTTTAATCTACTCTACATTACTTAGTTAAGATGGCAATAAATTGATCCGAGTGTGAAAAAACAAAGCATATTTAAAATAATAAAAAATGTGCACAGTTGAACTGAACATGATGGGTGGTGTGAGTCAACAACAAATATATAGTAAATTCATTCGTACCAGCTAGGCCCAGTACGCCAATAACACTCTCATAAGCATAATTAAACTAGGTAACAATTCAGCCACAAATAGATAGATACATACAAATATAACAAAGGAGCATTTCTCAATTCTCATCACAACACTCCTGCAAATGTCATTCTGCAAATTATCATGGACAAAAGAGAACAAATCAATGGAATAAAAACCATAAAAAGATCCCTAACGTCAACGGAAGTAAGATACTCATTTGCTAGATATTCCATTTACCATTGTTTCTTGACAGTTCCAACACACTCAACTGCAAAAACAATAAAAAAAATACAAGAAATATCAAGAAAGAATATTAACCAATTTCTAAGACGCAAGCAAACCATAAAAGATAGATCCCAGAAGATAAACGGAAGTAACCAAGAGAAAGAGGCAAAAAGGAATCATTTCTTACATTTTACCACACAAAAAAAGGAATCATTTCTCCTTTTGGTATGATCCTAAACATAAAAGTGTATAGAAAGGATTGCTATGCAAAGTTGTAAAGGAAAGGGTTTTGTGCAAAAACCTCCAATCTTTAGTTTTTTTGCAAGATAAACCTTAACTTCAAAAAAAATGCAAGTCAAACGCTTATAGAGAGTATCAAAAGAAAAGTAGTACCTTTTTGATCGGGTTTAGGCCTGCAAACGAAATACTTCGGCGGCGTATGTGAAGTGTAGTGAACGCTAGTTTGGAAGAGTTTTGCCTGGTTATCATAAGGATCCATAACCTCAAACGTGATGAAAAACATGTACCCACAAACCGTGTAAAAGATGGCTTTAACAACATTGACAAATTCATACTTTGTGCACTCCTCTTCATTGTAGCATTCAAGGGCTTTCTGAGACAACCTCTTAAGTAAATCCACACTGGTTTCGGGCTCCTTAACGAAAGCATTTCCATTGAGAATAACCGGACGGTAGTTGAATATGCACCTAAAGAATGTGTAATCGATATCGAACCCCTACTATCACAAAAAAAAACCAACTCTCAAATTTCACACAGTTTTAAAACCTTATTGATTACATATCCTGTCTCTTATACACATCTAGATGTGTATAAGAGACAGCCATGTAAGGAGTCCAAGCTGAGACACATGTAACGAGGATCAGTTGATCAAACCATATATTTTTGTGAAACAAAATCTGGATTCATCTCGTTGACAAAAAAACAAACAAAAGGAAAAAAAATAGATTTGTACCCATAAATTGACTCATTGCTCCTTAGTCCTCGCCAATCAAATGTAGCTCGTACGTTCAGGAACAAATGCTTTTAAGTTTTAACATCTTTTTATATTGAATTTCTCTCTTTAAGTCTCAACTTTCTCCAAGTTTCTTACCTTTCTCTTTTTTTTTTTTTGACTAATATTTTTAGCTTGGTCACACAATATACAATTTGCGACACTTCCTTTGGCAGCTAATCTAAAAAAATAATTTTATTGGAGTTTTAGTAAAGAGATAAGGAATTAAATAATAAGAATAACGTATTTTATTCCTTTTTAATAGTGTTACAGTAATTTTTTCCTATTTAGTACTGATTCTGTTTTTTTTTGTGTGTTTAAATTCTAAAAAGTAATAGTTTTTTTTTGAACAGATAAATCTCAGTTAAAAAGTGATAATATTTATAAAAATTCATAATTTTTCCTTTTATCTTCAGGAAATAAGCCAATGACAAAAAATGGTACAAACTATATATTTTTCAGATTTATATCTAAATTTAGAAAAAAAGAATGAATCCAACTGATAAAATAAAAATTATAAGATATCGAACAAAATCTTTTTTTTTGTCGAGATATGGAACAAAATCATATCTTAAGAATTTGCTTAATTTTGTTTTCACATTTTTACTGAATCAAATTATTTCTTTACATTTTGAAGAAAAATCAGTAAACTCTATGGCTCTAGCCGGTGACTACTAAAAAAAGAATAGAAATGAAAAGGAAAAGAATGAAAGGAACAAAATAAAAAGAATGAATAGGAATGAAATACATAAAAGGAAATGAATATAAATTTTTTGTTCTTCCTCAAATTTTACAAAGAATACTTTTGTTCTATAATTCCTTATATAATAAGGAACTAGGTGATATATAATTATATTTTATATTAAAGTTGATCTATTTGTACATAATTAATTATGTAGTAATAATAACATTATATGAATATTTAATAATAATAAAATAATGATAAGTCATATGAAAAATGTTGTAGATTTCAATAGAAATTGAAGATAAAAAGCCATTAACCAAGATTTTAAAATACTTACTTAAATAAAAAGTGTAAATATTATAACTAAATAAATTGAAAAATATTAAAACATATAATAATTTTTTTAATTTTTATGGTTGGCCTGCAGGTATATGCATGTATAATTTTTTTATACACATAAATAGTTGTAATATTAAAATATTGATTAATTTTCTTATATATTATGTAAATGTTATATTTTTATGCATATACAGTTTTAGTGTTTAACAACAATCACACAAACGTTTTATATCGTTTTGTGTTTTTTGAAACTGATTTATTTAAAACTTTTTATTTTTTCTACCGTTTACAGTAACATATAATTGCAAATATAAAAGTTATATTAAATAATAATTAAATTCTTATAATATGTCTTGAATATTATCTGTACTATGCTTTCTTTTCTCTTTACACGATATAATCTTGCCAATATATATATTTTAAATATATATTTTTTCTTGACTTATTGCTAATTAAACCATAATGAGTTTTACAATTTTTTTTTATCATAAGAGCGGGTAGATGGTTGGTCCGCACGTTCGTGTGTACCAACCACCTCACCGCTCTTAGGACATATAGAGATTAAAAAATATATATATGAATTTTTTAATAACTAAAATTAAAATTGGAGTATAATCGAGGTTAACAAAATGGACGCACGACAAGTTCACATGCGACTCTGACTTTTGCATAATTAAAATTTATATACACACGCATATTTGTAAAAAAATCGAATTATTGCTTTTATGTCTTAAAAATAACAAGTATATGTTTTGTAATATCTATTTTTATAATGTATGGTTGAATTTTAAAAAGAAATAAATAGGTATATTTATGCATGTAAGTATTAGTTAAAAATAAGTGAATTGTAATATTTATGTGTTGGTTAGTTTTTCTGATATTTTTCGCAAACGTTATGTTTTTACACGATGGAGTTTTTGGTATTTAAGAACAATCACGAAAACCGTTTCTATCGTTTTATATTTAATCAAAATTTTATATTTTCAGCATTTTATGATATATGGTTTCAAATTAAAATTTATATTAAATATTAACAAAAATTACAAAGATTTTTTTAAAAATTTAAAATATAATATTTTACTTTATCATGAAAATAATTATATTACATTGAATAATCTATTAGTAATTTTCCTTTTCAATAAAAATTATAATAAATATTTATTATAAAATTTGTTAAATCAAATTTTATCAAATTTTCCAGTAGCTCTTCGCTCATCTCTTTGAACAATATTGAAGATTTTTTTTGATGAAGAAAATAAATTTATTATGGTTGGAATGCATGCATCCTCCTTTCTTATAAAATTTGAGACGCACATGCGTTTATTATAAAATTAGTTTTTTAAGATTTCCAAATGACTCTGTAAAACAAAGCACGAGAATGTTACAAAAAAACAAAACTGTAAGATTTGTTTTTATTTTTACTTCTACTTCTTATTCATATTTGTTTTATCTTATTATAATTTATTTTTTTATGCAGTTACATTTCATTTTATTTATGACAATGAGACTATATATGAGTATGATATAAACTTTTTATTTATTTAAAAAAGAATAAGATGTAAAAATGGTATAGCGTATTTACTATCCTATTGGATATATTAGTTGTAAAATTTCCGTAATCATATTTTATGCAATTTATTATGAATATATGTAAAAACAAATTGAAATCATATTAATTATTATTTTATGTTAATTTAAATTTATTAATTTTTTTTATTATAATCTACTGTATTCATGTTTTAATTTTATAATTTATTCAATTTTAACTCAACCAATCAAAATATTTCATTTATTTTAGGAAATTTGACATGTCACATTTACATGTTATCAAAGAAATACATTAACTTTGATTATAGAGTTGACAAGTCAGCTTTTTCATTAAAATGGATTATTGTTATGAACTATTATGTGATGTCCATTATAAGTCCATAAGCCCATAAGCCCATTAGGTTTTACTTTGTCACCAAGTAAAACGCTCTCTTGTACTCTTATATAAAGGACTCCTTATTCATTGGAATAATACATCAACACTAATTCCTCCTTCTCTTCTCTTTATTCACAACACGTTATCAGCACGAAACCCTAGCCGCCTGAGCTAAATGGTATTCAATTCTAAATTTTTTTTTTAGTGATTAATATTCCAACTTTGAATCATGTTTATTATCAATTCATGGTTCATAAGAATGGATTACTTATCAGTATTATGATAATCTCCTGCAGAGATTCAAATCATATATTTATTTTATTGTTATTTGTTTTTACACAATCAATATCTTATGATGAATTCTCTTGCAGAGATTCAATACACATATTTATTTTATGATTTATGTTATGATAAATTCTCGAGCAGAGATTTAAATCACATATTTATCTTTTTATTTCTCCTGTAGAGAACGCATGTTTATTTTTAATTTATACTCTATTTATGCACGTATTTTATTTATACTTTATCTATTCACATATTTTACTTATGATCTATTTTTGAACAAATTTGATTTATGTTTTATTTATGCACGGATTTTTATTTATGCTCTATTTTTGCACAAATTTTATTATATCAGATATCCATCGTTTTTGCATAATTCATAAACTGAATCTTATTTCATTAAATCGAATACTGTACATATTTTGCACGATATTCATGAGAGTGTTCTTATTCATTAAATCGAATTGTGTTTATGCACATAGTTTGCACGAAATTTCTGAAACTGAATCTGATCTATTTAATCGATTATGGATTCATACTGTTTATGCACATATTTTGCACGAAATTTCTTAAACTGAATCTTATCTATTATATCGAATACTGTTTCTGCACAAATTCGTATTTCATATAAAACCCTGATTTTTGTACAGACATGATTATGATCCGAATTTTGCACTGAACAGTTTATCTTGAAACTCAGATTTTGCACAGAACTATTGCATCATGCTTGTTTGTTCAATACTGTTTAATCCGAATTTTGAACAGACATGCTTACAATCCGAATTTTGAACAGACATGCTTACAATCCGAATTTTGCACAAAACAGTTTAAACTTGAATTTCTGTGTTTATACATGCATTAGTTTTTGTTAAACCCGAATTTTGCACAGATATGACAAAAACCCGAATTTTGCACATATATGATATAAACCCGGATTTTGCACAGAACTATTGCATCATGCTTGTTTGTTCTCTTTATCACGAAATTTGCACATGTTTATCAATCTGATATTTTTTGTGAGCTGATTTATTGACAACCTAGTTTAATGGCATGATAGAATTAAACTAATGAATGATATGATTGATTGAGTTATTTTTATATGATCTTATTATCATTGTTTATATTATATGTAAATCATATTTAGGATCATATTTATGTGTTATCACCTCTTTGATGATATTTAAGCCTTGAGTACTTAAAAGTTCCATAATTTCTTTTAGAACAAAAAGAAAAGTATGATCACCAGAATGTGATATGACCTAAAACTCTTTATGATTCTAACTAAGACTACATGACTTGAAGTATAAGTGATACTGAGATGCTAGAATACATCAAACAATTATTGTTGTCTTGAAGACACAATAACATAAAGATATTTGAGAAATACTTTGAAATTATATCTTATCTCTTTGTGCTTCTTTTAAAACTCAAATTATCACCCGAAGTGAGAATAAAGATGGTACATTTCATTTATATTAGTTGTTTTAATTATGCTTTTATTTATATATATGTAGTTTTATAGTATTTATCTTCTATATGAATATTGTGTACTTGACCATAAAAGATCACAAATTCTTTACAAAAGTCTAAAGAAAAGTATGATCACTATAATATGACATTACCAAAATCTCATTATGAGTCTTTGAATCTAAGATTACAAGACTTGAAGTCTGTAAATAATTTTTAGTGAAGAGAATATCAATGATGCATAGATGCTAGAAGGCATACTCTACTGCTTAGAAAAATATTGTTGTCTTGCAGACACAATACCATTAAAAGAAGTTTAAGAATCATTTTGAGAAAATGATGAGCTATTGATGAAAAGTCAAGAATCACATCCAATTGGTTATGATCCATTCTCTGAAGTGAATGTTATATCATATATTGAGAAAGGAAAGAACCATACCAATAACTTTGGCCGAGTAAGTGGTTACAGATGTGGTCATAGACGTGATATGAATATGAATATGGATATGGTTAAGGTCAATGTCAAAGAGTTCAAACTCAAATTCTCACAAGAAGTGAGAAAATAAAGATAGTATAAAGATTATTAAAGGCTCTTGAAGAGTATATATTTTTGCCTATGAGAACACAATCATTGATGTATTATATCTCTTAAGTCTCAAAAGTGAAAAGAATCAAAGATATAATACAAGCCTCAAAAGTTAAAAGAATCAAAGATAGAATACATGATCCAAGTTAGATATGTTATTGACTTTATACTAGGATTTAATTCGAGATGAATAAACCTGAAGTGTCATCATCTCGAGGGGGAGAATCGATGAATCCCACAATCAATAATAAGTAAAACATTTAGAAGATTATGTTCACACTTAAGATGATCTTGATGAATCATTGATAAAGTAAAATCAAAAAAAAAAATCTCACAATCCATAGTAAGTGGAACATCTAGAAGATTATGTTCACAATGAAAATGATCTTGATGAATCATTTATAAAGTAACTCATAAGGGATTTCAAAGTTAATCAAGTTGAGACAATAAATAAAGAAAAGTTTAATACCTTCAAATCATGAGTATTTACCAAGGCAGTAAAAGTATTTTTGGAGAAATTGTAGGCATTCTCTGTAGATCGTACTACACAAAGATTAGTATAATGGAGATAAATATTAAACCAGAAGTTTAATTTATATCATTGTTTGGCATGAGCCGGTTAGACCATAACGGTTCAAGAATGATGCGAAAAAATAATTAATGTAGACATTCATTGAAGGACCTGAAGATTATTCCTAATGATATTTCATGTAATGCTTACTCACAAGGCAAATATGATAATATGATTATCACTAGCCCAATTAGATTTGGATTTAACAAGATGGTTGTGTGTATTCTTGTTATAGATCTACAACCTGAAGTTTGGAAGAGTATTTGGTAATGCTAGTGAATTCACATCTTAAGTCTTTGATGATAAAAGCATAAGGATAAATGTTAAAATGCAGAAGCATTAATTCGCATTAAGCCAACGAGTAATCAAAAGTTTTTCCCATCAAAATTGGTTTTGGGTCAGAAACCAAATATTTTCCATCTAGAATATTTGGATGTGCAGTATACATCCACATTGCTCCACCACAGCGGTATAAGATGGATCCTCAAATGAGGCTGTAAATATGTTGGATATGAATCTCCATTGATAATTAAGTATATAGAGTTATCCATGATGGATATGTTCAACTTTATTTTTCAACATAGAGGGAGAAAATAAACAGCTGGAAAAGAAAATAAGCTGAAATGAATTATCATTGATCCTCTGACTAAAGAAAGTGAATTGAAATTCCAAAAGATAATTCATTTGCAAAGCTTAGTAAATCAAGTTGCCAAACGTATTTACAGACCCAAATAAAGTGACAAAGTCACATACCAGCTGTAAATGCTCCAAGAAAATTTAATGTCTCAGAAAGACAATATCAAGCTGCTAGTGAGTCTAAAGAACACATGAAGCGTGATAGACTTGTTCCAAATAAAAGAATCCTCGAAAATAAGAAGGAGCAGAATTTGACAATGGTCAGATCGAGGAAATAAAGATTTTTGAATGATCTCAAGAAGAGACATTAAACATGACAAGAAAGAAATTCAGGTACCTGAGATAATAAAGAGATCGATCTCAACAAGTTATGTCATGTGTATATTAAAATGGAACCGAAAAGCAAATCGACATCGATAATATTTTTGCATGCAATATAGCAGTTGATATGATATGATGAGAAAGAGGATCATGAAATCTATTGCAGAGTATACACGAAATTATGATTGGCCAATCTATAAGGAAGCAATAGACATTGAATTAAAATCTCTTGGAAAGAGATGAGTATTTGGACCAGTTGTCCATACACCTAAGAGTGTAAAACCAGTGGGACATAAATGAGATTTATATGAAAGAATGATGAACATGAAATTGATTATGAAGAGATATACTCTTCTGTGGTAGATGCAACTACTTTCAAGTTCCTTATCAGTCTGGGAATAAGAGAAGAACTTAACTTATTCGACCCACTGGAAATGATAATTAAAGTAAAAATTCCTGAATGATATAATCCATGAAGGATACAATACCCGAAGGATTAAAGATGTCAAATTGATACAATCTTCGAAGGATTGATATGTCAAAATTATATTCACGGGAACTTAAGATATTTGATCGAGTTATCACATATATGTTTCATGAGGTATACATGAATATTATAAGGTTAACCAATATACCCATATGTATTTATCAAATTATGGATCAATGGAATCCTAGATTTGAATATAATCAAAACTCTTGAAGAGTTAATATAAGTTGAAAGATTTTGAAAAGACAACATTGTTTTCAAGTATTCCAAATTGAAACATTTAGGGAAAGATATACTATCTCTAAATCAAAAGATTCTTGCAGAATTTTACTTAAATAATGCTCACATATATTTGGTCTCGAGATATCATATTTAAAATGCTAGTTAATCAATGTATTGATTTCTTTCATGATTGAAAGATGTGTTTTCATATAATAAGAAAAAAAGCTAAAACAGTAAAGAAGAGCATGAATAAAATGTTATGTACAAGTATGTACAATACAAGTTTAGAAAACTGTATGTAAATATAGAAATTTGGCTTGAAGTCCAAATAGACTTAAGAAATTAACTTTTATGTGAAAATATTGTTATGGACAAGAAGTCCAGTAATCTAAGAAATTACAAGATAATTATACGATATTATTCATTAAGGTTATGCTTATAACAATTCTCAAAAGATGGTATATGATTGGAATGCATCTCTTGAAGAAGATGATTCCAAGGGGAGAAATATGATGATGCGCGTGGTTGTACTCTTTTTCCTTATCTTGGTTTTTATCCCACTGGGTTTTTCCATGAAAGATTTTAACGAGGCAACAAAGAACACGCAAATGATAGACATCTAAAAGAAAATGTAAAGATGAAAGTCTATCACCCTTCCAAAGTATTTGTCATATTTTAATGCGATCAAGTGAAGTAAAGAGAATGATTAAAGACAAATCATTAGCAAGACTCATGCACTGCAAAAGAATGGTGATATAAGAATTCTACAAATTCATTCAAGTGAAGATTCAACAGACAGATTTACCAAGGTGTTACTTTCAAGAAGTTATTTCATCATATTGGATTGCGTCATCTCAAAGCTCAAGTGATGTACTCATGAGGGGGAGTTAATGCGCGCTGCACTCTTTTTCCCTTAGCTATGGTTTTTCCCATTGGGTTTTCCTAGTAAGGTTTTTAACGAGGCAGCATCATACGCGCTTTAGAAAATATTTTTGTATAATGAACATCAAGAGGGAGTGTTATGAACTATTATGTGATGTCCATTATACGTTCATAAGCCCATAAGCTCATTAGGTTTTACTTTGTCACCAAGTAAAACCCTCTCTTGTACTCCTATATAAAGGACTCCTTATTCATTGAAATAATACATCAAAACTAATTCCTTCTTCTCTTACGTTCGGATCCTCGGGTCGGGTCTTTCGGGGTTCGGATAATTCGGATAGAGGATGTTAGGACCCATTTAGAACCCGATGAAAAATCGGGTTGGTTCGGATCGGATTTTTGTCGGGTCGGGTCCGGGTCGGGTCTATTGAGAATAAATCCAAATTTTTTTTTCCAATTGCTCTTCGATTCCAATCGAGAAGTAGATCCCGATCTCTTCGGCGCCGATTGGGACCTCTCCCTCGTCGCTTCCCTTCACAGCTACCAGATCTTCATCCTCTCCTCCTCCGCTGCTTCAAAATCTCATATCAAAGAATGAAAACCATATATATCATGAGGAGAAGGAAAAAAATAATCGGAGACAAAGAAGAAGGGAGAAGGAGAAGGAAGAGAAGGAAAAGATAAGGATAAGAATCAAAGATGGAGAAGGAGGAGGAAAGATAATTGAAGAAGAAGAATCGAGATCGGGAAATAATTGAAGAAGAAGAGATCGGGTGCTTAATTTTTGTTTTTAGAAAATTAGATTTTTTTATAAAAAAGTAATATAATTATTAAATATTTTGTGGTTTGCTTCGGGTTAGTCGGATAACCGATCAGTTTTCGGGTTTAATCCGAACCGAACCGGTACTCGAATTGAAATTGAACGAAAACCATTCGGGTTGATTAGAAGAACCGAATCTGACCCGAACCAGATTTTTTGGGTCGGGTCGGTTCGGATCCACCGGATCCGGGTCGGATGCCCAAGACTAGGAAGGAGAATGAAAAGGAATGATAAATAACAAATATTACTAGTAAATGGTAGATTTTTTAAGGAATGAACATGAATTTATTATTCCTCCTCATTCCCATCGTCACCATTTGAAACCTATAACACACAAAATGTAAAATGAGAAACCTATAACACACAAAATGTAAAATGACATGCGTTAAGTAGCAGGTGGCTACACCTCATTTTCTTGGGTAAATGCTAGCTTGGAGTCACACCTCATTATTGCTACAGCTGGTCGTCGAATAAAGTTGATTTGGCGTCAACAGTTGTAATGGATCTTTAGCAGAATTCTAGTGAAACACACAAAAACTTATCGAATCTTTCTTCAGCAGATCGGTTGGACGAAAAGCGATTTTCTAGAGAGGTGAATTTTCTTGATCTTGATCTTGTTTTTCATTATTGCTACAGCTGGTCGTCGTGTAGAGTAGACTTGGCGTCCACAGTTGTAATGGATCTCTAGAAGAATTCTAGTCAAACACAAAAACTTATCGAATCTCTCTTCAACAGATCGGTTGGACGAAAAGCGATTTTTTAGAGAGGTGAATTTTCTTGATCTTGATCTTGTTCCTTTTCTTTTTTAGTTTTCTTGTGATTGTTTTTGTGCTTCTTTTTTCTTTTCTATGTAGCCGATACGTCTTGATACGATCTCCGATTACAGTTACGAATCACTTTCTCTCTCTCTCTCTTAATCACTCGTGTTTTTGTGCAGAAAAGAAAATAATAGAAAGACAGAGACACGCAAGATTATAGAGTTCCCCAAATGCCAGATACTTCTCTCTTCAGGATATTCCTGAAATTAACTAGAGCTTAGCGAGTACAAAGATCTCTCACTGAGATACAACAATGGCGTCTAACAGAATGAGGAAAAAGAAGTCACGTTTTTGATATGCTTTGTCACTCATCTATTAAAAGTGGATTGACATTGGGCTTCACTTCAACCACCGCAATTCCCTTTTGTACTCCTATAGGCATGCTGCTAAGACGAAGCCCACTTAAGCTTTTCTTGGTCAGGATTGCGAACCAACATCTCACAAATCTCCACCTTGATTCCATTCCGACACATGCATGTCTGAAACTCCGACAACGCCTGTGAATTCCGATCTTGGCACCCGTGACCTCTCTCTCCGAGATCAACACGCTCTCTGCTTCTCCTCCACCGGATAAGCAACCTGCAAGCTTCAATCTGACCTTTCGGAGTCGCACCTGTTGTCGCGCACCACCTGCGACAACAGCCTCGAAATTGCCGGGTTCTCAACTCACCAACGACGGTGTCCGACGAAGCCTCTAGGCTTCAATCACGTTCAGCGTCCTCAAGAAACCTCTGAACTTCTCTCGAGGTAAGATCTTCCTCAACTTCAAGATTTGAAACATGTCACTTGCATGACATGATGAGAGAAGGTTGTCTGGTTAAAGCTGGAGAAGAGAATTTCGTACAAATTATTGATTCACCCACTTACACCGCAGCTGCAAACTCTCTATCTACCAGTAAGTCACGCAGACTCGTCGTACATTGGCTTGATGAAACAGTTGATCTAGAGAATCCAAAACTTAGATCTCTCATATTTATCTTGCACCATGGGACGCAATGTTGGAGGCCATCAAGTTCATGCTTCACGAGGCGACAATTGATGAGGGTTTTAGATTTGTATAAAGCACAGTTTGAGGGAGGGAAGTTACCCTCTAACATCGGAAAGCTCATCCATTTGAAATATCTGAGTTTATATCGTGCTGGGGTATCTCATCTACCTTCTTCTATGCGGAATCTGAAATTGCTCCTCTATTTGAATCTAAATGTAGAAGCTGGAGCTCCACTTTATGTGCCTAATATCTTGAAAGAGATGCAAGACCTGAAATACCTCTGGCTACCAGATGAGATACATGAAAAGGCAAACTTGGAATTAGGTAATCTGATAAACTTGGAGACATTGGAGAATTTCTCAACAAAGCAAATCAGCGTGAGGGATCTTCACCGTATGAAAAGGCTCGAGACTCTCTCAATCTTATTCAACGGCGGGTGTACTATGGAAACTTTATCTTCATCTCTAAGTGAACTGATATACCTGGAAAATCTTACTATACATGATTACAGGGTAAACATCTGTGTGGATGATGCTGAAAGATTTGTTTTGGATTGCAATTATCTCAGCAAGTTAGAGTTGGAGATATATATGCCAAGGTTACCATATGGACAGCACTTCCCTTCTCGCCTTACTACCATAACTCTAAGTGGTTGTAGTTTGGAGGAGGATCCAATGAGGATTCTAGAGAAGTTGCTTCACCTGAATGTGGTCGTTTTAGGCGACCGATCTTTTAGTGGAAAGAAAATGGTTTCTTCCGCAAATGGGTTTCCTCAATTGCAAAAGCTAGTATTATTTGGGCAGCGTGAATTGGAAGAGTGGATAGTAGAAGAAGGATCAATGCCACTTCTTGAGACTCTGGACATTGGGAGATGCCAAAAGCTAAAGGAACTCTCTGATGGGTTGAGATACATTACTTCCTTAAAAAAACTAAGAACTCAATCTATGAAGAGGAAATGGACAGACAAATTGTCTAAAGGAGGAGAAGATTACTACAAAGTCCAACATATTCCTTATGTTTTGTTTCTCTAGTGTGGGTGAAAGAAAGATGTAAGAAGAAACAACAAAGAACAAGGTATAGTTGTATTTCCCCAATCTAAATACAGAGTCAGAAAATCATCAACAGTAAGGGAAAAACATTTTACCTGAGATTTATGGTATCTGAAAAATCTCTAGGAAAGAGATAAAAAGTACTGCTAAGGTTTTGCCAAATTTGGCTTACAAACCTTTTTTCAAAAAATCATATTTCATACAATTGTTCGATTTTGATTGTCTATGAAATGTATAAGATGTTAGCGACTTCTTTAACACTACTTCGATAAATTTCACATTCTTTGTTTTGTAATGGAGTGAAAAAAATTTCTTTTGATATTGGTCATCCAAGTAAAATCTTCGATTTGTTTGATGTATTTCTTGTTCAAAATAACTTGTGCTACATTTTTTATCTATTTGAGAAATTTTGTGGAATATGCTGAATTTTTTCATGAAAATCATATATTCATATGTAATTTTGATCCTAAAAATGTTCCTATAATTTTCAATTAGTTGCTATGGACTGCTAAAACAATACTAGGCCCTAAGTATAGTTTGGATGCAGCATTTGCATCTCAAAAACCACAAAACCACGTTTTTTCGTCAAAATTACAAAATCATGTTTTTCGTCAAAACCGTAAAATCAAATTTTTTCGTTAAAACCGTAAAATCACGTTTTCACGTCAAAACCGCAAAATCACATTTTTCGGCCAAAACAGCAAAATCACATTTTCTTGACAAAACCGCAAAATCACGTTCTCTCGTCAAAACCACAAAATCATATATTCCCGCCAAAACCACAAAATAGCGTTTTCCCGTCAAAACCACAAAAATCGTGTTTTCTTGACAAAACCATAAAAATCGTGTTTTTTTGGCAAAACCGCAAAATCACGTTTTCCCATCAAAACCGTAAAATCTTGTTTTCCGCCAAAATCGAAAAATCGTGTTTTTCCGCCAAAAACCGAAAAATTATAACAACCTTGACCATCTTGGGTTTATAAACCCAAATTACCCCAAAAATCTGGATAATTATTCGGCTAATTATTCAAATTTGATAATTAATTTTGATTTCTCGGGTAAGCGTTCAGATTTCAGGTATTATCCGAACCGAACCGAGAAATAATCAAAAGATTTGAAATAATTTGATTAATTATACAAATTATATGATATAAATAAAGTAATTAGTATTTATTTGGTAATTGATATTTGAGGCTCTAATCCACCAAACAACACGAAGTTCAATTATTAATATTCAAATTATTAATAGTTGGGGTACTAATTCGCACACTAAAATAGTTGAGGCTCTAATCCGCTACACTTATTCTATTAGTTCGGGTACGAATTGGCCGAATTCTTTCATCTCCGTTAACGGAACATGTACGTTGACTAACGGGAAAATAGTCAATGTTGGTTTCGGCAATTTAACAGGGAGTTCGAGTATTAAAATTCCAATTATTAAGAGTTCGGGTATTAATTCGCACACCAAAATAGTCGATGTACTAATCCGCTACACTTCTATTAGTTGGGGTACGGATTAGCGAAAATGATCTACAGATGGTTTTGTCGGTAGGTGTTGACTTGGAGTCTAACTCTTGTAATGGAACTTGACCAGAGTAGTTTCTAACTTAAACACTTTCAAAACTCATTTCATCTTTCTTCAACAGATCGGTTGGACGAAAAACAATTTTCCAGAGAGGTGATTTTTGTTGATCTTGTTCCTTTTCAATTTTTAGTTTTCTTGCGATCTTATGTTTTTGTGCTTCTTTTTTTTTGCTATATCTCAATCATGTTTCCATAGAACGATGTCGCTGAATATATTATATTTAAAATTCTGCAAATTGTGGATGATATTATCTGAATTAATATGAATTTGTGGACGTTCCTTCTCTATTGATTGTTGATTACTACTTTCATTTATTTGTCGTTTGGAGTTCAGAAGCTATGGGACTTCCTTGCTCGAGAAACTGATCGATTTAAGGGCGTAAATGAGCAAATCACTGAACTCAAAAGTGATCTAAATTTGCTTAGATCCTTCTTGAAAGATGCATATGCTAAGAAACATCCAAATTGATACACAGGTTTTAACCCTATATAAACTACTGTAAGTGCACAACAATGTCGTAGTATTTAGGGATCGAATCCACAAGTTCCAAAGGCCACACTACGATTCTTTAGACTAAAATTAAGCTAAGACAAGATGATATGATTTGTTGTTGCAAAGTAAAACGAAAATAGCAATTAAAAACGGTTAAAGATCAATTAAAACAAGCGTTAGGTCAAGGGTAATTCGCAGGAATTCAGAGATCATGAATCAGACAATTATTCAGGGAATGGATTATGAACCGTTCTAGAACTCAAACATAAGTGTATAACCAATTCACTGTCGAGGTATCAATCACTTTATCTAGCAACCTAAGTATTTAAACTGTCGTTTGAACTTAGAATTCTAGACAAGCATTAGCGAGCATGTTCAATTTCTTCACAAAACGCCTTAACATCAGCTTTCGTTGGCTAAGGACGTTTTGCTCATCTATGTTCTTTCAGGCTTTTAAACAAACACTTTTGATGCGTTAAACAACCTAAGATCAAAAACTAAGTAGCTAATCAAGTTTCAGCAATGAGATCAACAATAGATGAAGAAACTACAAGATAATTCCCTATCTACATCTAATTCATTGATTCATAAATTCCCTTGAAAATCCTAAACCTAACTATGGATCTACTCAGACATGGATGCAGAGAACAATCAAGGAGATGAAGAGAAATCCATAATCAATAAAAAGAAATCAAAAGGGGTTCAGAAATCTTCTCAGAGATGTAGAGTCAGAGATTTGTCTCCCCAAGCTTACAAAGCACAAAACCCAAAAATATGAATAGAATAGAAAGTGTGGCCTAACAAATGGACAAAAATAAGTATATATAGGTCTAGGGTCGAAATAAGTTGAGTTATGGTGATTCCAAGGCGAAAAATGAAGTTTCAGATTGCCTTTTTCGTTTGAGGAGTGGACGGATCGATCTGATGTTCGAGTGGTCGATCTAAAATGCTCCTGGAATCTTCAAAACACTGGATCGATCGATCTAATTATGGATCGATCAATCTAATATCCTTCTGGACATTTTCTGCACATGCTTCATCTTCTCGTTAGGATGGACAGTCTTCACGAAAACTGGCATAACTTTTGATCGCACCGTTGGATCAACTTCAAACCACGTCCAAATGAAATCTAACTCGGGTTCTAGTTGGTGACTAAAATGAAGCTCGATCCATCGGTGGGAAGTGCTTCAACGAAGGTCAAACTTCAGACGTCTCTGCATAGTTCTGCATCTCCATATGCTCGTTTGTACCCAAAATGACTCTTTTTCTTCTAAAGCGACCTAAAACCTGAAAAGACTCGATAAAATACTAAAATACTCTAAAAACACACTTTAAATAGAAAAACCATTAAAAACCTTGGGTTAAAATGCGTCAAAAACGAAACATATCAACTCCCCCAGACTCAGTCTTTTGCTTGTCCTCAAGCAAACTACTGAGAATAGAGTTGAGATTTGAAAACAGAAACTCCCCAAATTTTAAGAACACCACATTGACCAATACTCTTGAATCCACATACCACAGAGCCAACGTTAGATAGTATTGCATGTGCGTGCATTTTAACCAATTTGGCCGAAGTCTATTACAAGGGTTATGCTTGAAAAACAAATTTATAATAATTTAGGGGTGTCAGCTGAACCCCCCCCCTAGCTCTACATGGGTCCGCCTCTGGTTCAAACCCCTTAGAGAAATTCGAAACCTTCATTGTTGACCCCTTTAATCAATTAAGCGTGCAGTCTCATCAAGGGAGTATCGATCAAAGAACTTATAGATTTTTTTCCTTCCAAGCTTCTGAACACACAAAAAGTATTTGCAATCTCTCTTATTTTCTCTTCCCTTACTCTCCCTACTTGTATAGGGTATCATTTTATTTTTTCTATCGACTTGCTTTCCTTTTTTTTATAGCTCAAGAACGGTGCCACTCACTTTCGTGTTCCTTGTGAGGAGACGCATTCATGAGTGTAGGCTCACCTTCCTAGTTCTTTTCACGGAACTCAGGCTGCCTTTCTTAAACTTAAGTATCATTATTCTTTTTTTCTTTTAGGGAAGATCAAAGAGAGACTGTGACAAACTTATCTTTAAAGTGTTAGAAGAGGAATCAGGTTTGATGTATACCAAGCCCCAAGATGAGAAAATTAAGGTTCATTTGGTGCAGAGTCAACCCTGAATTTTTCGAACTCTCCAGAAATCTGAATTTTCTCTGTTAGATTGCTACCTAGTAAAATCTGCAATCAACTACTATAACAATGGTCCTTCAAGTGTCAATGCAATGTGGTTAGTTCCAAGAAAAGCTCATAGTTCCAAACAAGGTTTTGACTCAATAAAAAAAACTTGGACTGACTCTAGAAAAACACCAAACTAACTCAAGAGAAAGAAAAGAAAGAAAATGGTATTAGTAATGGATGAACATCCTCCCCGAGACTTAAATCACATTGTCCCCATTGTGAAGAAAGCGAGAAGAGGATGGTAATGAAGAAACAGATAAGGTATGAGAGAACTTACCTGTTTGTGGTCGAATGAGAGGTGATGGTCGAATGGGAGGTGAGGGTGGGTCTGGTTCGTTTTTTTTTTCTTTCAATTTTCGTTTTTTTTTTTGCCTGGAACACTTAAAACCAAGACTAAAAGTTAAAAAAAAAACTAAAGAAAAACGAAATATATACACTTACCAGTGGGTTGCCTCCCACTAAGCGTTTGTTTTAAGTCAGTAGCTTGACTTTAAAAGCCGGGATCAGTCAGGTGGAGCATGAGAGCTTGTTTCAAAATAAGCTCCACATTCAGACATAGATAGCTTCAAAACTCTGCTCAACAGTCATGTCACAGCATCTTGACCTGTCTCCTTCATATCAGGTGTACGAATTGCTCGAAACTTGGAGAAAGGCTTTGGAAATCCTTTGCACTTCACCTTATACTCAATTGTGTTTTTGTCACAGCTCTGAGGTACCAAAGTCACTTGAAGATCTCCCTTGATCTGTTTGCTCTTCACTATCCCATTCACTTTTGCTTTTTTTTAGTGGCTTCCTTTGTGATCATGTGAGGATTTTCACCTATAACTTCACCAGCTTCACTATGATCACAAGATTTCTCCTCAGAAACAACTGTTAGCTTATCTCTTGTGACCGCAGTAATGCAAGAGACGTGGTTGGGAGATCCACTAGTAGGGATTGTCTTGTAGAAAACCCTTTTGCCAATGTTAGAGAATGAGATCCTCTTATTAGGCAAATCGACAATCACACCCACCGTGGCCATGAATGGTCTCCCAAGAATCAAAGGCATATCAGAGTGCTCATTCATCTTCACAACCTGAAAATCAGTAGGTACTTGATATGTTGAGTTTTAACCCTAAAATAACTACTGCAAGTGCACAGCAATGTCGTAGTATTTAGGGATCGAATTCACAAGTTCCAAAGGGCACACTACGATTATTTAGACTAAAATTAAGCTAAGACAAAAATATGGTTGCTGGTTGTTATGCAAAACGAAAATAGCAAATAAAAACGGTTAAAGATCAATAAAACAAGCGTTAGGTCAAGGGTAATTCGCAGGAATTCAGAGATCACGAATCAGACAATTATTCAGGGAATGGATTATGAACCGTTCTAGAACTCTAAACATAATTGTATAATCAATCCACCGTCGTGGTATCAATTACTTTGTCTAACAACCTAAGTATCTAAACTGTCGTTTGAACTTAGAATTCTAGACAAACATTAATTTCGAGTTTGATATGTTCACAAAACGCCTTAACATCAGCTTTCGTTGGCTAAGGACGTTTTGCTCATCTATGTTCTTTCAGGCTTTTAAACAAACACTTTTGATGTGTTAAATAACCTAAGATCAGAAACTAGGTAGCTAATCAAGTTTCAGCAATGAGATCAACAATAGATGAAGAAACCACTAGATAATTCCCTATCTATATATAATTCAATGATTCATGAATTCCCTTGAAACCCTAAACCTAACTATGGATCTACTCAGACATGGATGCAGAGAACAAGGAAGGAGATGAAGAGAAATTCATAATCAATAAATAAGAAATCCAAAGGGGTTCAGAAATTTTCTCCAAAGATGCCGAAACTCGTCTCCTCAAGCTTACAAATCGCAAAACCCAAAAGTATGAAAAGAATAGAAAGCGTGGTCTAAACAATGGCCAAAAATAAGTATATATAGGTCTAATCACGTTCTGGGTCGAAATCCAGTTCAAAACCAATCGAAAATAGAAAAAACGGAAATTTCCTTAACTTCTGCGCAAGTAAACCGGTCGGTTTGGGGTCGGATCGATCAATCCAAAATTGGATCGATCGATCTAAAAAGCTCCTGGAATCTTCAAAAGACTGGATCAATCGATCTAATATCCTTCTGGACTTTTTCTGCACATGCTTCATCTTCTCGTCAGGATGGACAGTCTTCATCTTCTCGTCAGGATGGACAGTCTTCACGAAAACTGGTATAACTTTTGATCGAACCGTTAGATCGACTTCAAAACACTTCCAAATGAAATCTAACTCAATTTTCTAGTTTCTGGCCAAAATTCAAATCAATCCATCGGTGGGAAGTGCTTCATCGAAGGCCAAACTTCAGACGTATTTGCATGGTTCTGCATCTCCATATGCTCGTTTGTACCCAAAATGACTCTTTTTCTTCCAAAGCGACCTAAAACCTGAGAAGACTCGATAAAACACTAAAAGACTCTAAAAACACATGTTGAATCGAAAAACCATTGAAAACATCAGGTTAGAAATTCTCAAAAACGCAATACATCAGTACTAGACAATTTCCCACTTGAACAAGTAAGTCTATAATTGTACCATATGGAGTTATGGTGGAAGATTTGGCAAATTTGAGTGTCATCTGAGGAGGGTTCATGTCAGCTATTCCCAACTTCTCTACGATATCTTTTGACATAAGATTCACACTAGACCAGAATCACAGAGAGATTGTTCAAAATCAACTCCTGCAATAGAGTTTGGCACAGCAAACTGCCCAGGGTCTTCTACCTTAAGCAATCGTCGCATTGAAGGTGGTGTTCTCCTTGCTTTACTAAAGAGTTCCTCAATCTCTTCAAGAGTCTCTCTGCAGCAACTAAAGAAATCACACAAGGGATAACTCTCCCAAGCTTCAACAAATGAGACTTCACGAGGGATCTTTTTCACCATCTTGTTAAAACCAGCCAACTTCTCTTCACTAATAGGCTTCCTAATGTATTTGGATGGGACTGGGTATGGTACCTTAGGAATGTATGGCGGTGGAGCTGTGTAAATGAACCTCTCATCTGAATCATCAACAATCTCAGCAGTTTCTTGTGCATCCAACTTCTCCGTTGGTTATGGTGTAATCTCTATCAACTCTGGAATCATCACTGCATTACAATGAGCTTTGGGTTTCTCAACTCTTCCTGGAAGATTACCTCGTTGTCGCTTACTAGCTTCTGCGATCTGAGCAACTTGAGTTTCTAGCTTCTTCACATGAGCGCTCACAGCTTCGTACTTGCTGTTGAGATCATTGTACATGCTATCCACCTTGACATTTATCTCATTAGCAGACTGTTGTTAGTTAAGCAGGAGCTGTTGCATAAGGACTTTGAGCTCGTCATTCGTAGAGCTGGCAAGAGCTTGGAATGGAGCTGGTGTTGTTGTCTGGAAGCTGTTAAAAGGTTGTTTCTGCTGAAATCCACCCTAAAATCTGCTCTGACCCTGAGTGAACCCCTTGTTTTGCACATACCCCTGTCCATTCACAAAGTTCACTTCATGTTGCTCATCAGTCTCATCTGTAGCAAAGTTCACTGCATTTGCTCCATCTTCACAGAATTGCACACCTCTCTGGTTTGCCTTCAGCAATAGATTCACCTTCGCATTCAGCTCATCAAACTTCTGTGATTCAACACTGCTGACACGTCTAGACCGATCATACTCTGAACATCGATTGTTAGAACTTGCAGCCAAGTTCTCTATCAGTTGGTATGCTCCTGCGATGCTCTTGGTCATAAAGTCTCCATTGCTTGCAGCATTGAGATTATGCTTGTAGTCCCAATCAACTCCATCATAGAAGATGGTAAGAAGCTGCTCATCTGAGTACCCATGATGAGGACACTCCATGTGATACTCTTTGAATCTCTCCCAAGCCTCACAAAAAGACTCTCCTGAATGTTGTTGGAAAGAAGTGATCTTGTTCCTCAACGAAGCTGTCTTGGACTTGGTGTAGAAGTGATCCAAGAAAACAGCTCTGGATTCATGCCAACTTGTAAGTGATCTAGGAGGTAGTGACTTGAGCCACCGCAACGCCTTATCTGCTAAGGAGAACGTGAAGAGTTTGCACTTGATGTAATTAGCAGGTACTCCATTCGACTTGGTGGTGCCGTAAATCTCTTCAAAGTTTTCTATGTGATCCATTGGGTTTTCAGCAGGCAACCCATGGAACACGTGCTGCTTCACCAGAGCGATCAGCTGCGGTTTGATCTCATAATCTGCCCTTTCAGGAGGGGGTAGACAGATTGCAGCTCTGTTCTGGTAGAAGGTGTGAGAGGTATCTACATCCCCAATAGCACGCTGCTGTTGTTGCTGCAGTTGCTGCTGTTTTTGTTGTTGCAGGAGGTGCTGCAACTGTTGTTGCACATTCTGAAGTTCTGCAGCTTGAGCTTCAGTAAGTGCTTGGTTGTCTTGTACGTCTCACATGATGACGCGAGTAGACTTTTTTTTCTGGCCTTGTTGTTAGTTCTTTCTACCTTTGCGAGTTCTTGGTTATCGAAACAAAGGAGGTTGTCAGAGCCTTTACTTCGTCTCTGCATACACCTGAAACACACAAGAGAGAAAGAGAAACGTTAGTGAATCTTAGACTAAATTCCAATCTTAAATTCGAAGGTAACGCAATTGGAACTTAGACTAAATTTCAATCTTAAATTCGAAGGTAACGTAATTGATACACAAGTTTTAACCCTATATAAACTACTGCAAGTGCACAACAATGTCGTAGTATTTAGGGATCGAACCCACAAGTTCCAAAGGCCACACTACGATTCTTTAGAGTAAAATTAAGCTAAGACAAGATGATATGATTTGTTGTTGCAAAGTAAAACGAAAATAGCAATGAAAAACGGTTAAATATCAATTAAAATAAGCGTTAGATCAAGGGCAATTCGCAGAAATTCAGAGATCATGAACCAGACAATTATTCAGAGAATGGATTATGAATCGTTCTAGACCTCAAACATAAGTGTATAACCAATCTACTATCGTGGTATCAATCACTTTATCTAGCAACCTAAGTATTTAAATTGTCGTTTGAACTTAGAATTCTAGACAAGCATTAGCGAGCATGTTCAATTTCTTCACAAAACGTCTTAACATCAGCTTTCGTTGGCTAAGGACGTTTTACTCATCTATGTTCTTTCAGGCTTTTAAATAAACACTTTTGATGCGTTAAACAACCTAAGATCAAAAACTAGGTAGCTAATCAAGTTTCAGCAATGAGATCAACAATAGATGAAGAAATCACAAGATAATTCCCTATCTATGTCTAATTCATTGATTCATAAATTCCCTTGAAACCCCTAAACCTAACTATGGATCTACTCAGACATGGATGCAGAGAACAAGCAAGGAGATGAAGAGAAATCCATAATCAATAAAAAGAAATCCAAAGGGGTTCAGAAATCTTCTCACAGATGTAGAGTCAGAGATTTGTCTCCCCAAGCTTACAAAGCACAAAACCCAAAAGTATGAATAGAATAGAAAGCGTGGCCTAAAAAATGGACAAAAATAAGTATATATAGGTCTAGGGTCGAAATAAGTTGAGTTAGGGTGATTCCAGGGCAAAACAGGAAGTTTCATATTGCCTTTTTCGTCTGAGGAGTGGACATATCGATCTGATGTTGGAGTGGTCGATCTAAAATGCTCCTGGAATCTTCAAAACACTGGATCGATCGATCTAATTATGGATCGATCAATCTAATATCCTTCTGGACATTTTTTGCACATGCTTCATCTTCTCGTTAGGATGGACAGTCTTCACGAAAATTGGCATAACTTTTAATTGCACCGTTGGATCAACTTCAAACCACGTCCAAATGAAATCTAACTCAGGATTCTAGTTGGTGATTAAAATGAAGCTCGATCCATCGGTGGGAAGTGCTTCAACGAAGGTCAAACTTCAGACGTCTCTGCATAGTTTTGCATCTCCATATGCTCGTTTGTACCCAAAATGACTCTTTTTCTTCTAAAGCGACTTAAAACCTGAAAAGACTCGATAAAACACTAAAATACTCTAAAAACACACTTTGAATAGAAAATTCATTAAAAACCTTGGGTTAGAATGCGTCAAAAACGAAACATATCACAAGTGCGTTGGTGAAGAATTGTGTGGAAGATCCAAGAAATTGTTTTTGACACAGAGGATGTAATCAAAACATTTCTTCTCGAGGAAGAGCTTGGAAGAACAAGTGGCATCAAGAAGCGTATGATAAAACTTTGATAAGAATAGATGAGAGTTTATGATGGAAAATATTATTATTGACTCTCATAAAAATATCTCAATGGTTACACCTCTTTATATAGAGAAGAGAATGATAAATCTAATTAACTAGTTTCCTAATATACATAGAAGCGGTAATTATGATTAATATATTCACATATTTTAGAACTTTTTTGATTCTTTTGTAATCAAATCTTCATTATTTCCATTATCTTCATTAATCATTTCGATCTGTCGATTTCCGATTCTTGATATCACCTTATCTTCTTATACCTCCCGGCAATCTCATATGTGGTAACACATATGAGATTGAACTTGGTTTCAATGTATCGGCGTTATATCCGGCCGTCGGGTCATTATCATGGCGTTTATACCCTGCCAAATGGTCATCTTCATCATGCTTGTGACACACAAAATATACATGTGTGACACAAACTTCAACGCCAGGATTGTGACACACACAAAAATCGGGTGTTACACAAGTGTTCAACTGGATTTCATTCATTGTCAGGCTTGTGTTACACATAAGAATCGTGTGTTACACAATTGTTCAACTGGATTTCATTCATCGCCACTCTTGTGTTACACATAAGAATCGTGTGTTACACAAGTGTTCAACTGGAGTCATAAAAAAACCGAAAATCTGAACAAACCATAAGTTCATGTTCATAACCAAGTAAAGAAAAAGAAACATAAATCAAAGAAAACATAATTTTTCAAAACAAATCACGTTCCTCATGCTTTTTTTTTTTCACAAACGCGGAAGATAGAAATAAAAAACCATAACCCACAAGAATTGGATCTATGTCTCTGATACCATGATAAGAATAGATGAGAGTTTATGATGGAAAATATTATTATTGACTCTCATAAAAATATCTCAATGGTTACATCTCTTTATATAGAGAAGAGAATGATAAATCTAATTAACTAGTTTCCTAATATACATAGAAGCGGTAATTATGATTAACATATTCACATATTTTAGAACTTTCTTGATTCTTCTGTAATCAAATCTTCATTATTTCCATTATCTTCATTAATCATTTCGATCTGTCGATCTCCGATTCTTGATATCACCTTATCTTCTTATAAAGTTTCTTACATTTTAGTGTACCGGAGGGAAGTTTCTTCAGAAATGGGTGGCATAAGTAAGCGGATTTCCAAGGTGATCCGCGATATGCAGAGTTTTGGGGTGCAACAGATGACCGTTGATGGAGGCGAGAATTCACATCCTCTACAAGAAAGACAAAGGGAGATGCGACACATTTTTCCCAGTGACAACAAAAGCAATTTTGTGGGTTTAGAGGCAAAACGTGAAGAAATTGGTTGGCTATTTGGTAGAAGAAGAGAGCTTTCAAGTTGTTTCTATATGTGGGATGAGCGGTATTGGTAAAACTACACTGGCTCGACAAGTTTTTTACCATGAGATTGTAAAAAACCATTTTGATGAAGTTGTGTGGGTGTGTGTTTCACAACAGTTCACGTGAAAATATGTGTGGGGGACGATCTTGCAAGGGCATAGTTCAGAATATGATGAGGATATAGTTTCAAATATGACCAAAGACAAGCTTCAGGACAAAGTCTTTCGATTGTTGGAAGCTAGTGAGTCTTTGATTGTCCTGGATGATATGTGGAAAGAAGGAGATTGGGACAATTAAGACTATGTTTCCACCAACAAAAGGTGGGCATTGTTTTGTTGCATACATTATTAAGCCGTTCTTTTAAATTTCATGATTTGATCATAAAACACAATGTTCAATACTTCTTAGGGCCTTATGAAAATATGTATATTATGCAGGTTGGAAGGTACTACTTACTTCTCGCAATGAGGGAGTGACATTAAGTGTAGATCTAACATGTATCATTTTTCAAAGGATAGCATTTCCTAGGAAAGATACGACCGGTAAGCTTTGAAAGACAACATGTGATGATTATTTCCAAGTAAATCATAAATAATGATGTTCTTATCCTTCAATAAACTGATTACAATATCTAGAAGCCATATGATCCTTTTCAAACATTGTTGTAGTTGAAATTGTATCTTGAGAAAATGATGATATATACTTGAGATTGTTGTGCAGAATTTAAGGTTCACTACAAGAAAACAGTCAATTTGCGGCGGAATTGCATATACATTGCGACAGTACAAAAAAGATGTCGCAACTACGTCGCAATTTTGCGACGACAAGAATCGTCGCAAAAACGTCGCAATTTGCGACGAATTTGCGACAGAATTGCGACGGTAGACGAAACAGCCGCAAATCCGTCGCAAATTGCGAGGATTTTGCGACGGAAAAGTTCCGTAGCAAATTTGCGACGGATTTGCGACGCGATAAATCCGAATCAATATTTGCGACGGAATCGCGACAGAACTGCGATGAAAACAAAGTAGGTAAACCACGTTTTCCATAAGTCACACCTAACCTCACATGCAGGAGTAAATTGTCGCAAAATTGTCGGCTACTGTCGCAAATCCGTCGCAATTATATCGGATGCCGTCGCAAATCCGTCGCAAATACGTTGCAAATAAATATAAAAATCTATAAATAGCTCACTTCTGATTGTTGTTTCACACATCTAAAAATAAAACAAAGAAGAGAGAAGAAAAAAAAAAAAAA